>JBBMRE010000232.1:0-590597 GCA_037974335.1 Prionace glauca | reverse complement strand
CACGTGCTCACTGTGTAGCCCCTGAGACCCTGAGACACGAGAACCCTGAGACACGGAGACCCAGGGACCCAGAGAACATGTGACCCAGAGACCCTGAGACTCTGAGACACTGAGACCCTGAGACCCAGAGCCCCAGAGGCCCAGAGTCCCAAAGACCCAAAGACACAGTGACACTGAGACCCAGAGACACAGTGACACTGAGACCCAAAGACACTGAGACACTGTGACCCAGAGACACTGTGACCCAGAGACACTGAGACACAGTGACACTGAGACACAGAGACACAGATACCCTGAGATACTGAGACCCAGAGACACTGAGATCTAGAGAGCCATGGACACTGAGACCCAGAGACACAGAGACACTGAGACATTGAGAACCAGAGACACAGAGACCCTGAGACCCTGAGACCCAGCGACCTTGAGACGCAGAAAACCTGAGACCCAGAGACACTGAGCCACTGAGACATGGAGACCAGAGACAGTGAGTACAGAGACGCAGAGAAGCTGTGACCATGGGACCCGGAGAACCTGAGACACTGAGACACTGATTCCCTCGGACCCTGAGACCCAGAGACCCAGAGCCCCTGAGACCCTAAGACCCAGAGACTCTGAGACACTGAGACCCTGAGACACCGAGACTCTGAGACACTTGAGACCATGAGACCCTGAGACCCTGAGACACTGAGACGCAGAGACCCACAGTTCCAGAGACCCAAAGACACAGTGACACTGAGACACAGAAATACTGAGACCCTGAGACCCAGAGACACTGACACACTGAGACCCAAAGGCACTGAGACCCATTGACCCAGACACCCTGAGACACAGAGACCAGAGACCCAGAAACCCTGAGACACTGAGACCATGAGACCCCGAGACACTGAGACGCAGAGACCCAGAGGCTCTGAGACCCAGGGACCAAGAAACACTGTGACGCTGAGATACTGAAACCCTGAGACCCTGAGACAATGAGACACTGAGACCCTGAGACCCAGAGCCGCAGAGGCCCACAGTTCCAGAGACCCAAAGACACAGTGACACTGAGACACAGAGATACAGAGACCCTGAGACGCCGAAACACTGAGACCCAGAGACACTGAGACCCATTGACCCAGACACCCTGAGACACAGAGACCAGAGACCCTGAGACCCTGAGACCCTGAGACACTGAGACCACGAGACCCTGAGGCACTGGGACGCAGAGACCCAGAGGCTATGAGATCCAGGGACCCAGAGCCCTGTGACACTGAGACACTGAAACCCTGAGACATTGAGAAACTGGGAGACTGAGACCCAGTGTCCAAGAGAATCTGAGACCCAAGGACCCAGAAACCCTGAGACATTGAAACCCTGAGATCCTGAGACACTGAGACCCTGAGACACTGAGACACTGGGACCCTGAGACATTGTAACATTGAGACCATGAGTCACTGAGATACTGAACACAGAGACCCTGAGAAACTGATTCCAGGGACCCAAAGACCCAGAGATTCTCTTGGACCCTGAGATGCAGAGACCCAGAGCCCTGAGACCCTGAGACACGGGAACCCTGAATCCCTGCGACACTGAGACCCAGACACACCGAGATTCAGAGAGCCAGAGACAGGGAGAAACTGAGCCACAGAGACCCAGAGATCCAGAGACGCAGAGAACGTGAGACCCATAGACACTGAAACCCTTAAACACTGGGACCCTGAGACACTGGGACACTGAGACACAGAGACCCTGAGACAGTGAGACCATGAGAGCCTGAGACACTGACTCCAGAGACCCTGAGAAACTGAGACCCAGGGACCCAGAGAAACTGAGACCAAATGACACAAACACCCTGAGACACAGAGACCCAGAAACTCTGACACCCTGAGACACTGGGTGACTGAGACCCTGAGCCCCTGAGACCCTGAAACCCGGAGACTCTGAGACACTGAGACCCAGAGACACTGAGACTCTGAAACACTGGGACCCTGAGACACTGGGACACTGAGACACAGAGACCCTGAGACAGTGAGACCATGAGAGACTGTGACACTGACACCAGAGACCCTGAGAAACTGAGACACAGAGCCCCTGAGACCCTGAAACCCGAAGACTCTGAGACACTGAGACCCAGAGACACTGAGACCCAGAGACATTGAGCCCCTGAGACCTGAAACACGGAGACTCTGAGACACTGAGACCCAGGGACCCAGAGACCCTGAGGCATTGAGACACTGAGAACCTGAGACACTGAGACCTGAGACACTGAGACACTGAGGATCAGAGACCCTGAGAAATTCGGCACTGGGACACTGAACACAGAGACCCAGAGACCATGAGGGACTGTGACACTGAGACCCCGAGACTCTGCGACACTAGACCCTGAGACCCAGAGGCCCACAGTCCCAGAGACCAAAGACACAGTGACACTGAGACCCAGAGACACTGAGACAAAGTGACACTGAGACCCAGACACCCTGAGCCACTGAGACCCAGAGACACTGAGATCCAGAGAGCCAGGGGACACTGAGAGCCAGAGACACCGAGACACTGAGACACTGAGAACCAGAGACACAGAGACCCTGAGACCCAGCGACCTTGAGACGCAAAAACCCTGAGACACAGAGACACTGGGCCACTGAGACCCGGGGACCAGAGACACTGAGTCCCAGAGACGCAGGGAACCTGTGACCATGGGACCCGGAGAACCTGAGACTCTGAGACACTGATTCCCTCGGACCCTGAGACCCAGAGACCCCAGAGCCCCTGAGAACCAGAGACCCTGAGACACTGAAACCCTGAGACCCAGAGCCCCAGAAGCCCACAGTTCCAGAGCCCAAAGACACAGAGAACAAGAGATACGGAGACCCTGAGACGCAGAAATACTGAGACACAGAGACACTGAGATACTGAGACCCAAAGGCACTGAGACCCATTGACCCAGACACCCTGAGACACACAGACCAGAGACCCAGAAACCCTGAGACACTGAGACCATGAGACCCTGAGACACTGAGACGTAGAGACCCAGAGGCTATGAGACCCAGGGACCCAGAGACCCTGTGACACTGAGACACTGAAACCCTGAGACATTGAGAAACTGAGAGACTGAGACCCAGTGTCCCAGAGAATCTGAGACACAAGGACCCAGAAACCCTGAGACATTGAGACCGAGAGATCCAGAGACCTTGAAATCCCGAGACCCAGAGAAACTGAGACCAAATGGCACAAATACCCTGAGACCCAGAGACCCAGAAACCCTGACACACTGAGACACTGGGCGACTTGAGACCCAGAGCCCCTGAGACCCTAAAACCCGGACACTCTGAGGCACTGAGACCCAGAGATCCTGAGACATTGAGACACTGAGATCCTGAGACACTGAGACACTGAGACAGTGATACACTGAGACCCTGAGACTCTGAGACACTGAGACACTGGGACCCAGAGACCCAGAGCCCCTGAGACCCTGAAATCCATAGACCCTGAGACTCTGAGACCCGGAGACTCTGAGACACTGACTCCCAGAGGCCCACAGTCCAAGAGACCCAAAGACACAGAGACACTGAGATCCAGAGTCACTGAGACACAGAGACGCTGAGATCCAGAGAACCAGAGACACTGAGACCCAGAGACACAGAGAACCTGTGACCATGGACCCAGCGAATCTGAGACACTGAGGACATTGATTCCTTGGACCCTGAGACACAGAGACCCAGAGCCCGTGAGACCCTGAAACCCTTGAACCTGAGACATGGAGACTCAGAGAACCTGTGACCCAGAGACCCTGAGACTCTGAGACACTGAGACCCAGAGCCCCAGAGGCCCCACAGTCCCAGAGAACCAAAGACACAGTGACACTGAGACCCAGAGACACTGAGACACAGTGACACTGAGACCCAGACACAATGAGATAGTGAGACCCAGAGACACTGAGATCCAGAGAGACAGGGACACTGAGACCCAGAGGCACTGAGACACAGTGACACTGAGACCCAGACACAATGAGATAGTGAGACCCAGAGACATTGAGATCCAGAGAGCCAGGGACACTGAGACCCAGAGACACTGAGACATTGAGAGCCAGAGACACAGAGACTCTGAGACCCTGAGAACCAGAGACCCAGAGACACTGAGACCCTGAGACCCAGAGCCCCAGAAGCCCACAGTTCCAGAGACCGAAAGACACAGTGACACTGAAACCAGAGATACAGAGACCCTGTGACCCAGAGACCCCTGAGACGCAGAAATACTGAGACACAGAGACACTGAGATATTGAGACCCAAAAGCACTGAGACCCATTGACCCAGAGACCCTGAGACACAAAGACCAGAGACCCAGAAACCCTGAGACACTGAGACCATGAGACCTGAGACACTGAGACGCAGAGACCCAGAGGCTATGAGACCCAGGGACACAGAGACCCTGTGACACTGAGACACTGAAACCCTGAGACATTGAGAAACTAAAGAGACTGAGACCCAGTGTCCCAGAGAATCTGAGACCCAAGGACCCAGAAACCCTGAGACATTGAGACCCAGAGATCCAGAGACCTTGAAATCCCGAGACCCAGAGAAACTGAGACCAAATGGCACAAATACCCTGAGACCCAGAGACCCAGAAACCCTGACACCCTGAGACACTGGCGACTGAGACCCAGAGCCCCTGAGACCCTGAAACCCGGAGACTCTGAGACCCTGAGACACTGAGACCAACAGTGACACTGAGGCACTGAGGCACAGAGACACAGAGACACTGAGACTCTGATACACTGAGACCCTGAGACATTGCGACACCGTGACACTGAGACCCTGAGAAACTGAGGCCCAGAGACCCAGAGACACAGGGACCCTGAGACACAGAGACAGTGAGACCCACAGACCAAGAGACCCAGCGAACCAGACCCAGAGACACTGAGACACTGAAACCCTGAGACATTGAGAAACTGAGAGACTGAGACCCAGTGTCCCAGAGAATCTGAGACCCAAGGACCCAGAAACCCTGAGACATTGAGACCGAGAGATCCAGAGACCTTGAAATCCCGAGACCCAGAGAAACTGAGACCAAATGGCACAAATACCCTGAGACCCAGAGACCAGAAACCCTGACACCCCTGAGACTCTGAGACACTGAGGCCCAGAGAACCTGAGACACTGAAACCCGGAGACTCTGAGACACTGAGACCTGAGACACTGGGCGACTGAGACCCAGAGACACTGAGACCCTGAAACCCGGAGACTCTGAGACCCTGAGACACTGAGACCAACAGTGACACTGAGGCACTGAGGCACAGAGACACAGAGACACTGAGACTCTGATACACTGAGACCCTGAGACATTGCGACACCGTGACACTGAGACCCTGAGAAACTGTGGCCCAGAGACCCAGAGACACAGGGACCCTGAGACACAGAGACAGTGAGACCCACAGACCAAGAGACCCAGCGAACCAGACCCAGAGACACTGAGACACAGAGACCCAATTACTCAGAAACAATGAGGCCCTGAGACCCAGAATCATAGAGATCCAGAGAACCAGAGAGACAGAGACCCTGAGACCCTGAAACCCAGAGACTCAGATACCAGTGTCCCTGAGACCCTTAGAAACTGAGACACTGAGGCACAGTGACCCTGAGACACAGATAGACTAAGACACTGAGTCCCTGAGACCCAGAGAACCAGGCCCTGAGACACTGAGGCACTGAAACACTGGGACCCTGAGACACTGAGACCCTGAGACCCTGAAACACTGAGAAAGTGAGACCATGAGGCACTGAGACCTAAGACACTGAGACCAAGTGTACCAGAGACCCAGAGATTCTGAGACCCAGTGTCCCAGAAACCCAGAGACGCTGAGAACCAGGGACCCAGAGACCCTGAGACCTTGAGACCCTGAGACACTGAGACCCAGAAGCCCTGACACCCTCATACCCTAAGAACCTGAGACACCGAGACACTGACACCCTGAGACACTGAGACAGTGAGACACTGAGACACTGAGAACCAGAGGCCCATAGGCCCACAGACACTGAGACACAAAGACACAGAGATACTGAGACACAGAGACCCTGAGGCTTTGAGACACTGAGATCCTGAAACCATGAGACCCAGAGACACTGAGATCCAGAGAGCCAGAGACCCTGAGACACTGAGGCATAGAGACTCTGAGACTCATAGACCCTGAGACCCTGAGACACGAAGACTCTGATGCACAGAGATTCTGAGACCCTTAGTATGAGAGATGCAGAGACCCTGAGACCATGAAACAACTGGACAGTGAGAAGCTGAGACGCTGAGACCCTCACACTCTGAGACCCTGAGGCCCTGGGAAACTGAAAGACTGAGACCCTGAGACCCCGAGACTCTTAGACCCTGAGACCCTGAGACACTGAGGCACAGAATCCCTGAGACCCTGAAACACCTGGACAGTGAGAAGCTGAGACCCTGAGACACTGAGACCCAGAGTCCCAGAGACGCTGAGACACTGAGACACGGAGACACTGAGACACGGAGACACTGAGACAGTGAGACTCTGAGACCCTGAGCGACTGAGACACTGAGACACAGTGACCCTGAGACCCTGACACCCTGAGAACCGGAGACCCAGAGAACCTGAGACACAGAGACAGTGAGACCCACAGACCAAGAGATCCAGAGAAACAGAGATCCAGAGCCCCTGAGACCCTGATACAATGAGGCCCAGACACGCAGTGACCCAGAGACCCTGAGACACTGAGCCACTGAGACACTGAGACCCTGGGAAACAGATCCAGAGACCCTGAGACCGTGAGACTGTGAGATACTGAGACACTGAGACACAAAGAACCTGTGACACTGAGATCCTGAGACACTGAGACGCTGAGACCCTTCGACACTGAGGCACAGTGACCCTGAGACACAGATACACTGAGACACTGATAAACTGAGGCACTGTGTCACTGAGACCCTGAGAAACTGAGACCCAGAGAGCCAGAGACCCTGAGAACTGAGAATCTGAGACCCTGAGACCCTGAGACATGAGACACTGAGGCCCTGAGACATTGAGTTAGTGAGGCCCTGAGACACTGGGACCCTGAGACACTGAGACCCTGAAACCCTCAGATCCTGAGACCCTGAGACACTGAGTCTCTGAGACACTGAGACCCTGAGACAGTGAGACACTGAGACAGTGAGACACTGAGACCCTGAAACCCTGAGACCCTGAGACACTGAGACCCTGAGACCCTGAGACCCTGAGACAGTGAGACACTGAGACCCTGAATCCCTGAGACACTGAGACACTGTGTCCCTGAGACCCAGAGATCCAGTGACATGGGACCCAGAGACGCTG
The DNA here is from genome assembly GCA_037974335.1 of Prionace glauca. Classification (NCBI taxonomy): domain Eukaryota; kingdom Metazoa; phylum Chordata; class Chondrichthyes; order Carcharhiniformes; family Carcharhinidae; genus Prionace; species Prionace glauca. Next base: position 583,287 of record JBBMRE010000232.1, on the reverse strand, counting down.
AGACGCTGCAACACTGAGACCCCGAGACACTGAGAGACTGAGACACTGCACCCTGAGACACTGAGACACAGAAACACTGAGACCCTGAGACACGGAGACACAGAAACACTGAGACCCTGAGACACTGAGACCCTGAGACACTAAGTCACTGAGACACTATGAAACAGACACCCTGAGACCCCGAGGCACTGAGGCACAGAGACCCAGAAACACTGAGACACGGAGAAAGTGAGACCATGAGACACTGAGACACTGAGACCCAGTGTACCCGAGACCCAGCGATTCTGAGATCCAGTGTCCCAGAAACCCAGAAATGCTGAGAACCAGGGACCCAGAGACCCTGAGACATTGAGACACTGAGATCCTGAGAAACTGAGAACCTGAGACACTGAGACCCAGAGACCGAGTGACCCTGTGACCATGGGACCCAGAGAGCCTCAGATTCTGAGATCCTGAAACCATGAGACCCAGAGACACTGAGATCCAGAGAGCCAGAGACAGTGAGACACAGAGACCCTGAGACTCATAGGCCCTGAGACCCTGGTGCGCAGAGATCCAGAGATCCTGAGACACTGAGACCCTGAGACACTAAGACACTGAGGCACAGATTCTCGGAGACCCTTAGTATGAGAGATGCAGAGACCCTGAGACCCTGAAACAACTGGACAGCGTTTCAAGGTGAAACCCTGAGACACTGATACCCTAAGACCCTTAGACACAGAGAAGGTGAAACCCACAGACTAAGAGACCCAGAGAACCAGAGATCCAGAGCCCCTACGACCATGAGACAATGAGGCCCAGACACGCAGTGACCCAGAGACCCTGAGACATAGAGACACCGAGGCACTGAGACACAGAGACCCTGAGAAACAGAAACCCAGAGACCCTGAGAAACTGAAAACCAGAGACCCTGAAACAGTGAGACAGTGAAACGCTGAGACTCTTAGACACTGAGACACTGAGGCACAGTGACCCTGAGACACAGATACACTTAGACACTGAGACACAGAGACCCTGAGACCATGAGACCCAGAGACACTGAGACCCAGAGACCCTGAGACACTGAGGCCCTGAGACACTGAGGCACAGAGACCCTGAGACACTGGGACACTGACTCACACAGACACAGAGAGGCTGAGAAACTGAGACAGTAAGACCCAGAGACCCTGAAACCCTGAGAGCCAGAGATCCAGAAAACCTGAGACACTGAGACCCTGAGACCCAGAGATCCTGATACCCAGAGATCCTGAGACTGAGAGACCTAGAGCCCAGAAACCCAGAGATCCAGAGACCCTGAGATCTTGAGACCCAGAGACACTGAGACCAATGGCCCAGACACCCCGAGACCCAGAGACCCTGAGATACTGAGACACTGAGACACTGAGATGCAGTGCCCCAGAGACACAGATACACTGAGACCCAGGAATGCAGAGACCCTGAGACTTTGAAACACTGAGATCCTGAGATACTGAGACCCAGAGATGCAGTGATCCTAAGACACTGAGAGCCTGACACTCTGAGACCCTAAGGCCCTGAGAAACTGAGAGACTGAGACCCAGTGTCCCAGAGATGCTGAGACACTGAGACACTGAGACCCATAGACCCTGAGACATTGAGACCCTGAGACACAGAGACCCTGAGACATTGAGACCCTGAGACACAGTGACACTGAGACACTGAGACACAGACACCCTGAGATGCTGAGACACTGAGACACTGAGACCCTGAAACTCAGACACCCTGAGATCCAGAGTCCCTGACACACTGAGACCATGAGACCCAGAGACCCTGACACACTGAGACCCTGGGACACTGAGACACTGAGACCCAGAAAACATGAGAAACTGATTCCCAGAGACCCAGAGACCCTGAGACCCAGGGACATGGAGACACTCAAACCCAGAGACCCAGAGACAATGAGAAACTGAGACCCTGAGACCCAGAGACCCTGAGACACTGAGAAACTGAGACCCAGAGGCCCAGAGGCCCTGAGACCCAGAGCCCTGAGACATAGAGACAGTGAGACACTGAGTCACTGAGACACTGAGATACTGAGACCCTGAGACACTAAGACCCAGAGAAACAGAGAACCTGAGACCCAGAGACCCAGAAAACCTGAGACCTTGAGACCCAGGGACCCGGAGTCATTGAGACCCTGAACCACTGAGGCACGGAGATACTGAGACTCTGAGACACTGAGACACAGAGACACAGAAACACTGAGACCCTGAGACACGGAAAAGTGAGACCCTGAGACACTGAGACCCTGAGACACTAAGTCACTGAGACACTATGAAACAGACACCCTGAGACCCTGAGGCACTGAGGCACAGAGACCCAGAAACACTGAGACACGGAGAAAGTGAGACCATGAGACACTGAGACACTGAGACCCAGTGTACCCGAGACCCAGCGATTCTGAGATCCAGTGTCCCAGAAACCCAGAGATGCTGAGAACCAGGGACCCAGAGACCCTGAGACATTGAGACACTGAGATCCTGAGAAACTGAGAACCTGAGACACTGAGACCCAGAGACCGAGTGACCCTGTGACCATGGGACCCAGAGAGCCCGAGACACTGAGATCCTGAAACCATGAGACCCAGAGACACTGAGATCCAGAGAGCCAGAGACAGTGAGACACAGAGACCCTGAGACTCATAGGCCCTGAGACCCTGGTGCGCAGAAATCCAGAGATCCTGAGACACTGAGACCCTGAGACACTAAGACACTGAGGCACAGATTCTCGGAGACCCTTAGTATGAGAGATGCAGAGACCCTGAGACCCGGAAACAACTGGACAGCGTTTCAAGGTGAAACCCTGAGACACTGATACCCTAAGACCCTAAGACCCTTAGACACAGAGAAGGTGAAACCCACAGACTAAGAGACCCAGAGAATCAGAGATCCAGAGCCCCTACGACCATGAGACAATGAGGCCCAGACACGCAGTGACCCAGAGACCCTGAGACATAGAGACACCGAGGCACTGAGACACAGAGACCCTGAGAAACAGAAACCCAGAGACCCTGAGAAACTGAAAACCAGAGACCCTGAAACAGTGAGACAGTGAAACGCTGAGACTCTTAGACACTGGGACACTGAGGCACAGTGACCCTGAGACACAGATACACTTAGACTCTGAGACACAGAGACCCTGAGACCATGAGACCCAGAGACACTGAGACCCAGAGACCAAGAGACCCTGAGACACTGAGGCCCTGAGACACTGAGGCACAGAGACCCTGAGACACTGGGACACTGATTCACAGAGACACAGAGAGGCTGAGAAACTGAGACAGTGAGACCCAGAGACCCTGAAACCCTGAGAGCCAGAGATCCAGAAAATCTGAGACACTGAGACCCTGAGACATTGAGGCACTGAGAGACTGAGACATGGAGATCCAGTGTCACAGAGACCCAGAGACGCTGAGTCCCAGGGAACAAGAGACCCTGAGACACTGAGATCCTGAGATCCTGAGAACCTGAGACATTGAGACACTGAGACCATGAGACCATGAGACCCTGAGACACTGAGACCCTGAGACCCAGAGATCCTGATACCCAGAGATCCTGAGACTGAGAGACCTAGAGCCCAGAAACCCAGAGATCCAGAGACCCTGAGATCTTGAGACCCAGAGATACTGAGACCAATGGCCCAGACACCCTGAGACCCAGAGACCCTGAGATACTGAGACACTGAGATGCAGTGCCCCACAGACACAGATACACTGAGACCCAGGAATGCAGAGACCCTGAGACTTTGAGACACTGAGATCCTGAGATACTGAGACCCAGAGATGCAGTGATCCTAAGACCCTGAGAGCCTGACACTCTGAGACCCTAAGGCCCTGAGAAACTGAGAGAGTGAGACCCAGTGTCCCAGAGATGCTGAGACACTGAGACACTGAGACCCATAGACCCTGAGACATTGAGACCCTGAGACACAGAGACCCTGAGACATTGAGACCCTGAGACACAGTGACACTGAGACACAGAGACTCAGACACCCTGAGATGCTGAGACACTGAGACACTGAGACCCTGAAACTCAGACACCCTGAGACCCAGAGTCCCTGACACACTGAGACCATGAGACCCAGAGACCCTGACACACTGAGACCCTGGGACACTGAGACACTGAGACCCAGAAAACGTGAGAAACTGATTCCCAGAGACCCAGAGACCCTGAGACCCAGGGACATGGAGACACTCAAACCCAGAGACCCAGAGACAATGAGAAACTGAGACCCTGAGACCCAGAGACCCTGAGACACTGAGAAACTGAGACCCAGAGGCCCAGAGGCCCTGAGACCCAGAGCCCTGAGACATAGAGACAGTGAGACACTGAGTCACTGAGACCCTGAGACACTAAGACCCAGAGAAAGAGAGAACCTGAGACCCAGAGACCCAGAAAACCTGAGACCTTGAGACCCAGGGACCCGGAGTCATTGAGACCCTGAACCACTGAGGCACGGAGATACTGAGACTCTGAGACACTGAGACCCAGAGACATTGAGACACTGAGGCTCCGAGACACTGATCCACAGAGACACTGATACCCTGAGACACTGAGACCCGAAGACACTGAGACACTGAGGAACTGAGACCCTGAAACACTGAGACAGTGAGACACTGAGACCCTGAGACACTGAAACCCTAAGACACAGAGACCCGGAGAACCTGAGACACTGGGACACTGAGACCATGAGACCCAGAGACCAAGAGACACTGATACCCTGAGACCCTGAGACATTGAGGCACAGAGACCCAGAGACCCTGAGAAACTGAGACATTGAGATACTGAGACACAGAGACACAGAGACGCTGAGAAATTGAGACCCAGAGAAACTGAGACTGAGAGACCAAGAGACCTTGAGACCGTGAGACAGTGTGATACTGACTCACTGAGACACTGAGACCCTGAGTCCCTGAGACCCAGACAACCAGAGGCCAAGAGACACTGAGGCACTGAGACCCTGAGACACCGAGAAGCTGAGAACCTGAGAAGCTGAGGAGCTGAGACACTGAGATTCTAAGACACTGAGGCACTGAGAGATTGAGACAAAGAGTCCCCGAGACCCAGTGACCCTGAAACACTGAGACCCTGAGACCCAGAGATCCAGAGACCCTGAGACACAAACCCTGAGACACTGAAAGATTGAGACATTGTGTCCCCAAGGCCCTGAGAGCCTGCGACACTGAGACTCTGAGAGACTGACACATTGGGACACTGAGACATTGAGACACAGACACCCTGAGGCCCAGAGATCCAGGGACCTGAGACACTGAGAGACTGAGACACTGAAACCCTGAGACACTGAGACCCTGAGACCCAGAGACACAGACCCAGAGATCCAGAGGGCCGAGACACTGAGATCTTGAAACACTGAGACTCTAAGGCACTGAGTCACTGAGACCCATAGACTCTGAGGCCCGGAGATCCAGAGACCATGAGACACTGAAACAGTGAGAAGCTGAGAACCTGACACACTGAGGCACTGAGACCCAGAGACCCTGAGAGACTGCCACTCTGATACAGTGAGACACAGACACCCTGAGACCCTGAGAGGCTGAGACACTGAGACACTGAGGCCCTGAGACCCTGAGGCGCTGAGACACTGAGACCTTGAGACCTTGAGACCCTGACGCCATGAGACACTGCAACACCGTGACTCTGAGACACTGAGAACCTGAGTCCCTGAGACACTGTGACCCAGAGGCACTGAGACGCTGAAACCCAGAGACCCAGGGACACTGAGACCCTGAGACCCAAAGACCCTGAGAAACTGAGACCCTGAGGCACTGAGACATTGAGACCCAGAGACCCTGAGATCCAGACATCCAGAGACCAGACACCCTGAGACACTGAGACCCTGAGACACTGTGAAGCTGAGAACCTGAGACACTGAGAGACTGTCACACTGAGACTCTGAGACCCTGAGACGCTGAGTCACTGAGACCTGAAACACTGAGAGATTGAGACATTGAGTCCTCAAGGCCCAGTGACCCAGAGACACTGAGACCCTGAGACCCAAACATCCAGAGACCCAGAGACACTGAGACACAGACCCTGACACACTGATAGATTGAGACATTAAGTCTCCAAGAACCTGAGACCCTGAGACAGTGAGACCTGACACACTGAGGCACTGGGATACTGAGACATTGAGACACTGAAAACCTGATACACTGAGACCCTGAGACACTAAGGGACTGAAACCCTGAGACACTGAGATTCAGAGACACTTAGTCTCTGAGATACTGAGACCCTGATACCCTGAGACACTGAGACCCTGAGACCCTGAGACTCTGAGACACTGAGACACTGAGGTACTGTGGCCCTGTGCCCCTGAGACACTAAGACCCTGAGACATTGAGACACAGACACCTGAGACCTTGAGACACTGAGACTCTGACAGACTGAGACCCTGAGACCAGAGAACCTGAGACAATGAGATACTGTGACCCTATACATTTAGACCCAGAGACCCAGAGACACAGAGACCCAGAGGCCCTGAGACACAGAGACAGTGTGACACTGAGTCACTGAGACACTGAGATACTGAGACCCTGAGACCCTGAGACCCTGAGACAATGGGATACTGAGACCCTGATACATTTAGATCCAGAGACCCAGAGATGCAGAGACACAGAGACCCTGCGACACTGAGACCCAGAGGCCCTGAGACACAGAGACAGTGAGACACCAAATCACTGAGACACTGAGATACTGAGACCCTGAGACACTGAGACCCAGAGAAACCGAGAACCTGAGACCCAAAGACCCAGAAAACCTGAGACCTTGAGACCCAGGGACCCGGAGACATTGAGACCCTGAGCCACGGAGATACTGAGACCCTGAGACACTGAGACCCAGAGACATTGAGACACTGAGTCTCTGAGACACTGATCCACAGAGACACTGATACCCTGAGACACTGAGACCCGAAGACACTGAGACACTGAGGAACTGAGACCCTGAAACACTGAGACAGTGAGACACTGAGACCCTGAAACACTGAAACCCTGAGACACAGAGACCCGGAGAACCTGAGACACTGGGACACTGAGGCCATGAGACCCAGAGACCAAGAGACACTGATACCCTGAGACACTGAGACATTGAGGCACAGAGACCCAGAGACCCTGAGAAACTGAGACACTGAGATACTGAGACCCAGAGACACAGAGAACCTAGACAATGAAACCCTGATACACTGAGACACAGAGACCCAGAGACCCTGAGACCTGAGACACTGAGTTCCTGGGGCACTGAGATCCTGAGACAAGAGACTCTGAGACGTGAGATCCTGAGACACTGAGACATTGTGACCCTGAGACACTGTGATACTGAGACTCTGAGTCTCTGAGACCCAGAGATTCAGAGACCCTGAGACCCTGAGACTCTGAGACACTGAGACACTGAGAGACTGACACACTGAGACACAGACACCCTGGGACGCTGAGACACTGAGACACTGGGACACTGAGACCCTGAAACATTGAAACCCTGACACCCTGAGACACTGTGACTCTGAGACACTGAGAACTGAGACCCACTGGCAATGAGAAGCTGAAACCCAGAGACCCAGGGTACTGAGACCGTGTGGCCCAGAGACTCTGAGACCCTGAGACTCTGATGCACTGAGACCCTGAGACAATGAGATCCTGACACCCTGAGACATTGAGACACTGTGTCTCTGAGGCTCTGAGACCCAGAGGCACTGAAATGCTGAAACCAAGAGACCGAGGGACACTGAAACGCTGAGACCCAGAGACCCTGAGACCTTAAGAAACTGGGACCCTGAGGCACTGAGACACTGAGACCCAGAGAACCAGAGACCCAGACATCCAGAGACCAAGAGACCCTGAGACACTGAGACTCTGAGAAGCTAAGACACTGAGAGACTGACACACAGTGACACTGAGACGGTGAGACCCTGAGACACTGAGACACTGAGATACTGAGACCCTGAGAATCTGAAACACTGAGACCCAGAGACACTGAGACGCAGACGCAATGAGACACTGAAACCCAGAGATTCAGGGACACTGAGATACTGAGACACTGAGACCCAGAGAACTTGAGAGCCTGAGACCCTGAGACCCTGAGACTCTGAGACAATGCGGCCCTGAGTCATTGAGACCCTGAGATACCTGAGACTCTGAGACACTGATACACTGAGGCACTGTGGCCCTGTGCCCCTGAGACACTAAGACTCTGAGACATTGAGACACTGGGACACTGAGACCCTGAGACACTAAGACTCTGACAGACTGAGACCCTGAAACCAGAGACCCTGAGACCAGAGACCTTGAGACAATGAGAAACTGAGACCCTGACACCTTTAGATCCAGAGACCCAGAGAACCAGAGACCCAGAGACACTGAGACACTGAGACCCTGAGACACTGAGACCCTGAGACACAGTGACACTGAGGCTCTGAGAGACAGACAATCTGACACACTGGGACACAGACACCCTGAGATGCTGAGACACTGAGACACTGAGGCCCCAGACCCTGAGTCTCAGACAGTGAGACACTGACAGCTGAGACCCTGAGCCTCGAGACACTGAATCTCTGAATCACTGAGACACTGTGACCACAAGATACGGAGACACTGGTAACCTGAGACACTGAGACATTGAGATCCTGAGACCCAGACACCCAGAGACAGAGAGACCCTGTGACGCTGAGACACTGAGACCCTGAGATCCAGAGACCCTGACACACTGAGACACTGAAACCCAGTGACCCTGAGAACCTGAGACATTGAGACCCTGAGACCCAGAAAGCGTGAGAAACTGATTCCTAGAGACACTGAGACACTCAAACCCAGAGACCCAGAGACACTGAGAAACTGAGATGCAGACACCCAGAGGCCCTGAGACCCAGAGACCCAGGGACCCTGAGACCCTGAGACGCTGAGACATTGTGACCCTGAGACCCAGAGAAATGGAAACCCTAAGACCCAGAGACACTGAGTCACTGAGACACGGAGTTACTGAGACCCTGAGACACTGAGACCCAGAGCCCCAGAGACACTGAGACCGAGAGACGCAGAGACACAGAGACCCAGAGGCCTTGACACACTGAGACACTGAGTCACTGAGACACTGAGACACTGAGATACTGAGACACTGAGACACTGAGACCCCGAGAAACAGAGACCCTGAGACCCAGAGACCCAGAGACTGAGAGACCGTGAGACCCAATGACACTGAGACCCTGCGGCCCTGAGAAACGAAGCACTGAGGCACTGAAACCCTGAGACTGAATAACCCAGGGACCCTGAGACCCTAAGACCCAGAGACGCTGAGACCCACAGACCCAAAGACTCTGAGTCAATGAGACACGGAGACACTGAGATACTGAGACACTGATACCCAGAGACCCTGAGACCAAGAGACCCAGAGACCCTGAGACCCTGAGACACTGAGACCAGAGAGCTGGGCACAAAGAGACACAGAAACCCTGAGAAACTGATTCCCTCAGACACTGAGACCTTGAGACTCTGAGACAACAAGACACTGAGCCCCTGAGACACTGAGACACTAAGACCCTGAGACACTGAGACACTGAGACCCTGAGAGCCTGAGACACTGAGACCCTGAGAAACTGAGCCCCTCAGACACTGAAACCCTGAGACTCTGAGACACCAAGACACTGAGACACTGAGACACTGAGATCCTGAAAAATAGAGACACTGAGAACCTGAGACCCTGAGACACTGAGATACTAAGACCCTGAGACACTGAGACTTTGAGACGCTGAGACACTGAGACCCAGAGACTCAGAGACACTGAGTCCCTGCGACACTAAGCACTGAGACGCAGAGGTCCTGAGACACTGAAACGCGGAGACACAGAGATCCAGGCACCCAGAGACCCAGAGACCCTGAGGCACTGAGACCCTGAGACACTAAGCACTGAGACCAAGAGACCCTGAGACACGGGACACTGAGACGCAGACTCCCAGAGATCCTGAGACACGTAGACCATGAGACACTGAGTTCCAGAGTCCCAGAGACCCTGAGAGCCTGTGACCGAGACACCCTGAGGCCCAGACACTCTGAGACCCAGAGACCCAGGGACCCTGAGGCCCAGAAACCCTGAGAAACTGAGTCACTGAGACAGTGAGAATCTGAGACCCAGAGACCCTGAGACTCTTGGACACTGAGACCCTGAGCCCCTGAGACACGGAGGCACTGAGACCCTGAGCCCCTGAGACTCAGAGGCACGGAGACCCTGAGATACAGAGACACTGAGACCCCGAGAACCAGATACCCAGAGACCCTGAAACCCAGAGGCACTGGGACACTGATATCCTGATATACTGAGAGTCTGAGACACTGAGACCCTGAGACCCAGAGACTCAGAGACCGTTAGACGCTCAGACACTGAGACCCTGAGACATTGAGAGACTGAGACGCTGAGAACCTCAGACACAGAGACAGTGAGACCCACAGACCAAGAGACCCAGAGAATCAGAGACTCAGAGCCCCTGCGACCCTGAGACAATGACGCCCAGACACGCAGTGACCCAGAGACCCTGAGACACTGAGACACCGAGGCACTGATACACAGAGACCCTGAGAAACTGAGAACCAGAGACCCTAAGAAACTGAGAACCAGAGACCCTGAGACCGTGAGACAGTGAGATACTGAGACACTGAGACCCTGAAACAGTGAGTCAGTGAAACGCTGAGACTCTTAGACACTGAGACACTGAGTCAATGAGACCCTAAGCATCTGAGTCCCAGAGAGCCAGAGACCCTGAGCCACTGAGACCCTGAGACACTGAGAAACTGAGACCCTTAGACACTGAGAAACTGAAAAACTGAGACCCTGAGATACTGGAACATGAGACACTGAGACCCTGAGATCCAGAGACCCTGAGACACTGAGATCCTGAGACACTGAGACCCTGAGACCCAGAGAACCTGAGACACTGGGAGATTGAGACACTGCAACCCTGAAACCCTGAGACACTGAGACCCAGAGACCCTGAGACACTGAGACCCTGAGACACTGAGACCCTGAGACCCAGAGACCCTGAGACCCTGAGACCCTGAGACACTGAGACCCAGAGACCCTGAGACTTTGAGACCCTGAGACACTGAGACACTGAGACACTGAGACACAGAGACTCAGAGACCCAGAGACCCTGAGACACTGAGACCCAGAGACCCTGAGACTTTGAGACCCTGAGACACTGAGAGACTGAGACACTGAGACCCAGTGTCCCAGAGACACTGAGACACTGAGACCCTGAGACCTTGAGAAACGCAGACGCAGAGACCCAGAGACAGTGAGGCCTACAGACCAAGAGGCCCAGAGAATCAGAGATCTAGAGCCCCTGAGAGACTGAGACAATGAGACCCAGAGACCCAGAAACTCTGAGACTCTGAGACCCTGAGATGCTGAGACACTGAGAGACTGAGACACTGAGACCCAGTGTCCCAGGGGCCCAGAGACTCTGAGACATTGAGACACTGAGATCCTAAGATCCTGAGACCCTGAGACCTTGTGACCCTGAAACCCTGAGACCCTGAGAGTCTGAGACACTGAGACCCAGAGACCCTGAAACCCAGAGACCCTTAGCCCCTGAGACCCTGAGACACTGAGAACTACAGGCCCATACGCCCAAAGACACTGAGACCCAAAGACAGAGTTACCCTGAGACTTTACCCTGACCCTGCGTCCAGTTCTGGTCGCCGTACTACCGGAAGGATGTAGAGATCCTGGAGAGAGTGCAGAGGAGATTTACCAGGATGTTGCCTGGTATGTAAGGGCTGTCTTACGAGGAAAGATTGAACGCACTTGGGCTGTTTTCCCTTGAGAGACGTCGGCTGAGGGGGGATTTGATAGAGGTTTATAAGATTATGAAGGGGACAGATAGAGTAGATGGTGATAAGCTTTTTCCGCTATTAGAAATGGATAGAACGAGGGGTCACGGGCTTAGGGTGAGGGGGGCTAGATATAAGACTAATGTTAGAGGGCAGTTTTTCACACAAAGGGTAGTGGGGATGTGGAATGCACTGCCGAGTAAGGTGGTGGAAGCAGGCACGCTAGGGTTGTTTAAGAGTCACTTGGACAGCCACATGAGCAGTTTACATATAGGGGGATATATCAGGCCTTATTAAGCATTGTAGGCTTGGGGTCAGTTTTAGTCTCAGGGATATAGAGTCTTTAATAATGAATTTTTTATCCACAGGCACTTACCATCTCGAGGGCAACATGACAGCTCAGAGACTATCTCTGTTGCTGTGCGGACACATGGATTTGGGCCTGTGTCTGTGGGAGTTTGCGCGTTCTCCCCGTGGTTGCGTGGGTTTCCTCCGGGTGCTCCGGTTTCCTCCCACATCCCAAAAATGTGCTTTTAGGCTGATTGATTGGGTAACAAATTGTCCCTATATTGGACCTCCCTGATCCTCACACATTAGGCATGGACTAGAGTCATGAATAGGTCACTGACCATGGGACGGCGGCGCGGGCTCGTTGGGCCGAAGGGCCTGTTTCCCGTGCTGTTTTGTTCTTTGTTCTTTGTTCTTTAAGACACTGAGATCCTGAAACCCTGAGACCCAGAGACACTGAGATCCAGAGACCCAGAGACCCAGAGACCCTGAGACACTGAGGCGCAGAGACACAGAGACACTGAGACCCTGAGACCCCGAGACTCTTAGACCCTGAGACCCTGGGACCCAGAAATCCAGAGACCCTGAGACACTGAGGCACAGAAACCCTGAGACACTGAAACACCTGGACAGTGAGAAGCTGAGACCCTGAGACACTGAGACCCTGAAACACAAAGACACTGCGACACTGAGACCCTGAGACACTGAGATCCAGATTCCCAGTGACCCTGAGAGCCTGAGGCACTGAGACCGTGAGACGGTGAGATACTGAGAGACTGAGACACAAAAAACCTGAGACACTGAGACCCAAGACACTGAAACCCTGAGACCCTGAGACACTCAGTCACTGAGAAACTATGAAACTGAGACCCTGAGACACTGAGACCGAAGACACTGAAACCCTGAGACACTGAGACCCTGAGGCACTGAGACAATGAGACTCTGAGACACTCAGTCACTGAGAAACTGAGACACTGAGGCACAGTGACCCTGAGACACAGATAGACTGAGACACTGATAAACTGAGGCACTGTGTCCCTGAGACCCTGAGAAACTGAGACCCAGAGACCGTGAGAACTGAGAAACTGAGGCCCTGAGACATTGAGACACTGAGACCCTGAGACCCAGAGAAAGTGAGACCATGAGGCACTGAGACAATGAGACCCTGAGACACTGAGTCACTGAGACCCTGAGACACTGAGTCACTGAGACACTATGAAACTGAGACCCTGAGGCACTGAGACCCAAGACACTGAAACCCTGAGACCCTGAGACACTGAGACACTGAGACCCTGAGACACTCAGTCACTGAGAAACTATGAAACTGAGACCCTGAGACACTGAGACCGAAGACACTGAAACCCTGAGACCCTGAGACACTGAGTCACTGAGACACTATGAAACTGAAACCCTGAGGCACTGAGACCTAAGACACTGAGACACTGAGACCCAGTGTACCAGAGACCCAGAGACGTGGGAATCAGGGACCCAGAGACCCTGAGACATTGAGAGACTGAGATCCTGAGACCCTGAGACACTGAGACCCTGAGACCCAGAGACCCTGACACCCTGACACCCTGACACCCTGACACCCTGAGACACTGAAACACTGAGACAGTGAGACACTGAGACACTGAGAACCAGAAACACTGAGTCCCTGAGTCACGGAGAAAGTGAGACCCGGAGACACTGAGACACTGAGACACTGAGACCCAGTGTACCACAGACCCAGCGATACTGAGACCCAGAGTCCCAGAGACCCAGAGATGCTGAGACCCAGAGACCCTGAGACACTGAGGCGCAGAGACCCAGAGACACTGAGACCCTGAGACCCCGAGACTCTTAGACCCTGATACCCCGGGACCCAGAGATCCAGAGACCCTGAGACACTGAGACACAGAAACCCTGAGACCCTGAAACACCTGGACAGTGAGAAGCTCAGACCCTGCGACACTGAGACCCTGAGACACTGAGACCCAGATTCCCAGTGACCCTGAGAGCCTGAGGCACTGAGACCCTGGGAAACTGAGATCCAGAGATCCTGAGACCGTGAGACCATGAGATACTTAGACACTGAGACACAAAAAACCTGAGAAACTGAGACCCAGAGAGCCAGGGACCGTAAGAACTGAGAAACTGAGACCCTGAGACCCTGAGACATGAGGCACTGAGGCCCTGAGACATTGAGACAGTGAGGCCCTGAGACACTGAGACCCTGAGACCCTGAGACACTGAGAACCCGAGACACTGAGACACTGAGACACAGAGACACTGAGACACTGAGACCCTGAGACTCTGAGACACAGAGACACTGAGACACTGAGACACTGAGACACTGAGACACTGAGACACTGAGACACTGAGACACAGAGACCCTGAGACACAGAGACACTGAGACTCAGAGAAAGTGAGACCATGAGGCACTGAGACAATGAGACCCTGAGACACTGAGTCACTGAGACACTATGAAACTGAGACCCTGAGGCACTGAGACCTAAGACACTGAAACACTGAGACCCAGTGTACCAGAGACCCAGAGATTCTGAGACCCAGTGTCCCAGAAACCCAGAGACGTGGGAATCAGGGACGCAGAGACCCTGAGACATTGAGACACTGAGATCCTGGGAACCTGAGACTCTGAGACCCAGAGACTGAGAGACCCTGTGACCAAGGGACCTAGAGAGCCTGAGACACTGAGACACTGATTCCCAGGGACCCTGAGACCCTGAGACACTGAGAACCTGAGACCCAGAGACCCTGACACCCTGAGACCCTGAGACACTGAAACACTGAGACAGTGAGACACTGAGAACCAGAGGCCCATAGGCCCACAGACACTGAGACCCAAAGACCCTGAGACACTGAGACCCTGAGAGCCAGAACCACTGAGTCCCTGAGTCACAGAGAAAGTGAGACCCTGAGACACTGAGACACTGAGGCACAGGGACCCAGAATCACTGAGACACTTAGAAAGTGAGACCATAAGTCACTGAGACACTGAAACACTGAGACAGTGAGACACTGAGACACTGAGAACCAGAGGCCCATAGGCCCACAGACACTGAGACCCAAAGACCCTGAGACACTGAGACCCTGAGAGCCAGAACCACTGAGTCCCTGAGTCACAGAGAAAGTGAGACCCTGAGACACTGAGACACTGAGGTACAGGGACCCAGAATCACTGAGACACTTAGAAAGTGAGACCATAAGTCACTGAGACACTGAAACACTGAGACAGTGAGACACTGAGACACTGAGAACCAGAGGCCCATAGGCCCACAGACACTGAGACCCAAAGACCCTGAGACACTGAGACCCTGAGACCCAGAAACACTGAGACCCTGAGTCACGGAGAAAGTGAGACCCTGAGACACTGAGACACTGAGGCACAGGGACCCAGAAACACTGAGACACGGAGAAAGTGAGACCATAAGTCACTGAGATACTGAGACCCAGTGTACCACAGACCCAGCGATTCTGAGACCCAGAGTCCCAGAGACCCAGAGATGCTGAGAACCAGGGACCCAGAGACCCTGAGACATTGAGACACTGAGATCCTGAGAACCTGAGACACTGAGATCCAGAGACCAAGAGACCCTGTGACCATGGGACTCAGAGAGCCTGATATACTAAGACACTGATTCCCAGGGACCCTGAGACCCAGAGACCCAGAGCCCCTGAGAAACTGATACACTGAGACCCTGAGTCCCAGAGACCCAGAGCCCCTGAGACAGTGAGACACTGAGACACTGAGAACCAGAGGCCCATAGGCCCACAGACACTGAGACCCAAAGACACTGAGACACTGAGACCCTGAGGCTTTGAGACACTGAGATCCTGAAACCATGAGACCCAGAGACACAGAGACCCTGAGACTCATAGGCACTGAGACCCTGGGACCCAGAGATCCAGAGATCGAGAGACACTGAGACCCTGAGACCCTGAGACACTAAGACACTGAGGCACAGAGACTCTGAGAGCCTTAGTATGAGAGATGCAGAGACCCTGAGACCTCGAAACAACTGGACAGCGTTTCAAGGTGAGACCCTGAGACACTGAGACACTAAGACCCTTAGACACAGAGACGGTGAGACCCACAGACCAAGAGACCCAGAGAATCAGAGACCCAGAGCCCCTGCGACCCTGAGACAATGACGCCCAGACACGCAGTGACCCAGAGACCCTGAGACACTGAGTCACCGAGGCACTGATACACAGAGACCCAGAGAAACTGAAACCCACAGACCCAAAGAAACTGAGAACCAGAGACCCTGAGACCGTGAGACAGTGAGATACTGAGACACTGAGACCCTGAAATAGTGAGACAGTGAGACGCTGAGACTCATAGACACTGAGACACTGAGTCACTGAGACCCTAAGCATCTGAGTCCCAGAGAGCCTGAGACCCTGAGCTACTGAGACCCTGAGACACTGAGAAACTGAGACTCAGAGAAAGTGAGACCATGAGGCACTGAGACAATGAGACCCTGAGACACTGAGTCACTGAGACACTGAGACCCTGAGGCACTGAGACCGAAGACACTGACACCCTGAGACCCTGAGACACTGAGATCCAGAGACCCTGAGACACTAAGATACTGAGACCCTGAGGCACGGAGAAAGTGAGACCATGAGGCACTGAGACACTGAGTCACTGAGACACTATGAAACTGAGACCCTGAGGCACTGAGACCTAAGACACTGAAACACTGAGACCCAGTGTACCAGAGACCCAGAGATTCTGAGACCCAGTGTCCCAGAAACCCAGAGACGTGGGAATCAGGGACGCAGAGACCCTGAGACATTGAGACACTGAGATCCTGGGAACCTGAGACTCTGAGACCCAGAGACTGAGAGACCCTGTGACCAAGGGACCCAGAGAGCCTGAGACACTGAGACACTGATTCCCAGGGACCCTGAGACCCTGAGACACTGAGAACCTGAGACCCAGAGACCCTGACACCCTGAGACACTGAGACACTGAGACAGTGAGACACTGAGAACCAGAGGCCCATAGGCCCACAGACACTGAGACCCAAAGACCCTGAGACACTGAGACCCTGAGAGCCAGAACCACTGAGTCCCTGAGTCACAGAGAAAGTGAGACCCTGAGACACTGAGACACTGAGGTACAGGGACCCAGAATCACTGAGACACTTAGAAAGTGAGACCATAAGTCACTGAGACACTGAAACACTGAGACAGTGAGACACTGAGACACTGAGAACCAGAGGCCCATAGGCCCACAGACACTGAGACCCAGAGACCCCGAGACACAGAGACCCTGAGACATTGAGAGACTGAGACCCTGAGAACCTGAGACCCTGAGACACTGGGAACCTGAGACACTGAGGCACAGACAATTTGAGAATCTGAGACCCAGAGACACTGAGACACAGAGACACTGAGACTCAGAGACCCAGAGGCCCTGAGACACTGAGACCCAGAGACCCTGAGACTTTGAGACCCTGAGACACAGAGACACTGAGACTCAGAGAAAGTGAGACCATGAGGCACTGAGACAATGAGACCCTGAGACACTGAGTCACTGAGACACTATGAAACTGAGACCCTGAGGCACTGAGACCGAAGACACTGACACCCTGAGGTCTGAGACACTGAGATCCAGAGACCCTGAGACACTATGAAACTGAGACCCTGAGGCACTGAGACCTAAGACACTGAAACACTGAGACCCAGTGTACCAGAGACCCAGAGATTCTGAGACCCAGTGTCCCAGAAACCCAGAGACGTGGGAATCAGGGACGCAGAGACCCTGAGACATTGAGACACTGAGATCCTGGGAACCTGAGACTCTGAGACCCAGAGACTGAGAGACCCTGTGACCAAGGGACCCAGAGAGCCTGAGACACTGAGACACTGATTCCCAGGGACCCTGAGACACTGAGAGACTGAGAACCTGAGACCCAGAGACCCTGACACCCTGAGACCCTGAGACACTGAAACACTGAGACAGTGAGACACTGAGAACCAGAGGCCCATAGGCCCACAGACACTGAGACCCAAAGACCCTGAGACACTGAGACCCTGAGAGCCAGAACCACTGAGTCCCTGAGTCACAGAGAAAGTGAGACCCTGAGACACTGAGACACTGAGGCACAGGGACCCAGAATCACTGAGACACTTAGAAAGTGAGACCATAAGTCACTGAGACACTGAAACACTGAGACAGTGAGACACTGAGACACTGAGAACCAGAGGCCCATAGGCCCACAGACACTGAGACCCAAAGACCCTGAGACACTGAGACCCTGAGACCCAGAAACACTGAGAACCTGAGTCACGGAGAAAGTGAGACCCTGAGACACTGAGGCACAGGGACCCAGAAACACTGAGACACGGAGAAAGTGAGACCATAAGTCACTGAGACACTGAGACCCAGTGTACCACAGACCCAGCGATTCTGAGACCCAGAGACCCAGAGATGCTGAGAACCAGGGACCCAGAGACCCTGAGACATTGAGACACTGAGATCCTGAGAACCTGAGACACTGAGATCCAGAGACCAAGAGACTCTTTGACCATGGGACTCAGAGAGCCTGAGATACTAAGACACTGATTCCCAGGGACCCTGAGTCCCAGAGACCCAGAGCCCCTGAGAAACTGATACACTGAGACCCTGAGTCCCAGAGACCCAGAGCCCCTGAGACAGTGAGACCCTGAGACACTGAGAACCAGAGGCCCATAGGCCCACAGACACTGAGACCCAAAGACCCTGAGACACTGAGACCCTGAGAGCCAGAACCACTGAGTCCCTGAGTCACAGAGAAAGTGAGACCATAAGTCACTGAGACACTGAGACACTGAGAACCAGAGGCCCATAGGCCCACAGACACTGAGACCCAAAGACACTGAGACACAGAGACCCTGAGGCTTTGAGACACTGAGATCCTGAAACCATGAGACCAGAGACACTGAGATCCAGAGACCGAGAGACACTGAGACACAGAGACCCTGAGACGCTGAGGGCTGAGACCCTGAGACTCATAGGCACTGAGACCCTGGGACCCAGAGATCCAGAGATCGAGAGACACTGAGACCCTGAGACCCTGAGACACTAAGACACTGAGGCACAGAGACTCTGAGAGCCTTAGTATGAGAGATGCAGAGACCCTGAGACCTCGAAACAACTGGACAGTGTTTCAAGGTGAGACCCTGAGACACTGAGACACTAAGACCCTTAGACACAGAGACGGTGAGACCCACAGACCAAGAGACCCAGAGAATCAGAGACCCAGAGCCCCTGCGACCCTGAGACAATGACCCAGAGACCCTGAGACACTGAGTCACCGAGGCACTGATACACAGAGACCCAGAGAAACTGAAACCCACAGACCCAAAGAAACTGAGAACCAGAGACCCTGAGACCGTGAGACAGTGAGATACTGAGACACTGAGACCCTGAAATAGTGAGACAGTGAGACGCTGAGACTCTTAGACACTGAGACACTGAGTCACTGAGACCCTAAGCATCTGAGTCCCAGAGAGCCAGAGACCCTGAGCTACTGAGACCCTGAGACACAGAGAAACTGAAAAACTGAGACCCTGAGATACTGGGACATGAGACACTGAGACACTAAGACCCTGAGATCCAGAGACCCTGAGACACTGAGATCCTGAGACACTGAGACGCAGAGACCCAGAGAGACTGAGACACTGAGAGACTGAGACACTGCAACCCTGAAACCCTGAGACACTGAGACCCAGAGACCCCGAGACACTGAGACCCTGAGACATTGAGAGACTGAGACCCTGAGAACCTGAGACCCTGAGACACTGGGACCCTGAGACACTGAGGCACAGACAATTTGAGAATCTGAGACCCAGAGACCCAGAGACACTGAGACACAGAGACACTGAGACTCAGAGACCCAGAGGCCCTGAGACACTGAGACCCAGAGACCCTGAGACTTTAAGACCCTGAGACACTGAGAGACTGAGAACTGAGACCCAGTGTCCCGGAGACACTGAGACACTGAGACCCTGAGACCCTGAGACACTAAGATACTGAGACCCTGAGGCGCGGAGAAAGTGAGACCATGAGGCACTGAGACACTGAGTCACTGAGACACTATGAAACTGAGACCCTGAGGCACTGAGACCTAAGACACTGAAACACTGAGACCCAGTGTACCAGAGACCCAGAGATTCTGAGACCCAGTGTCCCAGAAACCCAGAGACGTGGGAATCAGGGACGCAGAGACCCTGAGACATTGAGACACTGAGATCCTGGGAACCTGAGACTCTGAGACCCAGAGACTGAGAGACCCTGTGACCAAGGGACCTAGAGAGCCTGAGACACTGAGACACTGATTCCCAGGGACCCTGAGACCCTGAGACACTGAGAACCAGAGGCCCATAGGCCCACAGACACTGAGACCCAAAGACCCTGAGACACTGAGACCCTGAGAGCCAGAACCACTGAGTCCCTGAGTCACAGAGAAAGTGAGACCCTGAGACACTGAGACACTGAGGTACAGGGACCCAGAATCACTGAGACACTTAGAAAGTGAGACCATAAGTCACTGAGACACTGAAACACTGAGACAGTGAGACACTGAGACACTGAGAACCAGAGGCCCATAGGCCCACAGACACTGAGACCCAGAGACCCCGAGACACAGAGACCCTGAGACATTGAGAGACTGAGACCCTGAGAACCTGAGACCCTGAGACACTGGGAACCTGAGACACTGAGGCACAGACAATTTGAGAATCTGAGACCCAGAGACACTGAGACACAGAGACACTGAGACTCAGAGACCCAGAGGCCCTGAGACACTGAGACCCAGAGACCCTGAGACTTTGAGACCCTGAGACACAGAGACACTGAGACTCAGAGAAAGTGAGACCATGAGGCACTGAGACAATGAGACCCTGAGACACTGAGTCACTGAGACACTATGAAACTGAGACCCTGAGGCACTGAGACCGAAGACACTGACACCCTGAGGTCTGAGACACTGAGATCCAGAGACCCTGAGACACTATGAAACTGAGACCCTGAGGCACTGAGACCTAAGACACTGAAACACTGAGACCCAGTGTACCAGAGACCCAGAGATTCTGAGACCCAGTGTCCCAGAAACCCAGAGACGTGGGAATCAGGGACGCAGAGACCCTGAGACATTGAGACACTGAGATCCTGGGAACCTGAGACTCTGAGACCCAGAGACTGAGAGACCCTGTGACCAAGGGACCCAGAGAGCCTGAGACACTGAGACACTGATTCCCAGGGACCCTGAGACCCTGAGACACTGAGAACCTGAGACCCAGAGACCCTGACACCCTGAGACCCTGAGACACTGAAACACTGAGACAGTGAGACACTGAGAACCAGAGGCCCATAGGCCCACAGACACTGAGACCCAAAGACCCTGAGACACTGAGACCCTGAGAGCCAGAACCACTGAGTCCCTGAGTCACAGAGAAAGTGAGACCCTGAGACACTGAGACACTGAGGCACAGGGACCCAGAATCACTGAGACACTTAGAAAGTGAGACCATAAGTCACTGAGACACTGAAACACTGAGACAGTGAGACACTGAGACACTGAGAACCAGAGGCCCATAGGCCCACAGACACTGAGACCCAAAGACCCTGAGACACTGAGACCCTGAGACCCAGAAACACTGAGAACCTGAGTCACGGAGAAAGTGAGACCCTGAGACACTGAGACACTGAGGTACAGGGACCCAGAAACACTGAGACACGGAGAAAGTGAGACCATAAGTCACTGAGACACTGAGACCCAGTGTACCACAGACCCAGCGATTCTGAGACCCAGAGACCCAGAGATGCTGAGAACCAGGGACCCAGAGACCCTGAGACATTGAGACACTGAGATCCTGAGAACCTGAGACACTGAGATCCAGAGACCAAGAGACCCTTTGACCATGGGACTCAGAGAGCCTGAGATACTAAGACACTGATTCCCAGGGACCCTGAGTCCCAGAGACCCAGAGCCCCTGAGAAACTGATACACTGAGACCCTGAGTCCCAGAGACCCAGAGCCCCTGAGACAGTGAGACACTGAGACACTGAGAACCAGAGGCCCATAGGCCCACAGACACTGAGACCCAAAGACCCTGAGATACTGAGACCCTGAGAGCCAGAACCACTGAGTCCCTGAGTCACAGAGAAAGTGAGACCATAAGTCACTGAGACACTGAGACACTGAGAACCAGAGGCCCATAGGCCCACAGACACTGAGACCCAAAGACACTGAGACACAGAGACCCTGAGGCTTTGAGACACTGAGATCCTGAAACCATGAGACCAGAGACACTGAGATCCAGAGACCGAGAGACACTGAGACACAGAGACCCTGAGACGCTGAGAGCTGAGACCCTGAGACTCATAGGCACTGAGACCCTGGGACCCAGAGATCCAGAGATCGAGAGACACTGAGACCCTGAGACCCTGAGACACTAAGACACTGAGGCACAGAGACTCTGAGAGCCTTAGTATGAGAGATGCAGAGACCCTGAGACCTCGAAACAACTGGACAGCGTTTCAAGGTGAGACCCTGAGACACTGAGACACTAAGACCCTTAGACACAGAGACGGTGAGACCCACAGACCAAGAGACCCAGAGAATCAGAGACCCAGAGCCCCTGCGACCCTGAGACAATGACCCAGAGACCCTGAGACACTGAGTCACCGAGGCACTGATACACAGAGACCCAGAGAAACTGAAACCCACAGACCCAAAGAAACTGAGAACCAGAGACCCTGAGACCGTGAGACAGTGAGATACTGAGACACTGAGACCCTGAAATAGTGAGACAGTGAGACGCTGAGACTCTTAGACACTGAGACACTGAGTCACTGAGACCCTAAGCATCTGAGTCCCAGAGAGCCAGAGACCCTGAGCTACTGAGACCCTGAGACACAGAGAAACTGAAAAACTGAGACCCTGAGATACTGGGACATGAGACACTGAGACACTAAGACCCTGAGATCCAGAGACCCTGAGACACTGAGATCCTGAGACACTGAGACGCAGAGACCCAGAGAGACTGAGACACTGAGAGACTGAGACACTGCAACCCTGAAACCCTGAGACACTGAGACCCAGAGACCCCGAGACACTGAGACCCTGAGACATTGAGAGACTGAGACCCTGAGAACCTGAGACCCTGAGACACTGGGACCCTGAGACACTGAGGCACAGACAATTTGAGAATCTGAGACCCAGAGACCCAGAGACACTGAGACACAGAGACACTGAGACTCAGAGACCCAGAGGCCCTGAGACACTGAGACCCAGAGACCCTGAGACTTTGAGACCCTGAGACACTGAGAGACTGAGAACTGAGACCCAGTGTCCCGGAGACACTGAGACACTGAGACCCTGAGACCTTGAGGAACGCAGACGCAGAGACCCAGAGACAGTGAGGCCTACAGACCAAGAGGCCCAGAGAATCAGAGATCTAGAGCCCCTGAGACACTGAGAGACTGAGACAATGAGACACAGAAACCCAGAGACACTGAGACCCAATGACCCCGATACCCTGAGACCCAGAGACCCAGAAACTCTGAGACTCTGAGACTCTGAGACTCTGAGACGCTGAGACACTGAGAGACTGAGACACTGAGACCCAGTGTCCCAGGAGCCCAGAGACTTTGAGACATTGAGACACTGAGATCCTAAGATCCTGAGACCCTGAGACCTTGTGACCCTGAAACCCTGAGACCCTGAGAGTCTGAGACACTGAGGCCCAGAGACCCTGAAACCCAGAGAACCTGAGCCCCGGAGACCCTGAGACACTGAGAACCACAGGCCCATATGCCCAAAGACACTGAGACTCAAAGACAGCGTTACCCTGAGACTTTAAGACACTGAGATCCTGAAACCCTGAGACCCAGAGACACTGAGATCCAGAGAACCAGAGGCAGTGAGACACAGAGACCCAGAGACCCTAAGACACTGAGGCGCAGAGACCCAGAGACACTGAGACCTTGAGACCCCGATACTCTTAGACCCTGAGACCCCGGGACCCAGAGATCCAGAGACCCTGAGACACTGAGACACAGAAACCCTGAGACCCTGAAACACCTGGACAGTGAGAAGCTGAGACACTGAGACACTGAGACCCTAAAACGCAAAGACACTGCGACAAAGAGACCCTAAGACACTGAGAACCAGATTCCCAGTGACCCTGAGAGCCTGAGGCACTGAGACCGTGAGACGGTGAGATACTGAGGCTCTGAGACACAAAAAACCTGAGACACTGAGACCCAGAGACACTGAGATGCTGAGACTCTTAGAAACTGAGACACTGAGGCACAGTGACCCTGAGACACAGATAGACTGAGACACTGATAAACTGAGGCACTGTGTCCCTGAGACCCTGAGAAACTGAGACCCAGAGACATGAGACACTGAGACCCTGAGACCCTGAGACACTGAGACACAGACACATTGAGAAACTGAGACCCAGAGACCCAGAGACCCTGAGACACAGAGACACTGAGACTCAGAGACTCAGAGACCCAGAGACCCTGAGACTTTGAGACCCTGAGACACTGAGAGACTGAAACACTGAGACCCAGTGTCCCGGAGATACTGAGACACTGAGACCCTAAGACCTTGAGAAACGCAGACGCTGAGACCCAGAGACAGTGAGGCCTACAGACCAAAAGGCCCAGAGAATCAGAGGTCTAGAGCCCCTGAGACACTGAGAGACTGAGACACTGAGACCCAATGATCCAGGTACCCTGAGACCCAGAGACCCAGAAACTCTGAGACTCTGAGACCCTGAGACGCTGAGACACTGAGAAACTGAGACATTGAGACACAGTGTCCCAGGGGCCCAGAGACTCTGAGACATTGAGACACTGAGATCCTAAGATCCTGAGACCCTGAGACCTTGTGACCCTGAAACCCTGAGACCCTGAGAGTCTGAGACACTGAGACCCAGAGACCCTGAAACCCAGAGACCCAGAGACCCTGAGACCCTGAGACCCTGAGAACCACAGGCCCATACGCCCAAAGACACTGAGACCCAAAGACAGAGTTCCCTGAGACGTTAAGACACTGAGATCCTGAAACCCTGAGACCCAGAGTCACTGAGATCCAGAGAGCCAGAGTCACTGAGACACAGAGACCCAGAGACCCTGAGACACTGAGACACTGAGACTCTTAGACCCTGAGACTGTGAGACGGTGAGATACTGAGACACTGAGACACAAAAAACCTGAGACACTGAGACCCAGAGACACTGAGATGCTGAGACACTTAGAAACTGAGACACTGAGGCACAGTGACCCTGAGACACAGATAGACTGATACACTGATAAACTGAGGCACTGTGTCCCTGAGATCCTGAGAAACTGAGACCCAGAGAGCCAGGGACCATGAGAACTGAGAAACTGAGACCCTGAGACATGAGACACTGAGGCCCTGAGACATTGAGACAGTGAGGCCCTGAGACATTGAGACATGAGGCCCTGAGACACTGAGAACCCGAGACACTGAGACACTGAGACACTGAGACACAGAGAAAGTGAGACCATGTGGCACTGAGACCGAAGACACTGAGACCCAGAGACCCTGAGACACTGAGACAATGAGACCCTGAGACACTGAGTCACTGAGACACTATGAAACTGAGACCCTGAGGCACTGAGACCTAAGACACTGAAACACTGAGACCCAGTGTACCAGAGACCCAGAGATTCTGAGACCCAGTGTCCCAGAAACCCAGAGACGTGGGAATCAGGGACGCAGAGACCCTGAGACCTTGAGAGACTGAGATCCTGAGAACCTGAGACACTGAGACCCAGAGACCGAGAGACCCTGTGACCATGGGACCCAGAGAGCCTGAGACACTGATTCCCAGGGACCCTGAGACCCAGAGACCCTGAGACCCAGAGACCCTGAGACCCTGAGACACTGAGACCCTGAGACCCAGAGACCCTGACACTCTGAGACCCTGAGACACTGAAACACTGAGAACCTGAGACCCTGAGACACTGAGACCCTGAGACCCAGAAACACTGAGACCCTGAGTCACGGAGAAAGTGAGACCCTGAGACACTGAGATCCTGAGACACTAAGTCACTGAGACACTATGAAACTGACACCCTGAGACCCTGAGGCACTGAGGCACAGGGACCCAAATACACTGAGACACGGAGAAAGTGAGACCATGAGTCACTGAGACACTGAGACCCAGTGTACCAGAAACCCAGCGATTCTGAGACCCAGTGTCCCAGAGACCCAGAGATGCTGAGAACCAGGGACCCAGAGACCCTGAGACATTGAGACACTGAGATCCTGAGAACGTGAGAACCTGAGACACTGAGATCCAGAGACCGAGAGACCCTGTGACCATGGGACCCAGAGAGCCTGAGACATTGAGACACTGAGATACTGAGAACCTGAGACATTGAGATCCAGAGACCAAGAGACCTTGTGACCATGGGACCCACAGAGCCTGAGATACTAAGACACTGATTCCCAGGGACCCTGAGTCCCAGAGACCCAGAGCCCCTGAGAAACTGATACACTGAGACCCTGAGACCCAGAGACCCAGAGACCCTGAGACCCAGAGACCCTGAGACCCTGACACACTGAGACAGTGAGACACTGAGACACTGAGAACCAGAGGCCCATAGGCACACAGACACTGAGACCCGAAGACACAGAGACACTGAGGCTTTGAGACACTGAGATCCAGAGACCCTGAGACTCATAAGCACTGAGACCCTGGGACCCAGAGATCCAGAGATCGAGAGACACTGAGACCCTGAGACACTAAGACACTGAGGCACAGAGACTCTGAGAACCTTAGTATAAGAGATGCAGAGACCCTGAGACCTCGAAACAACTGGACAGCGTTTCATGGTGAGACCCTGAGACACAGAGACCCTAAGACCCTTAGACACAGAGACGGTGAGACCCACAGACCAAGAGACCCAGAGAACCAGAGATCCAGAGCCCCTGCGACCCTGAGACAATGAGGCCCAGACAATCAGTGACCCAGAGACCCTGAGACACTGAGACACTCAGACACTGAGACACTGAGACACAGAGACTCTGCGACACTGAGACCCAGTGACCCTGAGAAACTGAGAGATTGAGACACTGCAACCCTGAAACCCTGAGACACTGAGACTCTGAGACTCTGCGACACTGAGACCAAGAGACCCTGAGACACTGAGAGACTGAGACCCTGAGGTGCTGAGACACTGAGACACTGAGACACAGAGACACTGAGATACAGAGAGACTGAGAGACTGAGACGCTAACTCACAGAGACCCAGAGATCCTGAGAAACTGAGACACTGTGACCCAGACTCTGAGAGACTCAGAGACCCACAGCCCAGAAATCCAGAGATCCAGAGACCCTGCGACCCAGAGACCCAGAAACCCTGAGACCTGAGACATTGAGACACTGAGATCCTTAGACACTGAGAAACTGAGACCCTGAGAACCAGAGACGCAGTGACCCTGAGACACTGAGAGACTGAGATACTGCAACCCTGAAACCCTGAGACCCTGAGACACTGAGACCCTAAGGCACTGAGACCATGAGGTGCTGAGACACTGAGACACTGAGACACTGAGACACAGAGACACAGAGAGATTGAGAGACTGAGACACTAACTCACAGAGACCCAGAGATCCTGAGAAACTGAGATACTGTGACCCAGACACTGAGAGACCCAGTGACCCTGCGACCCAGAAACCCAGGACCCAGAGACCTGAGACATTGAGGCACTGAGATCCTGAGACCCTGTGACACTGAGACACGGAGACCCTGAGACACGGAGACCCTGAGCCCATGAGACTCTGAGACACTGACACCCAGAGATCAACAGATATTGAGACGCTGAGACACTTAGACACAGAACACAGAGACCCTGAGTCACTGAGGCCCAGAGACACTGAGACCTAGAGGCACAGAGACGCTGAAACACTGAGACACTGACTCACAGAGACACAGAGAGGCTGAGAAACTGAGACAGTGAGACCCAGAGACTCTGAGACCCAAAGATCCAGAAAACCTGAGGCACTGAGACCCTGAGACAATGAGAGACTGAAATACTGAGACCCAGTGTCCCAGAGACCCAGAGAATCTGAGACCCAGGGACCCAGAGACCATGAGACATTGAGATCCTGAGACCATGAGACCCTGAAACATAGAAACCCAGAGACATTGAGAGACTGAGACCCTGAGAACCTGAGACACAGAGACAGTGAGACCCACAGACCAAGAGATCCAGAGCCACAGCAACCCTGAGACAATGAGGCCCAGACACGGTGACCCAGAGACCCCGAGACACTAAGACACCGAGGCACTGATACACAGAGACCCTGAGAAACTGAAACTCAGAGACCCTGAGAAACTGAGAACCAGACACCCTGAGAAACTGAGAACCAGAGACCCTGAGACCGTGAGACAGTGAGATACTGAGACACTGCGACCCTGAAACAGTGAGACAGTGAGACGCTGAGACTCTTAGACACTGAGACCCTGAGCCACTGAGACCCTGAGACACTGAGAAACTGAGACCCTTAGGCACTGAGAAACTGAGACCCTGAGATACTGGGACATGAGACACTGAGACACTGAGACCCTGAGACCCAGAGACCCTGAGACACTGAGGCCCTGAGACCCAGTGACCCAGTGACCTTGAGACCCTGAGACACTGAGACATTGAGGCACTGAGAGACTGAGACACCGAGATCCAATGTCCCAGTGACCCAGAAATGCTGAGACCCAGGGAACAAGAGACCCTGAGACACTGAGATACTGAGAACCTGAGACATTCAGACACTGAGACACTGAGTCCCTGAGACCATGAGACCCTGAGACTCTGATACCCTGAGACCCAGAGATCCTGAGAGACTGAGACACAGAGGCCCAGAGACACTGAGACCCAGAGACCCTGAGACTGAGAGAACCAGAGCCCAGAAAAATAGCGATCCAGAGACCCTGAGATCCTGAGACCTAGAGACACTGAGACCCAGAGACTGAGAGACCGTGAGACCCTATGACACTGAGACCCTGTGGCCCTGAGAAACGAAGCACTGAGGCACTGAAACCCTGAGACTGTATAACCCAAGGACCCTGAGACCCTAAGACCCAGAGACCCTGAGACCCACAGACCCAGAGACTCTGAGTCAATGAGAAATTGAGACACTGAGATACTGAGACACTGAAACCCTGAGACCAAGAGACCCTGAGACCCTGAGACACTGAGACCAGAGAGCTGGGCACCAAGAGACCTAGAGACCCTGAGAAACTGAATCCCTCAGACACTGAGACCTTGAGACTCTGAGCCCCTGAGACACTGAGACACTAAGACCCTGAGACCCTGAGACACTAAGACCCTGAGACACTGAAACACTGAGACCCTGAGACCCTGAGACACTGAGACACTGAGAGACTGAGAGACTGAGACACTGAGATCCTGAAAAATAGAGACACTGAGAACCTGAGACCCTGAGACATGAGACGCTGAGACACTGAGATCCTGAAAACTAGAGACACTGAGAACCTGAGAACCTGAGACCCTGAGACACTGAGAGGCTGAGACACTGAGACCCAGAGACTCAGAGACACTGAGACCCTGCGACACTAAGCACTGAGACGCAGAGGTCCTGAGACCCTTAGACACTGAGATGCGGAGACACAGAGATCCAGGCACCCAGAGACCCTGAGGCACTGAGACCCTGAGACACGGGACACTGAGACGCAGTCTCCCAGAAACCCAGAGACCCTGAGACACGTAGACCCTGAGACACGGGACACTGAGACGCAGTCTCCCAGAAACCCAGAGACCCTGAGACACGTAGACCCTTAGACACTGAGTTCCAGAGACCCAGAGACCAAGAGACCCTGAGACCCAATGACCGAGACACCCTGAGGACCAGACACTCTGAGGCCCAGAGACCCATGGACCCTGAGCCCCTGAAACCCTGAGACACTGAGACAGAGAGACCCTGAAACTCTGAGACACTGATACACTGAGACACAGAGCCCTGAGACACTGAGACGCAGAAACCCAGATACCCTGAGACCCAGAGACACAGAGATCCTGCGACCCTGAGATGCAGTGACTCAGAGACACTGAGACCCAGAGACCCAGAGACATTGAGATCATGAGACACTGAGACAGTGAAACACTGAGACCCTGAGACATTGAGAAACTGAGACACTGAGATCCTGAGCCCCTGAGACACTCAGACCCTGAGGCCCAGATACCCTGAGACCAAAAGACACAGAGACTCAAAGACCCTGAGACACTGAGACCCAGAGACTGAGAGACCCAGACCCAGAAACCCAGAGATCCAGCGACCCTGAGATCCTGACAAACTGAGACCCAATGACCCAGACCCCTGAGACCCAGGGACATAGAAACCTGAGGCACTGAGACCCTGAGACAATGAGAGACTGAAATACTGAGACCCAGTGTCCCAGAGACCCAGAGAATCTGAGACCCAGGGACCCAGAGACCATGAGACATTGAGATCCTGAGACCATGAGACCCTGAAACATAGAAACCCAGAGACATTGAGAGACTGAGACCCTGAGAACCTGAGACACAGAGACAGTGAGACCCACAGACCAAGAGATCCAGAGCCACAGCAACCCTGAGACAATGAGGCCCAGACACGGTGACCCAGAGACCCCGAGACACTAAGACACCGAGGCACTGATACACAGAGACCCTGAGAAACTGAAACTCAGAGACCCTGAGAAACTGAGAACCAGACACCCTGAGAAACTGAGAACCAGAGACCCTGAGACCGTGAGACAGTGAGATACTGAGACACTGCGACCCTGAAACAGTGAGACAGTGAGACGCTGAGACTCTTAGACACTGAGACCCTGAGCCACTGAGACCCTGAGACACTGAGAAACTGAGACCCTTAGGCACTGAGAAACTGAGACCCTGAGATACTGGGACATGAGACACTGAGACACTGAGACCCTGAGACCCAGAGACCCTGAGACACTGAGGCCCTGAGACCCAGTGACCCAGTGACCTTGAGACCCTGAGACACTGAGACATTGAGGCACTGAGAGACTGAGACACCGAGATCCAATGTCCCAGTGACCCAGAAATGCTGAGACCCAGGGAACAAGAGACCCTGAGACACTGAGATACTGAGAACCTGAGACATTCAGACACTGAGACACTGAGTCCCTGAGACCATGAGACCCTGAGACTCTGATACCCTGAGACCCAGAGATCCTGAGAGACTGAGACACAGAGGCCCAGAGACACTGAGACCCAGAGACCCTGAGACTGAGAGAACCAGAGCCCAGAAAAATAGCGATCCAGAGACCCTGAGATCCTGAGACCTAGAGACACTGAGACCAATGGCCCAGACACCCTGAGACACTGAGAGACTGAGACACTGAGATGCAGTGCCCCAGAGACACAGATACACTGAGACTCAGGGATGCAGAGACCCTGAGACTTTGAGAACTGAGATCCTGAGATACTGAGACCCAGAGATCCAGAGATCCTAAGACCCTGAGACCCTGACATTCTGAGACCCTGAGGCCCTGGGAAACTGAAAGACTGAGACCAAGTGTCCCAGAGATGCTGAGACTCTGAGACCCAGAGACCCAGAGAACCTGAGACATTGAGACAGTGAGACCCTGAGACATTGAATCACTGAGACAGTGAGACCCTGAGACACTGAGACCCTGAGCCACTGAGAACATGAGGCGCTGAGACACTGAGACACTGAGAGATTGAGAGACTGAGACACTAACTCACAGAGACCCAGAGATCCTGAGAAACTGAGACACTGTGACCCAGACACTGAGATACGCAGTGACCCTGCGACCCAGAAACCCAGGACCCAGAGACCTGAGACATTGAGGCACTGAGATCCTGAGACCCTGTGACACTGAGACACGGAGTCCCTGAGCCCATGAGACCCTGAGACACTGACACCCAGAGATCAACAGATATTGAGACACTGAGACACTAAGATACTGAGACCCTGAGACACTTAGACACAGAACACAGAGACCCTGAGTCACTGAGGCCCAGTGACACTGAGACACTGAGACCCAGAGGCACAGAGATGCTGAAACACTGAGACACTGACTCACAGAGACACAGAGAGGCTGAGAAACTGAGACAGTGAGACCCAGAGACTCTGAAACCCTGAGACCCAAAGATCCAGAAAACCTGAGACACTGAGACATTGAGACATTGAGGCACTGAGAGACTGAGACACCGAGATCCAGTGTCCCAGTGACCCAGAAACGCTGAGACCCAGGGAACAAGAGACCCTGAGACACTGAGATACTGAGAAGCTGAGACATTCAGACACTGAGACACTGAGACACTGAGTCCCTGAGACCATGAGACCCTGAGAAACTGAGACCCTGAGACCCAGAGATCCTGAGAGACTGAGACACAGAGGCCCAGAGACACTGAGACCCAGAGACCCTGAGACTGAGAGAACCAGAGCCCAGAAACCTAGCGATCCAGAGACCCTGAGATCCTGAGACCTAGAGACACTGAGACCAATGGCCCAGACACCCTGAGACCCAGAGACTTTGAGACACTGAGAGACTAAGACACTGAGATACAGTGCCCCAGAGACACAGATACACTGAGACTCAGGGATGCAGAGACCCTGAGACTTTGAGACACTGAGATCCTGAGATACTGAGACCCAGAGATCCAGAGATCCTAAGACCCTGAGACCCTGAGGCCCTGGGAAACTGAGAGACTGAGACCCAGTGTCCCAGAGATGATGAGACTCTGAGACCCAGAGACCCAGAGAACCTGAGACATTGAGACAGTGAGACCCTGAGACATTGAATCACTGAGACAGTGAGACACTGAGACAGTGAGACCCTGAGACCATGAGACACTGAAGCACTGAGACCCAGATACCCTCAGACAGTGAGACACTGAAACAGTGAGACACTGAGACCCTGAGACCATGAGACACTGAGATACTGAGACCCTGAGATACTGAGACCAAGAGACACTGAGATCCATCATCCCAG
The DNA here is from genome assembly GCA_037974335.1 of Prionace glauca. Classification (NCBI taxonomy): domain Eukaryota; kingdom Metazoa; phylum Chordata; class Chondrichthyes; order Carcharhiniformes; family Carcharhinidae; genus Prionace; species Prionace glauca. Next base: position 550,124 of record JBBMRE010000232.1, on the reverse strand, counting down.
AGACCCTGAGACACTGAGACCCAAGTACACTGAGATACTCAAACCCTGAGACACTGAGGCACTGAGACACTGAGACCATGTGGCCCTGAGAAACTGAGACACTGAGACACTGAGGCACTGAGTTCCTGAGACACTGAGACACAGTGACCCTGAGACCCTGAGAAACGGAGACCCAGAGACAGTGAGACCCACAGACCAAGAAATCCAGAGAAACAGAGATCCAGTGCCCCTGATACCCTAGGACCCTGAGAAAATGAGGCTCAGACACGCAGTGACCCTGAGACACTGAGACCCTGAGAAATTGAGACCCAGAGACCCTGAGAAACAGAGACCGATAGACCAAGAGACCCTGAGACCGTGAGACAGTGAGATACTGACTCACGGAGACACTGAGAGCCAGAGACCCTGAGTCCCTGTGACCGAGAATATCCAGAGGCCAAGAGACCCTGAGACACTGAGAACCTGAGACACTGAGGCACTGAGGCACTGAGGCACTGAGACACTGAGACACTCAGACACTCAGACCCTGAGACCTTGAGACACTGATGCCCTGAGACACTGCAGCACCGTGACTCTGAGACACTGAGACCCTGAGGCACTGAGACACTGAGACCCTGAGACCATGTGAAGCTGAGAACCTGAGACACTGAGAGACTGTCACACTGAGACCCTGAGACCCTGAGACGCTGAGACACTGAGACTTGAAACACTGAGAGATTGAGACATTGAGTCCCCAAGGCCCAGTGACCCAGAGACTCTGAGGCACTGAGACCCGGAGATCCAGAGATCCAGAGACCCAGAGACACTGAGACACAGACCCTGAGACACTGAGATTGAGACATTGAGTCTCCAAGACCCTGAGAGCCTGAGACATTGAGACTTTGAAAGACTGAGGCATTGAGACTCTGAGACCTAGAGAAACTGAGACCTGACACACTGAGGCACTGGGATACTGAGACATTGAGACACTGAGAACCTGATACACTGAGACCCTGAGACACTGAGATTCAGAGACACTGAGACTCTGAGATACTGAGACCCTGATACCCTGAGACACTGAAGCACTGTGGCCCTGTGCCCCTGAGACACTAAGACCCTGAGACACTGAAACATTGAGACACAGAGACCCTGTGACAATGAGATACTGAGACTCTGATACATTTAGATCCAGAGATCCAGAGATACAGAGACACTGAGATGCTGAGAGACTGAGACCCAGAGATCCAGAGACCCTGAGACAATGAGATAGCGAGACCCTGATACCTTTAGATCCAGAGACACAGAGACACTGAGACGCAGACAACCTGAGACCCAGAGATCCAGAGACCCAGAGACGCTGGGAGATTGTGACCCTGAAACCCTGAGACACTGAGACCCTGAGACACCGAGTCCCTGAGGCACTGAGACCCTGAAACCCAGGGATCCAGAGACCCTAGACTTAGAGAGCCTGAGACACTGAGACCCATAGACCCTGAGACCCAGAGATCCAGAGGCAAAGAGACCCTGAGACACTGAGAAGCTGAGAACCTGAGACACTGAGACCCTGAGACACAGTGACACTGATACACTGAGAGACTGACAATCTGACACACTGAGACACAGACACCCTGAGATGCTGAGACACTGAGACCCTGAAACTTGAGACACTGAATATCTGAGACACTGAGACACTGAAACCCAAAGATCCTGAGACCCAGAAAACCTGAGATACTGAGACCCTGAGACTCAGACACCCTGAGACCCAGAGTCCCTGACAGACTAAGACCATGAGACCCAGAGACCCTGACACACTGAGACCCTAGGACACTGAGACCCTGAGACCCATAAAACGTGAGAAACTGATTCCAAGAGACTCAGAGACCCTGAGACACTGAGACACTCAAATTCAGAGACCCAGAGACCCTGGGACATGGAGACACTCAAACCCAGAGACCCAGAGACAATGAGAAACTGAGACTCAGAGACTCTGAGACACTGAGAAACTGAGACCCAGAGGCCCTGAGACCCAGGAACCCAAAGACACAGAGAGACTGAGATACAGAGACCCAGAGACCCTGAGACGCAGAGACCCATAGACCCAAAGACCCTGAGATCCTGAGACGATGAGACACTGAGACACTGAGGCCAGAGACACTGAGATGGAGATACTGAGACCCTGAGAGACTGAGTCACTGATACACTGAGACCCAGAGAGACTGAGACACTGAGACACTGAGACCCAGAGAGACTGAGACACTGAGACACTGAGACACTGAGACTCAGAGATGCAGAGACTCAGAGACCCTGCGACACTGAGACACTGAGGCCCAGAGCCCTGAGACACAGAGACAGTGAGGCACTGAGTCACTGAGAAACTGAGATACTGAGACCCTGAGTCACTGAGACACTGAGATACTGAGACCCTGAGTCACTGAGACACTGAGATACTGAGACCCTGAGACACTGAGACCCAGAGAAACAGAGAGCCTGAAATCCACAGACCCAGAAACCCTGAGACCTTGAGACCCAGGGACCTGGAGACATTGAGACCCTGAGTCACTGAGGCACGGAGATACTGAGATCCTGAGACACTGAGACCCAGAGACATTGAGACACTGAGGCTCTGAGACATTGATCCACAGAGACACTGATACCCTGAGAAACTGAGACCCTGAAACACTGAGACAGTGAGACACTGAGACCCTGAGACACTGAAACCCTGAGACACAGAGACCCGGAGAACCTGAAACACTGGGACACTGAGACCATGAGTCCCAGAGACCAAGAGACACTGATACCCTGAGACACTGAGACACAGAGACACTGAGACACAGAGAGCCTGAGGCTCAGAAGCCATGCGACACTAAGACTCTGTGACACGGAGAACCTGAGACACTGAGAAACTGAGACCCTGAAACCCTGAAACCCTGAGGCCCTGAGACACAGAGACCCAGAGACCCAGAGAAACTGAGACACAGAGACCCAGAGCCTAGAGACCCAGAGATCCAGAGACCCTGAGATCGTGAAACCCAGATACACAGAAACACCGTGAGACCCAGAAACCCTAATAAACTGAGACCCTGAGACACTGAGAGACTGAGACACTGTGACCCAATGTCCTAGAAATACAGAGACACTGAGAACCAGGGACCCAGATACTCTGAGACACTGAGATCCTGAGAACCTGAGGCACAGAGACACTGAGACACCGAGATCCTGAGAACCAGAGACACAGAGACCCAGACACCCTGAGACTCAGAGACCCAGAGACCCTGTGACACTGAGACCCAGAGAAACAGAGACCCTGAGACCCAGAGACTCTGAGACACTGAGACATTGAGAACCTGAGACAATGAGACACTAACTCCCAGAGACCAAGAGAACCTGAGAATCTGAGACCCTGAGACCCAGAGACTGAGAGACCGTGAGACCCTATGACACTGAGACCCTGTGGCCCTGAGAAACGAAGCACTGAGGCACTGAAACCCTGAGACTGTATAACCCAAGGACCCTGAGACCCTAAGACCCAGAGACCCTGAGACCCACAGACCCAGAGACTCTGAGTCAATGAGAAATTGAGACACTGAGATACTGAGACACTGAAACCCTGAGACCAAGAGACCCTGAGACCCTGAGACACTGAGACCAGAGAGCTGGGCACCAAGAGACCTAGAGACCCTGAGAAACTGAATCCCTCAGACACTGAGACCTTGAGACTCTGAGCCCCTGAGACACTGAGACACTAAGACCCTGAGACCCTGAGACACTAAGACCCTGAGACACTGAAACACTGAGACCCTGAGACCCTGAGACACTGAGACACTGAGAGACTGAGAGACTGAGACACTGAGATCCTGAAAAATAGAGACACTGAGAACCTGAGACCCTGAGACATGAGACGCTGAGACACTGAGATCCTGAAAACTAGAGACACTGAGAACCTGAGAACCTGAGACCCTGAGACACTGAGAGGCTGAGACACTGAGACCCAGAGACTCAGAGACACTGAGACCCTGCGACACTAAGCACTGAGACGCAGAGGTCCTGAGACCCTTAGACACTGAGATGCGGAGACACAGAGATCCAGGCACCCAGAGACCCTGAGGCACTGAGACCCTGAGACACGGGACACTGAGACGCAGTCTCCCAGAAACCCAGAGACCCTGAGACACGTAGACCCTGAGACACGGGACACTGAGACGCAGTCTCCCAGAAACCCAGAGACCCTGAGACACGTAGACCCTTAGACACTGAGTTCCAGAGACCCAGAGACCAAGAGACCCTGAGACCCAATGACCGAGACACCCTGAGGACCAGACGCTCTGAGGCCCAGAGACCCATGGACCCTGAGCCCCTGAAACCCTGAGACACTGAGACAGAGAGACCCTGAAACTCTGAGACACTGATACACTGAGACACAGAGCCCTGAGACACTGAGACGCAGAAACCCAGATACCCTGAGACCCAGAGACACAGAGATCCTGCGACCCTGAGATGCAGTGACTCAGAGACACTGAGACCCAGAGACCCAGAGACATTGAGATCATGAGACACTGAGACAGTGAAACACTGAGACCCTGAGACATTGAGAAACTGAGACACTGAGATCCTGAGCCCCTGAGACACTCAGACCCTGAGGCCCAGATACCCTGAGACCAAAAGACACAGAGACTCAAAGACCCTGAGACACTGAGACCCAGAGACTGAGAGACCCAGACCCAGAAACCCAGAGATCCAGCGACCCTGAGATCCTGACAAACTGAGACCCAATGACCCAGACCCCTGAGACCCAGGGACATAGAAACCTGAGGCACTGAGACCCTGAGACAATGAGAGACTGAAATACTGAGACCCAGTGTCCCAGAGACCCAGAGAATCTGAGACCCAGGGACCCAGAGACCATGAGACATTGAGATCCTGAGACCATGAGACCCTGAAACATAGAAACCCAGAGACATTGAGAGACTGAGACCCTGAGAACCTGAGACACAGAGACAGTGAGACCCACAGACCAAGAGATCCAGAGCCACAGCAACCCTGAGACAATGAGGCCCAGACACGGTGACCCAGAGACCCCGAGACACTAAGACACCGAGGCACTGATACACAGAGACCCTGAGAAACTGAAACTCAGAGACCCTGAGAAACTGAGAACCAGACACCCTGAGAAACTGAGAACCAGAGACCCTGAGACCGTGAGACAGTGAGATACTGAGACACTGCGACCCTGAAACAGTGAGACAGTGAGACGCTGAGACTCTTAGACACTGAGACCCTGAGCCACTGAGACCCTGAGACACTGAGAAACTGAGACCCTTAGGCACTGAGAAACTGAGACCCTGAGATACTGGGACATGAGACACTGAGACACTGAGACCCTGAGACCCAGAGACCCTGAGACACTGAGGCCCTGAGACCCAGTGACCCAGTGACCTTGAGACCCTGAGACACTGAGTCTCTGCGACACTGAGACCCTGATACAATGAGAGATTGAGATACTGCAACCCTGAAACCCTGAGACCCTGAGACACTGAGACCCAGAGACCCTGAGACACTGAGAGACTGGGACCCTGCAACCCTGAAACCCTGAGACACTGAGACCCAGAGACCCTGAGACACTGAGTCCCTCAGACATTGAGAGACTGAGAACCTGAGACCCTGAGACACTGGGACCCTGAGACACTGAGACACAGACACATTGAGAAACAGAGAGCCTGAGAGACTGAGACATTGAGACCTAGTGTCCCGGAGACACTGAGACAAAGTGACCCTTGAGAAACGCAGACACAGAGACCCAGAGACAGTGAGGCCTATTGACCAAGAGGCCCAGAGAATCAGAGATCTAGAGCCACTGAGACCCTGAGACACTGGGAGACTGAGACAATAAGTCACAGAAACCAAGAGACACTGAGACCTAATGACCCAACACCCTGAGGCCCAGAGATGCTGAGACACTGAGAGACTGAGAAACTGAGACCCAGTGTCCCAAGGGCCCAGAGACTCTGAGACATTGAGACACTGAGACACTGAGACCCTGACACACTGAGACCCTGGGAAACTGAGATCCAGAGACCCTGAGACACTGAAACACTGAGACCCTGGGAAACTGAGATCCAGAGACCCTGAGACACTGAAACACTGAGACCCTGGGAAACTGAGATCCAGAGACCCTGAGACCGTGAGGCGGTGAGACACTGAGACACAAAGAACCTGAGACACTAAGACGCTGAGACCCTTAGACACTGAGGCACAGTGACCCTGAGACACTGATAGACTGAGGCACTGTGTCCCTGAGAACTGAGACACTGAGACCCTGAAACCCTGAGACATTGAGACCCAATGACCCAGACACCCTGAGACCCACAAAACCTGAGACCCTGAGACACTGAGACACTGAGAGACTGAGACACTGAGACCCAGTGTCCCAGGAGCCCAGGGACTCTGAGACACTGAGACACTGAGATCCTGAGACCCTGAGACCTTGTGGCCCTGAGAACCTGAGACACTGATTCCCAGGGACCCTGAGACCCAGAGCCCCTGAAATCCTGAGACACAGATACACTGAGACACAGAGACCTGAGACACTGAGACGCAGAATCCCAGAGTCCCTGAGACCCAGAGATGCAGTGACTCAGAGACCCTGAGACCCAGAGACCAAGACACATTGAGATCCTGAGACACTGAGACCCTGAGACACTGAGACCCTGAGAATCTGAGACACTGAGACACAGAGACCCAGAAACACTGAGACCCTGAGACACAGAGACCCTGAGAATCTGAGACACTGAGACACAGAGACCCAGAAACACTGAGACCCTGAGACACGGAGAAAATGAGACCCTGCAACACTGAGACACTGAGACACTGAGACACTATGAAACTGACACCCTGAGACCCTGAGGCACTGAGGCACAGAGACCCAGAAACACTTAGACACGGAGAAAGTGAGACCATGAGACACTGAGACACTGAGACCCAGTGTACCAGAAACCCAGCGATTCTGAGACCCAGTGTCCCAGAGACCCAGAGATGCTGAGAACCAGGGACCCAGAGACCCTGAGACATTGAGACACTGAGATCCTGAGAACGTGAGAACCTGAGACACTGAGACCCAGAGACCGAGAGACCCTGTGACCATGGGAACCAGAGAGCCTGAGATACTGATTCCCAGGGGCCCTGAGACCCAGAGCCCCTGAGACACTGAGACACTAAGACCCTGAGACACAGAGACCCTTAGACCCTGAGACACTCAGACAGTGAGACACTGAGACACTGAGAACCAGAGGCTTTGAGACACTGAGATCCTGAAACCATGAGACCCAGAGACACTGAGACCCTGAGACTCATAGGCCCTGAGACGCTGGGACCCAGACATCCAGAGATCCTGAGACACTAAGACCCTGAGACACTAAGACACTGAGGCACAGAGACTCTGAGACCCTTAGTATGAGAGATGCAGAGACCCTGAAACATCTGGACAGCGTTTCAAGGTGCGAAAATGAGACACTGAGACCCTAAGACCCTTAGACACAGAGACGGTGAGACCCAGAGACAAAGAGACCCAGAGAACCAGAGATCCAGAGCCCCTGTGACCCTGAGACAATGAGGCCCAGACACGCAGTGACCCAGAGACCCTGAAACAGTGAGACACTGAGACGCTGAGATCCTGAGGCACAGTGACCCTGAGACACAGATACACTGAGACACTGAGTCACTGAGACATTGAGAATCTGAGACCCAGAGAGCCGGAGACCCTGAACCACTGAGCCACTGAGACCCTGAGGCACTGAGAAACTGAGACCCTTAGACACTGAGAAACTGAGACCCTGAGATACTGGGACATGAGACCCTGAGACCCTGAGACCCAGTGACCCTGAGACCCAGAGAGACTGAGACACTGAGACTCTGCGACACTGAGACCCAGAGACCCTGAGACACTGAGAGATTGAGACCCAGAGACCCTGAGAGACTGAGATACTGCAACCCTGAAACCCTGAGACACTGAGACCCAGAGACCCTGAGAGACTGAGATACTGCAACCCTGAAACCCTGAGACACTGAGACCCTGAGACACTGAGACATTAAGACCATGAGGCGCTGAGACACTGACTCACAGAGACACAGAGAGACTGAGACCATAACTCACAGAGACCCTGAGATCCTGAGTCACTGTGACCCAGACACTGAGAGACCCTGAGACCCAGAGACCCAAAGCCCAGAAATCCAGAGATCCAGAGACCCAGAGACCCAGAAACCCTGAGACCCTGAGACACTGAGAGATTGAGACACTGAGACCCAGTGTCCCAGAGACCCAGAGGCGCTGAGACCCAGGTACCCAGAGACCTGAGACATTGAGACACCGAGACCCTGAGACCCTGAGACCATGAGACCCTGAGACACTGAGACCCAGAGACCAAGAGACCTTGAGACACTGAAACACAGAGATACTGAGACCCTGAGACACTAAGGCATAGAACACAGAGACCCTGGGACACTGAGGCCGAGAGACATTGAGACACTGAGACCCAGAGGCACAGAGACACTGGGGCACTGACTCACAGAGACACAGAGAGGCTGAGAAACTGAGACACTGAGACCCAGAGACTCTGAAACCCTGGGACCCATAGATCCAGAAAATCTGAGACACTGAGATCCAGAGACATTGAGGCATGAGAGACTGAGACACCGAGACCCAGTGTCCCAGAGACCCAGAAACACTGAGACCAAGGGAACAAGAGACCCTGAGACATTGAGATCCTGAGATCCTGAGAACCTGAGACATTGAGACACTGAGACACTGAGACCCTGAGACCATGAGACCCTGAGACACTGAGACACTGAGACCCAGAGATCCTGAGACACTGAGACACAGAGGCCCAGAGACACTGAGACCCAGAGACCCTGAGACTGAGAGACCCAGCGCCCAGATATCCAGAGATCCAGAGACCCTGAGATCCTGAGACCCATGGCCCAGACACCCTGAGACTCAGAGACCCTGAGACACTGAGACCCTGAGACTCTGAGAGACTGAGACACTGAGATGCAGTGCCCCAGAGACACAGATACACTGAGACTCAGAGATGCAGAGACCCTGAGACTTTGAGACACTGAGATCCTGAGATCCTAAGACCCTGAGACCCTAACACTCTGAGACCCTGAGGCCCTGAGACGCTGAGACATTGAGACACTGAGATCCTGTGACATTGAAACACTGAGACAGTGAGATAATGAGACAGTGAGACCCTGAGACCATGAGACACTGAGGCACTGAGACCCAGATACCCTGAGACAGTAAGACACTGAGACAGTGAGACCCTGAGACCCTGAGACCATGATACCCTGAGACACTGAGTCCCTGAAACCCAGAGATCCTGAGACACTGAGACACAGAGGCCCAGAGACACTGAGACCCAGAGACCCTGAGACTGAGAGACCCAGAGCCCAGAAACCCAGAGATCCAGAGACCCTGAGATTCTGAGACCCATGGCCCAGACACCCTGACACCCAGAGACCCTGATACACTGAAACCCTGAGACACTGAGATGCAGTGCCCCAGAGACACAGATACACTGAGACTCAGGGATGCAGAGACCCTGAGACTTTGAGACACTGAGATCCTGAGATACTGAGACCCAGAGATCCAGAGATCCTAAGACCCTGAGAACCTGAGGCCCTGGGAAACTGAGAGACTGTGACCCAGTGTCCAAGAGATGCTGAGACTCTGAGACCCAGAGACCCTGAGACATTGAGACACTGAGATCCTGAGACATTGAAACACTGAGACAGTGAGACACTGAGATCCTGTGACATTGAAACACTGAGACAGTGAGACACTGAGATAGTGAGACCCTGAGACCATGAGACACTGAGGCACTGAGACCCAAATACCCTGAGACAGTGAGACACTGAGACAGTGGGACACTGAGATACTGAGACCTTGAGACACTGAGACCAAGAGACACTGAGTCGCAGGGACCCAGAGACATTGAGACACTGAATCCCTGAGAACCTGAGACCCTGAGACACTGAGACCCATCATCCCAGAGACCCTGAGACATTGAGACACGGAGACACGGAGACCCTGAGACCCAAGTACACTGAGATACTCAGACCCTGTGACACTGAGGCACTGAGACCCTGAGACCTTGAGACACTGAGACACTGAGACCCTGTGGCCCTGAGAGACTGAGACACTGAGACACTGAGGCACTGAGTTCCTGAGACACTGAGACACAGTGACCCTGAGACCCTGAGAAACGGAGACCCAGAGACCCAGAGACAGTGAGACCCACAGACCAAGAGACCCAGAGAACCAGAGATCCAGTGCCCTTGATACCCTAGGACCCTGAGAAAATGAGGCCCAGACACGCAGTGACCCAGAGACCCTGAGACACTGAGACCCTGAGACCCTGAGACATTGAGACCCAGAGACCCTGAGAAACTGAGACCCACAGACCAGGAGGTCCTGAGACCGTGAGACAGTGAGATACTGACTCACTGAGACACTGAGAGCCAGAGACCCTGAGTCCCTGAGACCCAGACATCCAGATGCCAAGAGACCCTGAGACACTGAGACCCTGAGGCACTGAGACACTGAGACCCTGAGACACTGAGACCCTGACGCCCTGAAACACTGCAACACCGTGACTCTGAGACACTGAGACCCAGAGGCACTGAGACACTGAGAAGCAGAGACCAAGAAACCCTGAGACACTGAGACTCTGAGACCCTGTGAAGCTGAGAACCTGAGACACTGAGAGACTGTCACACTGAGACTCTGAGACCCTGAGACGCTGAGACACTGAGACCTGAAACACTAAGAGATTGAGACATTGAGTCCCCAAGACCCTGAGAGCGTGAGACACTGAGACTTTGAATGACTGAGGCATTGAGACTCTGAGACCCTGAGAAACTGAGACCTGAACACGGAGGCACTGGGATACTAAGACATTGAGACACTGACAACCTGATACACTGAGACCCTGAGACACTGAGACGCTGAGACCCTGAGACACAGATTCAGAGATACTGAGACTCTGAGATACTGAGACCCTGATACCCTGAGACACTGAGACCCTAAGACTCTGAGACACTGAGACACTGAGACCCTGAGACTTTGAGACACTGAGAGACTGAGGCACAGAGGCCCTGAGACCTTGAGACACTGAGACTCTGACAGACTGAGACACTGAGACCGGAGACCCTGAGACAATGTGATACTGAGAGCCTGATACCTTTAGATCCAGAGACCCAGAGACCCAGAGACACAGTGACACAGAGACACTGAGACGCTGAAAGACTGAGACCCAGAGATCCAGAGACCCTGTGACAATGAGATACCGAGACCCTGATACCTTTAGATCCAGAGACACAGAGACACAGAGAACCTGAAACCCAGAGACCCTGAGAAGCTGGGAGATTGTGACCCTGAAACCCTGAGACACTGAGACCCTGAGACACTGAGACCCTGAAACCCAGGGATCCAGAGACCCTAGACACTGAGACTCTGCGACACTGAGTTCGTAAGGCACTGAGACCCATAGACCCTGAGACCCAGAGATCCAGAGGCACAGAGACCCTGAGACACTGAGACACTGAGAAGCTGAGAACCTGAGACACTGAGACCATGACACACTGAGACCCTGAGGCACAGTGTCACTGAGACACTGAGAGACTGACAATCTGACACACTGAGACACAGACACCCTGAGATGCTGAGACACTGAGAGCCTGAGACTCAGACAGTGAGACACTGAGCCCCTGAGACACTGAGACCCAAAGATGCTGAGACCCAGAGAACCTGAGATACTGAGAGTCTGAGACACTGAGGCACTGAGACACAGAGACACTGGGACACACAGACATTGAGACACAGAGACACTAAGACACTGAGACACTGAGACCCTGAGACAATGAAACACTGAGACACTGAGAAACAGAGACACAGAGGCACGGAGAAACAGAGACACTTAGACACTGACACATTGAGACACAGAGACACTGAGACACATAGACACTGAGACACATAGACACTGAGAAACACAGACACTGAGACACTGCGACATTGAGACCCTGAGACAACAAGACACTGAGACACTGAGAAACAGTGACACAGAGATACTGAGAAACAGTGACTCTTAGACACTGACACACTGAGATAAAGAGACACTGAGACCCTGAGACCCTGAGACTCAGTTACCCTGAGACCCAGAGTCTCTGACACGCTGAGACCATGAGACCCAGAGGACCTGACACACTGAGACCCTGGGGCACTGAGACCCTGAGACACTGAGAACGTGAGAAACTGATTCCCAGAGACCCAGAGACCCTGAGACACTGAGACACTCAAACCCAGAGACCCAGAGACCCTGGGACATGGAGACACTCAAACCCAGAGACCCAGAGACCCTGGGACATGGAGACACTCAAACCCAGAGACCCAGAGACCCTGGGACATGGAGACAATCAAACCCAGAGACCCAGAGATAATGAGAAACTGAGACCCAAAGGCCCAGAGGCCCTGAGACCCAGGGACCCAAATACACAGAGAGACTGAGATACAGAGACCCAGAGACCCTGAGACGCAGAGATCCATAGACCCAAAGACCCTGAGATCCTGAGACGCTGAGGCCCGAGACACTGAGACTGTGAGACCTAGATGCCCAGAGAGCCTGAGACACTGAGAAACTGAGACCCAGAGAGACTGAGACACTGAGAAACTGAGACCCAGAGAGACTGAGAGACTGAGACACTGAGACACTGAGACACTGAGACACTGAGACACAGAGACGCAGAGACACAGAGACCCTGCGACACTGAGACACTGATACTCAGAGGCCCTGAGACACAGAGACAGTGAGACACTGAGGTACTGAGACCCTGAGGCACTGAGTCCACGAGAAACAGAGAGCCTGAGACCCAGAGACCCAGAAAACCTGAGACGTTGAGACCCAGGGACCCAGAGACATTGAAACCCTGAGACACTGAGACACGGAGGTACTGAGACCCTGAGACATTGAGATCCTGAGATACTGAGACCCCGAGGCACTGAGAGTTTGAGACATTGAGTCCCCGAGACCCAGTGACCCTGAGACACTAAGAGAGTGAGAGACTGACACACTGAGACACAGACACCCTGGAACGCTGAGACACTGAGAACCTGAGACACAGAGACACTGAGACCCTGAGACAATGAGACACAGAGACCCTGAGACTCTGAGAAGCTGAGAAGCCGAGGCACTGAGAGACTGACACACAGTGACACTGAGACGGTGAGACCCTGAGACACTGACACCCTGAGACACTGAGTCACTGAGACACTGAGACCCTGAGACACTGAGATATTGAGACCCTGTGAACCTAAAACAATGAGACCCTGACGCACTGAAACACAGAGACACTGAGATGCAGAAGCAATGAGACACTGAAACCCAGAGACCCAGAGATTCAGGACACTGAGACACTGAGACCCAGAGAACTTGAGAGCCTGAGACCCTGAGACTCTGAGACCCTGATACACTGAGGCACTGTGGCCCTGTGCCCCTGAGACACTAAGACTTTGAGACACTGAGACATTGAGACACTGAGACACTAAGACTCTGACAGACTGAGACCCTGAGACCAGAGACCCTGAGACAATGAGAAACTGAGACCCTGACACCTTTAGATCCAGAGACCCAGAGAACCAGAGATACAGAGACACTGAGACGCTGAGAGACTAAGACCCTGAAACCCTGAGACACTGAGATCCTAAGGCACTGAGACACTGAGACCCGTAGACCCTGAGACCCAGAGGTCCAGAGGCACAGAAACCCTGAGACACTGAGACACTGAGAAGCTGAGAACCTGAGACACTGAGACCCTGAGATACTGAGACCCTGAGACACAGTGACACTGAGGCACTGAGAGACAGACAATCTGACACAATGGGACACAGACAAACTGAGATGCTGAGACACTGAGACACTGAGACCCTGAGACACTGAGGCCCTGAGATCCTGAGACTCAGACAGTGAGACACTGAGCCCCTGAGACACTGAGAGCTGAGACACTGAGTCCCTGAAACACTGAGACCCTGAGACCCTGAGCCCTCGAGACACTGAATCTCTGAATCACTGAGACACTGAGACCCTGAGACACTGAGATCCTGAAAAATAGAGACAGTGAGAACCTGAGACCCTGAGGCCCGGGACACTGAGACGCAGACCCCCAGAAACCCAGAGACCATGAGACCCTGAGACACAGAGGCCAAGAGTCCCAGAGACCCTGTGACCGAGACATGCTGAGGCCCAGACACTCTGAGGCCCAGAGACCCAGGGACTCTGAGGCCCAGAAACCCTGAGAAACTGAGTCACTGAGACAGTGAGAATCTGAGACCCAGAGACCCTGAGACTCATGGACACTGAGACTCTTGGACACTGAGACCCTGAGCCCCTGAGACACGGAGGCACTGAGACCTTGAGCCCCGGAGACTCAGAGGCACTGAGACCCTGAGATACAGAGACCCTGAGACCCCGAGAACCAGATACCCAGAGACCTGGAGGCACTGGGACACTGAGATCCTGAGACTCTGAGAAGCTGAGACCCTGAGAGACTGACACACAGTGACACTGAGACGGTGAGACTCTGAGACCCTGAGAACCTGAAACACTGAGACCCTGACACACTGAGACACAGAGACACGGAGACGCAGACGCAATGAGACAATGAAACCCAGAGACCCAGAGATTCAGGGACACAGAGACACAGAGACCCAGAGAACTTGAGAGCCTGAGACCCTGTGACCCTGAGACTCTGAGACAATGCGGCTCTGAGTCCTTGAGACCCTGAGATCCCGAGACTCTGAGACCCTGATACACTGAGGCACTGTGGCCCTGTGCCCCTGAGACACTAAGACTTTGAGACACTGAGACATTGAGACACTGAGACACCAAGACTCTGACAGACTGAGACCCTGAGACCAGAGACCCTGAGACAATGAGAAACTGAGACCCTAACACATTTAGATCCAGAGACCCAGAGAACCAGAGACCCAGAGACACTGAGACACTGAGACGCTGAGAGACTGAGACCCTGAAACTCTGAGACACTGAGACCCTAAGGCACTGAGACACTGAGATCCATAGACCCTGAGACCCAGAGGTCCAGAGGCACAGAAACCCTAAGACACTGAGACACTGAGAAGCTGAGAACCTGAGACACTGAGACCCTGAGACACTGAGACCCTGAGACCCTGAGACACTGAGACCCATAGACCCTGAGACCCAGAGGTCCAGAGGCACAGAAACCCTAAGACACTGAGACACTGAGAAGCTGAGAACCTGAGACACTGAATCTCTGAGACACTGAAACCCTGAGCCCTCGAGACACTGAATCTCTGTATCACTGAGACACTGTGAGCATGAGATACGGAGACACTGGTAACCTGAGACACTGAGACATTGAGATCCTGAGATCCAGAACCCTGAGACAGAGAGACCCTGTGACGCTAAGACATTGAGAAGCTGAGACACTGAGAGCCTGAGACCCAGACACCCTGAGAACCTGAGACACTGAGACACTGAGACCCTGAGATCCAGAAAGTGTGAGAAACTGATTCCCAGAAACACTGAGACAATCAAACCCAGAGACCCAGAGACACTGAGAAACTGAGACGCAGACACCCAGAGACCCTGAGAGCCAGAGACCCAAATACACAGAGACACTGAGATACAGAGACCCAGAGACCCTGAAACGCAGAGACCCTGAGACCCAGGGCCCCTGAGACCCTGAGACGCTGAGACATTGAGACCCAGAGAAATGCAGAGTCTAAGACCCAGGACACTGAGACCCTGAGACATTGAGACACTGAGACCCAGAGACGTAGAGACACAGAGACCCAGAAGCATTGACACACTGAGACACTGAGTCACTGAGACACTGAGATACTGAGATCCTGAGACACTGAGATCCAGAGAAACAGAGACCCGGAGACCCGGAGACCCAGAGACCCTGAGACACTGAGACATTGAGAACCTGAGACAATGAGACACTAACTCCCAGAAACCAAGAGAATCTGAGACCCTGAGACCCAGAGACTGAGAGACCATGAGACCCTGTGACACTGAGACCCTGTGGCCCTGCGAAACGAAGCACTGAGGCACTGAAACCCTGAGACTGAATAACCCAGGGACTCTGAGACCCTGCGACCCAGAGACCCTGAGTCAATAAGACACTGACACACTGAGATACTGAGTCACTGAAACCCAGAGACCCTGAGACCAAGAGACCCAGAGACCCTGAGACCCTGAGACACTGAGACCAGAGAGCTGGGCACCAAGAGACCCTGAGAAACGGAGTCCCTCAGACTCTGAGACCTTGAGACTCTGAGACAACAAGACACTGAGCCCCTGAGACACTGAGACACTAAGATCCTGAGACACTGAGACCCTGAGAGACTGAGACACTGAGAGACTGAGACCCTGAGACACTAAGAACCTGAAAAATAGAGACACTGAGAACCTGACACCATGAGACCCTGAGACACTGAGAACCTGAGACCCTGAGACACTAAGCACTGAGACCCTGAGACACGGGACACTGATACTCTGAGTTCCAGAGACCCTGAGACCCAGAGACCCAGAGGCCAAGAATCCCAGAGACCCTGAGACCCTGTGACCGAGACACCCTGAGGCCCAGAAACGCTGAGACACTGAGTCACTGAGACAGTGAGACACTGAGACCCAGAGACCCTGAGACTCTTGGACACTGAGATCCTGAGCCTTTGAGACACGGAGGCACTGAGACCCTGAGCCCCGGAGACTCAGAGGCACTGAGACCCTGAGATACAGAGACCCTGAGACCCCGAGAACCAGATACCCAGAGACCCTGAGACCCGGAGGCACTGGGACACTGATATCCTGAGATACTGAGAGTCTGAGACACTGAGACCCTGAGACGCTGAGACACTGAGACCTGAGACCCAGAGACTCAGAGACCGTTAGACGCTGAGACACTGAGACCTTGAGACACTGTGACACAGAGACAAGGAGACGCTCGGATGCTGAGACACTGGGAACCTGAGACGCTGAGACACTGAGACCCAAAGACTCAGAGACCGAGAGGCCGTTAGGCCCAGAGACCAAGAGATCCAGAGCCCAGAAACCCAGAGGTCCAGAGACCCTGAGATCCTGAGACTCAGGGACATTGAGACCCAATGACCCAGACACCCTGAGACCCAGAGACCCAGAAAACCTGAGACTCTGAGACACTGAGAGACTGAGACACTGAGACCCAGTGTCCCAGGGACTCTGAGACACTGAGATCCTGAGACCCTGAGACACTGAGACCCTGGGACCCAGAGACCCAGAGATCTTGTGACCCTGAGAACCTGTGACACTGATACACTGAGACACAGAGACCCTGAGACACTGAGACGCAGAATCCCTGAGACCCAGAGACACAGAGACCCTGAGAACCTGAGATGCAGTGACTCAGAGACCATGAGACCAAGAGACCAAGAGACATTGAGATCCTGAGACACTGAGACTGTGAAACACTGAGACCCTGAGACCTTGAAAAACTGAGACACTGAGATCCTGAGCCCCTGAGACTCTGAGACACTGAGACACTGAGAGACTGAGACTCAGAGACTCAGAGGCACTGAGTCCCTGCGACACTAAGCACTGAGACACAAAGGTCCTGAGACCCTTAGATACTGAGACGCGGAGACATGGAGATCCAGGCACCCAGAGACCCAGAGACCCTGAGGCACTGAGACCCTGAGACACGGGACACTGAGACGCAGACTCCCAGAAACCCAGAGACCCTGAGACACGTAGACCCTGAGACACTGAGTTCCAGAGACCCAAAGGCCAAGAATCCCAGAGACCCTGAGACCCTGTGACCGAGACACCCTGTGGCCCAGAAACGCTGAGTCACTGAGACACTGAGACCCTGAGCCCCTGAGACACGGAGGCACTGAGACCCTGAGGCACTGAGACGCTGAGACACTGAGATCCTGAGCCCCTGAGACGCTGAGACACTGAGACCCTGGGCCCCAGAGACGCTGAGACACTGAGACCCTGAGGCCCAGATACCCTGAGACCAAAAGACACAGAGACACTGAGACCCAAAGACCCTGAGACACTGAGACCCTGAGACTGAGAGACCCAGAGCCCAGAAACCCAGAGATCCAGAGGCCCTGAGATCCTGACAAACTGAGACCCAATGACCCAGACTCTCTGAGACCCAGGGACACAGAAACACTGAGACACTAAGACCCTGAGACAATGAGAGACTGAGACACTGAGACCCAGTGTCCCAGAGACCCAGAGAATCTGAGACCCAGGGATCCAGAGACCATGAGACATTGAAACACTGAGTTCCTGAGACCCTGAGACCCTGAAACATATAGACCCAGAGACACTGAGACACTGAGACAATGAGATACTGAGACTTGAGACACTGAGACCCTGAGACATTGAGAGAATGAGACCCTGAGAACCTGTGACACAGAGACAGTGAGACCCACAGACCAAGAGACCCAGAGAACCAGAGACCCATAGCCTCTGCGACCCTTAGACAATGACGCCCAGACACGCAGTGACCCAGAGACCCTGAGACACTGAGACACCAAGGCACTGATACACAGAGACCCCGAGAAACTGAGAACCAGAGACCCTGAGAAACTGAGAACCAGAGACCCTGAGACCGTGAGACAGTGAGATACTGAGACTCTTAGACACTGAGACACTGAGTCACTGAGACCCTAAGAATCTGAGACCCAGAGAGCCAGAGACCCTGAGCCACTGAGACACTGAGAAACTGAGACCCTTAGACACTGAGAAACTGAAACACTGAGATACTGGGACATGAGACACTGAGACACTGAGACCCAGTGACCCTGAGACCCAGAGACACTGAG
Source organism: Prionace glauca (assembly GCA_037974335.1). Taxonomy (NCBI): domain Eukaryota; kingdom Metazoa; phylum Chordata; class Chondrichthyes; order Carcharhiniformes; family Carcharhinidae; genus Prionace; species Prionace glauca. The sequence goes on along the minus strand of JBBMRE010000232.1, from coordinate 531,241 downwards.
ACTCTGAGACTCTGCGACACTGAGACCCAGAGACCCTGAGACACTGAGAGATTGAGACACTGCATCCCTGAAACCCTCAGACCCTGAGACCCTGAGACACTAAGGCACTGAGGCACAGAGACTCTGAGACCCTTAGTATGAGAGATGCAGAGACCCTGAGACCATGAAACAACTGGACAGTGAGAAGCTGAGACCCTGAGACCCTGACACTCTGAGACCCTGAGGCCCTGCGAAACTGAAATACTGAGACCCTGAGACCCGGAGACTCATAGACCCTGAGACCCTGGGACCCAGAGATCCAGAGACCCTGAGACACTGAGGCACAGAAACCCTGAGACCCTGAAACACTGAGACACTGAGACACTGAGACACTGAGACACTGAGACACTGAGATACTGAGACACTGAGACAGTGAGACTCTGAGGCCCTGAGAGACTGAGACACTGAGACACAGTGACCCTGAGACTCTGACACCCCGAGAAACGGAGACCCAGAGATCCTGAGACTTTGAGACCTTGAGACACTGAGAGACTGAGACACTGAGACCCAGTGTCCCGGAGACACTGAGACACAGTGAACCTGGGACCATGAGAAACGCAGATGCAGAGTCCCAGAGACAGTGAGGCCTACAGACCAAGTGGCCCAGAGAATCAGAGATCTAGACACCTGAGACACTGAGAGACTGAGACAATGTGACACAGAAACCCAGAGACACTGAGACCCAATGACCCAGACACCCTGAGACCCAGAGACGCTGAGACACTAAGAGACTGAGACACTGAGACCCAGTGTCCCAGGGGCCCAGAGACTCTGAGACACTGAGACACTGAGACACTGAGACACTGAGACCCTGAGACCCAGAGACCCTGAGACACTGAGACCCAGAGACCCTGAGACCCAGAGACCCAGAGCCCCTGAGATCTTGAGACACTGAGAACCACAGGCCCATATGCCCAAAGACACTGAGACCCAAAGACAGAGTTACCCTGAGTCTTTAAGACACTGAGATCCTGAAACCCTGAGACCCAGAGACACTGAGATCCAGAGAGCCAGAGACACAGAGACCCAGAGACCCTGAGACACTGAGGCGCAGAGACCCAGAGACACTGAGACCCTGAGACCCCGAGACTCTTAGAACCTGAGACGCCGGGATCCAGAGATCCAGAGACCCTGAGACACTGAGGCACAGAAACTCTGAGACCCTGAAACACCTGGACAGTGAGAAGCTGAGACCCTGAGACACTGAAACCCTGAAATGCAAAGACACTGCGACACTGCGACACTGAGACCCTGAGACACTGAGTCCCAGAGTCCCAGAGACCCTGAGACACTGAGGCACTGTGACCCTGAAACGCAGAGACACTGCGACACTGAGACCCTGAGACACGGAGACACTGAAACTTTGAGACACTGAGATACTGAGAGACTGAGACAGTGAGACTCTGAGGCCCTGAGAGACTGAGACACTGAGACACAGTGACCCTGAGACCCTGACACCCTTAGAAACGGAGACCCAGAGACCCTGAGACACAGAGACAGTGAGACCCAGAGACCAAGAGACCCAGAGAAACAGAGATCTAGAACCCCTGAGACCCTGATACAATAAGGCCCAGACACGCAGTGACCCAGAGACCCTGAGACACTGAGACCCTGAGACCCTGGGGAACTGAGACCTTGAGACCCTGAGACTGTAAGACGGTGAGATACTGAGACACAAAGAACCTGGGACACTGAGACCCAGAGACACTGAGATGCTGAGATCCTTTGAAACTGAGACACTAAGGCACATTGACCCTGAGACACAGATAGACTGAGACACTGATAAACTGAGGCACTGTGTCTCTGAGACCCTGGGAAACTGAGACCCAGAGAGCCAGGGACCCTGAGAACTGAGAAACTGAGGCCCTGAGACATTGAGACAGTGAGGCCCTGAGACACTGGGACCCTGAGACACTGAGACCCTGAAAGCCTGAGCCACTGAGACCCTGCGACACTGAGACCCCGAGACATTGAGACCCAGAGACCCTGAGACACTGAGACCCAGAGACACTGAGTCACTGAGACACTATGAAACTGAGACCCTGAGACACTGAGACCCTGAGACACTGAGATACTATGAAACTGAGACACTGAGGCACTGAGACCTAAGACACAGAGACACTGAGACACTGAGACCCAGTGTACCAGAGACCCAGAGATTCTGAGTCCCAGTGTCCCAGAAACCCAGAGACTCTGAGAACCAGGGACCCAGAGACCCTGAGACATTGAGACACTGAGATCCTGAGAACCTGAGACACTGAGAAACAGAGACCGAGAGACCCTGTGACCATGGGACCCAGAGAGCCTGAGACACTGATTCCCAGGGACCCTGAGACCCAGAAACCCAGAGACCCTGAGACCCTGAGACACTGAGACCCAGAGAGCCTGAGGCTTTGAGACACTGAGATCCTCAAACCATGAGACCCAGAGACACTGAGATCCAGAGAGCCAGAGACACTGAGACACAGAGACACTGAGACCCTGAGACTCATAGACCCTGAGACCATGAGACCCTGGGACCCAGAGATCCAGAGACCCTGAGACACTGAGACCCTGAGACCAGAGACCCTGAGACACTGCGGCACAGAGACTCTGAGAGCCTTAGTATGAGAGATGCAGAGACCCTAAGACCATGAAACAACTGGACAGTGAGAAGCTGAGACCCTGAGACCCTGATACTCTGAGACCCTGAGGCCCTGGGAAACTGAACTACTGAGACCCTGAGACCCTGAAACAGTGAGAAGCTGAGACCCTGAGACACTGGGACCCAGAGTCCCAGAAACCCTGAGACACGGAGACACTGAGATACTGAGACACTGAGACACTGAGACAGTGAGACTCTGAGGCCCTGAGAGGCTGAGACACTGAGACACAGTGACCCTGAGACCCTGACACCATGAGAAACGGAGACCCAGAGACCCTGAGACACAGAAACTGTGAGACCCACAGACCAAAAGACCCAGAGAACCAGAGATCCAGAGCCCCTGAGACCCTGATACAATGAGGCCCAGACACACAGTGACCCAGAGACCCTGAGACACTGAGATACTGAGACACTGAGACCCTAGGAAACTGAGATCCAGAGACCCTGAGACCATGAGACGGTGAGATACTGAGACACTGAGACACAAAGAACCTGGGACACTGAGACCCAGAGACACTGAAACGCTGAGACCCTTAGACACTGAGACACTGAGGCACAGTGACCCTGAGACACAGATACACTGAGACACTGATAAACTGAGGCACTGTGTCCCTGAGTCCCTGAGAAACTGTGACCCAGAGAGCCAGAGTCCCAGAGACCCTGAGACCCTGGGATCCTGAGACACTGAGACACTGAGACCCTGAAACCCTGAGACCCAGTGACCTGAGACCCAGAGACGCTGAGACCCTGAAACCCTGAGACACTGGGACCCTGAGACAGTGAGACACTGAGACGCTGAAACCCTGAGACCCTGATACCCTGAGACCCAGAGATCCAGTGACCTGGGACCCAGAGACGCTGAGACGCTGCAAAACTGAGACCCCGAGACACTGAGATACTGAGACCCTGAAACCCTGAAACCCTGAGAGCCTGAGACACAGAGACCCAGAAACACTGAGACCCTAAGACACGGAGAAAGTGAGACCCTGAGACACTGAGACACTGAGACCCTGAGACACTAAGTCACAGAGACACTATGAAACTGACACCCTGAGACCCTGAGGCACTGAGGCACAGAGACCCAGAAACACTGAGACACGGAGAAAGTGAGAATGAGACACTGAGACACTGAGACCCAGTGTACCAGAGACCCAGCGATTCTGAGACCCAGAGACCCAGAAATGCTGAGAACCAGGGACCCAGAGACCCTGAGACATTGAGACACTGATATCCTGAGGACCTGAGAACCTGAGACACTGCGACCGGGAGACCCTGTGACCATGGGACCCAGAGAGCCTGAGATACTGAGACACTGATTCCCAGGGACCCTGAGACCCAGAGACGCAGAGCCCCTGAGACACTGAGACACTGAGACACTGAGACACTATGAAACAGACACCCTGAGACCCTGAGGCACTGAGGCACAGAGACCCAGAAACACTGAAACACGGAGAAAGTGAGACCATGAGACACTGAGAAACTGAGACCCAGTGTACCAGAGACCCAGCGATTCTGAGACCCAGTGTCCCAGAGACCCAGAGATGCTGAGAACCAGGGACCCAGAGACCCTGAGACATTGAGACACTGAGATCCTGAGAACCTGAGACACTGAGATCCAGAGACCGAGAGACCCTGTGACCATGGGACCCAGAGAGCCTGATATACCGAGACACTGATTCCCAGGGACCCTGAGACCCAGAGCCCCTGAGACACTGAGACAGTGAGACAGTGAGACACTGAGACACTGAGAACCAGAGGCCCATAGGCCCACAGACACTGAGACTCAAAAACACAGAGACACTGAGACACAGACACCCTGAGGCCCAGAGACTCATAGGCCCTGAGACCTGGGACCCAGAAATCCAGAGATCCTGAGACACTGAGACCCTGAGACACTAAGACACTGTGGCACAGAGACTCTGAGACCCTGAAACAACTGGACAGCGTTTCAAGGTGAGACCCTGAGACACTGAGACCCTAAGACCCTTAGACACAGAGACGGTGAGACCCACAGACCAAGAGACCCAGAGATCCAGAGCCCCTGCGACCCTGAGACAATGAGGCCCAGACACGCAGTGACCCAGAGACACTGAGACACTGAGACACAGAGACACTGAGACACTGAGACTCTGAGACTCTGAGACTCTGAGACACTGAGACACTGCAACCCTGAAACCCTAAAACCCTGAGACACTGAGACACTGAGACCCAGAAACCCTGAGACACAGAGACACTGAGACACTGAGACACTGAGACATTGAGACACTGAGACACAGAGACACAGAGACACAGAGAGACTGAGAGACTGAAACACTAACTCACAGAGACTCAGAGATCCTGAGAAACTGAGACACTGTGACCCAGACACTGATAGACCCAGAGACCCAGAGACCCACAGCCCAGAAATCCAGAGATCCAGAGACTCTGCGACCCAAAGTCCCAGAAACCCTGAGACCTGAGACATTGAGACACTGAGATCCTGAGAAACTGAGAGATTTAGATACTGCAACCCTGAAATCCTGAGACCCAGAGACCCTGAGACCCTGAGGCACTGAGACACTGAGACACTGAGACCCAGAGACCCTGAGACACTGAGACCCTGAGGCACTGTGACCATGAGACACTGAGACCATGAGGCACTGAGACCCTGAGACACTGAGACCCTGAGACACTGAGACACTGAGACATTGAGACACAGAGACACAGAGGCACAGAGAGACCGAGAGACTGAGTCGCTAACTCACAGAGACCCAGCGATCCTGAGACACTGTGACCCAGACACTGAGAGACCCAGAGACCCACAGCCCAGAAATCCAGAGAACCAGGACCCTGCGACCCAGAGACCCAGAAACCCAGAGACCTGAGACATTGAGACGCTGAGATCCTGAGACACTGAGAAAACAGAGACCCAGAGACCCTGAGCCCATGAGACCCTGAACCAGAGACCCTGCGACCCAGAGACCCAGAGACCCAGAGACCAAGAGACTTTGAGACACTGAGATACTGAGATACTCAGACCCTGAGACACTTAGACACAGAACACAGAGACCCTTAGACACAGAGGCCCAGAGTCACTGAGACCCAGAGACACAGAGACCCTGAGACACTGGGACACTGACTCACAGAGACACAGAGACACTGAGACACAGAGGCACAGAGAGACTGTGAGACTGAGACGCTAACTCACAGAAACCCAGAGATCCTGAGAAACTGAGACACTGTGACCCAGACACTGAGAGACCTAGTGACCCAGAGACCCAGAAACCCTGAGACCTGAGACATTGAGACACTGAGATCCTGACACACTGAGAAACTGACACCCTTAGACACTGAGGCACTGAAACAAGAGACCCAGAGACCCACAGCCCAGAAATCCAGAGAACCAGAGACCCTGCGACCCAGAGACCCAGAAACCCAAAGACCTGAGACATTGAGACGCTGAGATCCTGAGACACTGAGAAAACAGAGACCCAGAGACCCTGAGCCCATGAGACCCTGAACCAGAGACCCTGAGACCCAGAGACCCAGAGACCCTGAGCCCATGAGACCCTGAACCAGAGACCCTGAGACCCAGAGACCCAGAGACCAAGAAACTATGAGACACTGAGATACTGAGACCCTGAGACACTTAGACACAGAACACAGAGACCCTGAGACACTGAGGCCCAGAGACACTGAGACCCAGAGGCACAGAGACCCTGAGACACTGGGACACTGACTCACAGAGACACAGAGAGGCTGAGAAACTGAGACAGTGAGACCCAGAGACTCTGAACCCCTGAGACACAAATATCCCTAAAACCTGAGACACTGAGACACTGAGACATTGAGGCACTGAGAGACTGAAACACCGAGACCCAGTGACCCAGAGACCAGAAACGCTGAGACCCAGGGAACAAGAGATCCTGAGACACTGAGACCCTGAGAACATGAGACATTGAGACACTGAGACACTGAGACCCTGAGACCATGAGACCCTGAGACACTGAAACCCTGAGATCCCGAGACACTGAGACACAGAGGCCCAGAGACACTGAGACCCAGAGACCCTGAGACTGAGAGACTCAGAGCCCAGAAACCCAGAGATCCAGAGACCCTGAGATCCTGAGACCCAGAGACACTGAGACCAATGGCCCAGACACCCTGAGACCCAGAGACCCTGAGACACTGGGACACTGACTCACAGAGACACAGAGAGGCTGAGGAACTGAGACAGTGAGACCCAGAGACTCTGAAACCCTGAGACCCAAAGATCCAGAAAACCTGAGACACTGAGACATTGAGGCACTGAGAGACTGAGACACCGAGACCCAGTGTCCCAGAGACCCAGAAACGCTGAGACCCAGGGAACAAGAGATCCTGAGACACTGAGATCCTGAGTACCTGAGACATTGAGACACTGAGACACTGAGACCCTGAGACCATGAGACCCTGAGACACTGAAACCCTGAGATCCTGAGACACTGAGACACAGAGGCCCTGTGACTGAGAGACCCAGAGCCCAAAAACCCAGAGATCCAGAGACCCTGAGATCCTGAGACCCAGAGACACTGAGACCAATGGTCCAGACACCCTGAGAACCAGAGACCCTGAGACACTGAGAGACTGAGACACTGAGATACAGTGCCCCAGAGACACAGATACACTGAGACCCAGTGGTGCAGAGACCCTGAGACTTTGAGACACTGAGATCCTGAGATACTGAGATCCAGAGATCCTAAGACCCTGAGACCCTGACACTCTGAGACCCTGAGGCCCTGAGAAACTGAGAGACTGAGACCCGGTGTCCCAGAGATGCTGAGACTCTGAGACCCAGAGACGCAGAGACCCTGAGACATTGAGACACTGAGATCCTGAGACATTGAAACACTGAGACAGTGAGACACTGAGACAGTGAGACCCTGAGACCATGAGACACTCAGGCACTGAGACCCAGATACCCTGAGACAGTGAGATACTGAGACAGTGAGACCATGAGACACTGAGTCGCAGGGACCCAGAGACACTGAGACACTGAATCCCTGAGACCCTGAGACACTGAGACACGGAGACCCTGAGAAAATGAGACCTTGAGACACTGAGACCCTGTGGCCCTGCGAGACTGAGACACTGAGACACTGAGACCCACAGACCAAGAGACCCTGAGACCGTGAGACAGTGAGATACTGACTCACTGAGACACTGAGAGCCAGAGACCCTGAGACCCAGACATCCAGAGACCAAGAAACCATGAGACACTGAGACTCTGTGAAGCTGAGAACCTGAGACACTGAGAGACTGTCACACTGAGACTCTGAGACCCTGAGACACAGAGACCCTGATATCCAGAGATCCAGACACCCAGAGACACTGAGACACAGACCCTGAGACACTGAGAGATTAAGACATTGAGTCCCCAAGACCCTGAGAGCCTGAGACACTGAGACTTTGAAAGATTGAGGCATTGAGACTCTGAGACCCTGAGAAAGTGAGACCTGACACACTGAGGCACTGAGAGACTGAGACCCTGAGACACTGAGATTCAGAGATACTGAGACTCTGAGATACTGAGACCCTGATACACTGAGACACTGAGGCTCTGTGGCCCTGTGCCCCTGAGACACTAAGACCCTGAGTCACTGAGACATTGAGACACAGAGACCCTGAGACACTGAGACCCTGAGACACTGAGACAATGAGATACTGAGACCCTGATGCCTTTAGATCCAGAGACCCAGAGACCCAAAGACACTGAGACGCAGACAACCTGAGACCCAGAGATCCAGAGACGCTGAGAAGCTGAGAGATTGTGACCCTGAAACCCTGAGACACTGAGACCCTGAGACACTGAGACCCTGAGGCACTGATACCCTGAAACCCAGAGATTCAGAGACCCTAGACACTGAGAGCCTGAGACACTGAGACCCTAAGGCACTGAGACACTGAGACCCATAGACGCTGGGACACAGTGACACTGAGACACTGACAATCTGAGACACTGAGACACAGACACCCAGAAATGCTGAGACACTGAGATACTGGGACTCTGAGACCCTCCCACTCAGACAGTGAGACACTGAGACCCTGAGACACTGAGACCGTGAGACCTCGAGACACTGAATCTCTGAGATACTGAGACACTGAGACACTGAGACATGGAGATACTGAGTCACTGAGACCCAGAGAGACTGAGACACTGAGACACTGAGACCCAGAGAGGCAGAGACACAGAGACCCTGCGACACTGAGACCCTGAGACACTGAGACCCTGAGACCCTGAGACACTGAGAGACTGAGAGACCGAGACCCAGAGACCCAGAGACACTGAGACCCTGAGACACTGAGACCGTGAGACCTGGAGACACTGAATCTCTGAGATACTGAGACACTGAGACACAGAGACACTGAGACGCAGAGAACCTGAGACACAGAGACACTGAGACTCAGACAACCTGAGACCCAGAGACCCTGACACACTGAGACCCTGAGACACTGAGACCCTGAGACCCTGGGACACTGAGACCCTGAGACCCAGAAAACGTGAGAAACTGATTCCCAGAGACTCTGAGACACTCAAACCCAGAGACCCAGAGACCCTGGGACATGGAGACACTCAAACCCAGAGACCCAGAGAATATGAGAAACTGAGACACTGAGATCCTGAGACGCCGAGACACTGAGGCCCAGAGACCCTGAGACACTGAGTCACTGAGACATGGAGATACTGAGTCACTGAGACCCAGAGAGACTGAGACACTGAGACACTGAGACCCAGAGACACAGAGACCCTGCAACACTGAGACACTGAGATACTGAGACCCTGAGACACTGAGAAACAGAGAGCCTGAGACCCAGAGACCCAGAAAACCTGAGACCTTGAGACCCAGGGACCCGGAGACATTGAGATCCTGAGCCACTGAGGCACGGAGATACTGAGACACTGAGACCCAGAGACATTGAGACACTGAGGCTGCGAGACACTGATCCACAGAGACACTGATACCCTGAGAAACTGAGACCCTGAAACACTGAGACAGTGAGACACTGAGACCCTGAGACACTGAAACCCTGAGACACAGAGACCCGGAGAACCTGAGACACTGGGACACTGAGACCATGAGACCCGGAGACCAAGGGACACAGAGACCCTGAGACAATGAGGCCCTGATACACTGAGACACAGACACCCGGAGACAGTGATACCGTGTGACGCTGAGACATTGAGAAGCTGAGACACTGAGACCAGAGGCCCAGAGACACTGAGAGATTCAGACATTGAGTCCCCAAGACCCTGAGAGCCTCAGACACTAAAGCTCTGAGAGACTGACACACTGAGACGCTGAGACCTGAGACACTGAGACCCTGGGACTCTGAGATCCTGAGACAAGAGACACTGTGACCCTGAGACACTGAGATACTAAGACTCTGAGTCTCTGAGACCCAGGGATTCAGAGACCCTGAGACCCTAAGACTCTGAGACACTGAGACACTGAGAGACTGACACACTGACACACTGAGACACATACACCCTGGGACGCTGAGACACTGAGACACTGAGACACTGAGGCCCTGAGACCCTGAGGCACTGAGACACTGGGACACTGAGAGACTGAGACCTGAGACGCTGAGACCCAGAGGCACTGAGACACTGAAACCCAGAGACCCCGGATCACTGAGACCGTGAGGCCCAGAGACTCTGAGACCCTGAGGCTCTGAGACACTGAGAGACTGACACACTGAGACTCTGAGATCCTGAGACACTGAGACCCTGCGATACTGAGACCCTGAGGCCCTGAGAGTTTGAGACATTGAGTCCCCGAGACCCAGTGACCCTGAGACCCTGAGAGACTGAGACACTGAGAAACTGAGACCCAGAGAGACTGCGACACTGAGACACTGAGACACTGAGACACTGAGACTCAGAGATACAGAGACACTGAGACCCAGAGGCCCTGAGACCACAGAAACAGTGAGACACTGAGTCACTGAGACACTGAGACCCAGAGAAACAGAGAGCCTGAGACCCAGAAAACCTGAGACCCAGGGACCCGGAGACATTGAGACCCTGAGCCACTGACGCACGGAGATACTGAGATCCTGAGACACTGAGACCCAGAGACATTGAGACACTGAGGCTCCGAGACACTAATCCACAGAGACACTGATAACCTAGACACTGAGACCCGAAGACACAGAGACACTGAGAAACGGAGACCCTGAAACACTGAGACACAGAGACCCGGAGAACCTGAGACACTGGGACACTGAGACCATGAGACCCAGAGACCAAGAGGCACTGATACCCTGAGACACTGAGACATTGAGACATTGAGGCACAGAGACCCTAAGATCCATAGACCAAAGGACCCTGAGATCCTGAGACGCTGAGATACTGAGTCCCTGAGGCCCGAGACACTGAGACACTGAGACACTGAGGCACTGAGGCACTGAGTCACTGAGACAATGAGTTACTGAGACCCTGAGAGCTGAGACAATGAGACCCTGACACACTGAGACACAGAGACCCAGAGACCCTGAGACCTGAGACACTGAGACACTGAGAACTGTGACCCTGAGACACTGAGATACTGAGACTCTGTGTCTCTGAGACCCAGAGATTCAGAGACCCTGAGACCCTGAGTCTCTAAGACACTGAGACACTGAGAGACTGACACACTGAGAAACAGACACGCTGGGACGCTTAGCCACTGAGGCCTGAGACCCTGAGACCCAGAGGCACTGAGACACTGAAACCCAGAGACTCAGGGATACTGAGACAGTGTGGCCCAGAGACACTGAGACCCTGATGCACTGAGACCCTGATGCACTGAGACACTGAGACCCAGAGACCCTGAGACCCTGAGACCCAGACATCCAGAGGCAAAGAGACCCTCAGACACTGAGACCCTGAGACACTGAGAACCTGAGGCTCTGAGACACTGAGAGACTGACACACTGAGACACTGAGACCCTAAGATACTGAGACCCCGAGGCACTGAGAGTTTGGGACATTGAGTTCCCGAGACCCAGTGACCCTGAGACACTGAGAGAGTGACAGACTGACACACTGAGACACAGATACCCTGGAACGCTGAGACACTGAGAAACTGAGGCACTTTGACACTGAGACCCTGAGACACTGAGACACTGAGACCTTGAGACAATTAGATCCAGAGACCCTGAGACATTGAGACACTGTGTCTCTGAGACACTGAGACCCAGAGGCACAGAAATGCTGAAACCCAGAGATCCAGGGACACTGAGACCCTGAGACCCAGAGACCCTGAGACCTTGAGAAACTGAGACCCTGAGGCACTGAGATACTCAGACCCAGAGAACCTGAGACAGAGAGACCCTGTGACGATGAGACATTGAGACACTGAGACACTGAGGCACTGAGACACTGAGACCCAGACACCCTGAGACCCTGAGAACCAGAGACCTTGACACACTGAGACCCTGAGACCCTGAGACACTGAAACCCAGAGACCCTGAGAACCTGAGACACTGAGACCCTGAGACCCAGAAAGTGTGAGAAACTGATTCCCAGAGACACTGAGACACTCAAACCCAGAGACCCAGAGACACTGAGAAACTGAGACACAGACACCAGAGGCCCTGAGAACCAGAGACCCAAAGACACCGAGACACAGAGATACAGAGACCCAGAGACCCTGAGACGCAGAGACCCTGAGACCCAGGGACCCTGAGACCCTGAGATGCTGAGACATTGATTCCCTGAGACACCGAGACCCTGAGACCCAGATAAATGGAGACCCTAAGACCCAGAGTCACTGAGACCCTGAGACAATGAGACACTGGGGCACTGAGCTACTGAGACCCAGAGACGCAGAGACACATAGACCCAGAGGCCTTGACTCACTGAGACACTGAGTCACTGAGACACTGAGACACTGAGACACTGAGATACTGAGACCCTGAGACACTGAGACCCAGAGAAACAGAGACCCCGAGACTCGGAGACCCAGAGACTCTGAGACTCTGAAACATTGAGACATTGAGACCCTGAGACAATGAGGCACTAACTCCCAGAGACCAAGAGAACCTAAGAATCTGAGACCCTGAGACCCAGAGACTGAGAGACCGTGAGACCCTATTACACTGAGACCCTGCAGCACTGAGAAACGAAGCACTGAGGCACTGAAACTCTGAGACTGAATAACCCAGGGACCCTGAGACCCGCAGACCCAGAGACCCTGAGACCCACAAACCCTGAGACTCTGAGTCAATGAGACACTGAGATACTGAGACACTGAAACCCAGAGACCCCGCGACCCTGAGACACTGAGACCAGAGAGCTGGGCACCAAGAGACCCAGAGACCCTGAGAAACTGAGTCCCTCAGGCACTGAGACCTTGAGACTCTGAGACAACAAGACACTGAGCCCCTGAGATACTGAGACACTGAGACCCTGAGACACTGAGATCTTGAGACTCTGAGACACAAAGTCACTGAGCCCCTGAGACACTGAGCCCCTGAGACACTGAGATCCTGAAAAATAGAGATGCTTAGAACCTGAGACACTGAGACCCTGAGACCCTGAGACCCTGAGACACTGAGACCCTGAGACCCTGAGACACTGAGACCCAGAGACTCAGAGACACTGAGTCCCTGCGACACTAAGCACTGAGACGTAGAGGTCCTGAGACCCTTAGACACTGAGACGCGGAGACACAGTGAGCCAGGCACCCAAAGACCCAGAGACGCTGAGGCACTGAGACCCTGAGACACTAGCACTGAGACCAAGAGAACCTGAGACCCTGAGACCCTGAGACACGCGACACTGAGATGCAGACTCCCAGAAACCCAGAGACCCTAAGACACGTAGACCCTGAGATACTGAGAGTCTGAGACACTGAGACTCTGAGACCCAGAGACTCAGAGACCGTTAGACGCTGAGACACTGAGACCTTGAGACACTGTGACACCGAGACACTGAGACGCTCGGATGTTGAGAGACTGAGAACCTGAGGCGCTGAGACACTGAGACCCAAAGACTCAGAGACCGAGAGGCCGATAGGCCCAGAGACCAAAAGATCCAGAGCCCAGAAACCCAGAGATTCAGAGACCCTGAGATCCTGAGACTCAGAGACATTGAAACCCAATGACCCAGACACCCTGACACCTAGAAAACCTGAGACCCTGAGACACCGAGAGACTGAGACACTGAGACCGAGTGTCCCAGGGGCCCAGGGACTCTGAGACATTTAGACACTGAGATCCTGAGACTCTGAGACCCTGTGACCCAGAGACCCAGAGACCTTGTGACCCAGGGACCCTGAGACCCAGAGCCCCTGAAACCCTGAGACACTGATACACTGATAAACAGAGACCCTGAGACACTGAGACGCAGAAACTCTGAGACGCAGAGACACAGAGACCCTGAGATGCAGTGACTTAGAGACCCTGAGACCCAGTGACCCAGAGACATTGAGATCCTGAGACACTGAGACAGTGAAACACTGAGACCCTGAGACCTTGAGAAACTGAGACACTGAGATCCTGAGCCCCTGAGACGCTGAGACACTGAGACCATGAGGCCCAGATACCCTGAGACCAAAAGACACAGAGACACTGAGACCCAAAGACCCTGAGACACTGAGACCCGGAGACTGAGAGACCCAGAGCCCAGAAACCCAGAGATCCAGAGACCCTGAGATCCTGACAAACTGAGACCTAATGACCCAGACCCCTGAGACCCAGGGACACAGAAACCCTGACACACTGAGACCCTGAGACAATGAGAGACTGAGACACTGAGACCCAGTGTCCCAGAGACCCAGAGAATCTGAGACCCAGGGACACAGAGACCATGAGACATTGAGACACAGAGATCCTGAGACCATGAGACCCTGAGACATAGAGACCCAGAGACACTGAGACACTGAGACACTGAGACAATGAGATACTGAGACTTGAGACACTGAGACCCTGAGACATTGAGAGACTGAGACCCTGAGAACATGTGACACAGAGACAGTGAGACCCACAGACCGAGAGACCCAGAGAACCAGAGACCCAGAGCCCCTGCGACCCTGAGACAATGACGCCCAGACACGCAGTGACACAGAGACCCTGACACACTGAGACACCAAGGCACTGATACACAGAGACCCTGAGAAACTGAAACCCAGAGACCCTGAGTCACTGAGACAGTGAGACCCTGAGACTCTTGGACACTGAGACCCTTCGACACTGAGTCCCTGAGCCCCTGAGACACGGAGGCACTGAGCCCCTGAGCCCCTGAGACTCGGAGGCACTGAGACTCTGAGATACAGAGACCCTGAGACCCCGAGAACCAAATACCCAGAGACAGTGAGATCCAGAGGCACTGGGACACTGATATCCTGAGACACAGAGACTCTGAGACACTGAGACTCTGAGAAACTGAGACACAGAGACACTGAGACACTGAGACACTGAGATACTGAGACACGGGACAATGAGACACTGAGGCACAGAGACACAGAGACACTGAGACTCTGAGAAACTGAGACACAGAGACACAGACACTGAGACACTAAGACTCAGAGATGCTGAGACTCTGAGACTCTGAGACTCTGAGACCCTGAGACACTGAGACCCTGAAACCCTGAGACACTGAGACCCAGAGACTCAGAGACACTGAGTCCCTGCGACATTAAGCACTGAGACGTAGAGGTCCTGAGACCCTTAGACACTGAGACGCGGAGGCACAGTGATCCAGGCACCCAAAGACCCAGAGACGCTGAGGCACTGAGATCTTGAGACACTAAGCACTGAGACCAAGAGAACCTGAGACCCTGGGACACGCGACACTGAGACGCAGACTCCCAGAAACCCAGAGACCCTAAGACACGTAGACCCTGAGATACTGAGAGTCTGAGACACTGAGACTCTGAGACCCAGAGACCCAGAGACCGTTAGACGCTGAGACACTGAGACCTTGAGACACTGTGACACCGAGACACAGAGACGCTCGGATGTTGAGAGACTGAGAACCTGAGACGCTGAGACACTGAGACCCAAAGACTCAGAGACCGAGAGGCCGATAGGCCCAGAGACCAAAAGATCCAGAGCCCAGAAACCCAGAGATCCAGAGACCCTGAGATCCTGAGACTCAGAGACACTGAGACCCAATGACCCAGACACCCTGAGACCTAGAAAACCTGAGACCCTGAGACACCGAGAGACTGAGACACAGAGACCGAGTGTCCCAGGGGCCCAGGGACTCTGAGACATTTAGACACTGAGATCCTGAGACCCTGAGACCCTGTGACCCAGAGACCCTGAGAGCCTGAGACACTGAGACACTGAGACACTGATACACTGAGACACAGAGACCCTGAGACACTGAGACGCAGAAACCCTGAGACGCAGAGACACAGAGACCCTGAGATGCAGTGACTCAGAGACCCTGAGACCCAGAGACCCAGAGACATTGAGATCCTGAGACACTGAGACAGTGAAACACTGAGACCCTGAGACCTTGAGAAACTGAGACACTGAGATCCTGAGCCCCTGAGACGCTGAGATACTGAGACCATGAGGCCCAGATACCCTGAGACCAAAAGACACAGAGACACTGAGACCCAAAGACCCTGAGACACTGAGACACAGAGACTGAGAGACCCAGAGCCCAGAAACCCAGAGATCCAGAGACCCTGGGATCCTGACAAACTGAGACCTAATGACCCAGACCCCTGAGACCCAGGGACACAGAAACCTGAGGCACTGAGACACAGAGACCGGGAGACCCTGTGTCCATGGGACCCAGAGAGCCTGAGACACTGAGACACTGATTCCCAGGGACCGAGAGACGCAGAGACCCTGAGAACGTGAGACACTGAGACACTGAGACCCAGAGACCCTGACACCCTGACACCCTGAGTCCCTGAGACACTGAGACAGTGAGACAGTGAGACAGTGAGACAGTGTGACACTGAGACACTGAGAACCAATGGCCCATAGGCCCACAGACACTGAGATCCAAAGACACTGAGACAATGAGATACTGAGACCCTGAAACTTTGAGACACTGAGATCCTGAAACCATGAGACCCAAAGACACTGAGATCCAGAGAGCCAGAGACATTAAGACACTGAGGCATAGAGACTCTGAGACCTTTCCTATGAGAGATGCAGAGACCCTGAGACCATGAAACAACTGGACAGTGAGAAGCTGAGACCCTGAGACCCCGAGACTCTTAGACCCTGAGACCCTGGGACCCAGAGATCCAGAGACCCTGAGACACTGAGGCACAGAAACCCTGAGACCCTGAAACACCTGGACAGTGAGAAGCTGAGACCCTGAGAACTGAGACCCTGAGACATTGAGACCCAGATTCCAGAGAACCTGAGACACTGAGACACGGAGACACGGAGACACTGAGATACTGAGACACTGAGACAGTGAGACTCTGAGGCCCTGAGAGACTGAGACACGGAGACACTGAGATACTGAGACACTGAGACAGTGAGACCCTGAGGCCCTGAGAGACTGTGACCCTGAGAAACTGAGACCCAGAGAGCCAGAGACCCTGAGAACTGAGAAATTGAGACCCTGAGACATGAGACACTGAGGCCCTGAGACATTGAGTCAGTGAGGCCCTGAGACACTGAGACACTGAGATCCTGAGACACTGAGACCCAGAGATCCAGTGACCTGGGACCCAGAGACGCTGAGACGCTGCAACACTGAGACCTCGAAACACTGAGAGACTGAGACACAACAACCCTGAAACCCTGAGACACTGAGGCACAGGGACCCAGAAACACTGAGACACGGAGAAAGTGAGACCATGAGACACTGAGACACTGAGACCCAGTGTACCAGAGACCCAGCGATTCTGAGACCCAGTGTCCCAGAGACCCAGAGATGCTGAGAACCAGGGACCCAGAGACCCTGAGACATTGAGACACTGAGATCCTGAGAACCTGAGAACCTGAGACACTGAGATCCAGAGACCGAGAGACCCTGTGACCATGGGACCCAGAGAGCCTGAGACATTGAGACACTGAGACCCTGAGTCCCAGAGACCCTGAGACCCTGAGACACTGAGACAGTGAGACACTGAGACACTGAGACACTGAGAACCAGAGGCCTATAGGCCCACAGACACTGAGACCCAAAGACACAGAGATGAGACACAGAGACCCTGAGGCTTTGAGACACTGAGATCCTGAAACCATGAGACACAGAGACACAGAGACCCTGAGACCCTGAGACTCATAGGCCCTGAGACCCTGGGACCCAGAGATCCAGAGATCCTGAGACACTGAGACCCTGAGACCTTGAGACATTAAGACACTGAGGCACAGAGACTCTGAGACCTTAGTATGAGAGATGCAGAGACCCTGAGACCCTGAAACAACTGGACAGCGTTTCAAGGTGAGACCCTGAGACCCTAAGACCCTTAGTCACAGAGACGGTGAGACCCATAGACCAAGAGATCCAGAGAACCAGAGATCCAGAGCCCCTGCGACCCTGAGACAATGAGGCCCAGACACGCAGTGACCCAGAGACCCTGAGACACTGAGAGATTGAGACACTGCAACCCTGAACCCCTAAAACCCTGAGACACTGAGACACTGAGACAGTGAGACACAGAGACACTGTGACACAGAGACACTGAGAGACTGAGAGACTGAGAGACTGAAACACTAAGTCACAGAGAGCCAGAGACCCAGAGACCCACAGCCCAGAAATCCAGAGATCCAGAGACCCACAGACCCAGAGACCAAGAAACCCTGACACCTGAGACATTGAGACACTGAGACCCTGAGACCCAGAGATCCAGTGACCTGGGACCCAGAGACGCTGAGACGCTGCAACACTGAGACCCCGAGACACTGAGAGATTGAGACACTGCACCCTGAGACACTGAGACACTGAGACACTGAGACCCTGAGACACTGAGACCCAGAGACCCTGAGACCCAGAGACCCTGAGACCCAGAGACCCTGAGACACTGAGACCCAGAGACCCTGAGACAAAGAGACACTGAGACCCTGAAAATCTGAGACACAGAGACCCAGAAACACTGATAACCTGAGACATGGAGAAAGAGAGACCCTGAGACACTGAGACACTGAGACCCTGAGACACTAAGTCACTGAGACACTGAGACACTATGAAACTGATACCCTGAAACCCTGAGGCACAGGGAACCAGAAACACTGAGATACGGAGAAAGTGAGACCATGAGACACTGAGTCACTGAGACCCAGTGTACCAGAGACCCAGCGATTCTGAGACCCAGTGTCCCAGAGACCCAGAGATGCTGAGAACCAGGGACCCAGAGACACTGAGACATTGAGACACTGAGATCCTGAGAACCTGAGACACTGAGATCCAGAGACCGAGAGACCCTGTGACCATGGGACCCAGAGAGCCTGATATACTAAGACACTGATTCCCAGGGACCCTGAGACCCAGAGACCCAGAGCCCCTGAGACACTGAGACACTGAGTCCCAGAGACCCTGAGACCCTGAGACACTGAGACAGTGAGACAGTGAGACACTGAGACAGTGAGAACCAGAGGCCCATAGGCCCACAGACAGTGGCTCCCAAAGACACAGAGACACTGAGACACAGAGAGCCTGAGGCTTTGAGACACTGAGATCCTGAAACCATGAGACACTGAGATCCAGAGACCCTGTGACCCTGAGACTCATAGGCCCTGAGACCCTGGGACCCAGAGATCCAGAGACCCTGAGACACTGAGACCCTGAGACCCTAAGACACTGAGGCACAGAGACTCTGAGACCCATAGTATGAGAGATGCAGAGACCCTGAGACCCTGAAACAACTGGACAGCGTTTCAAGGTGAGACCCTAAGACCCTTAGAAACAGAGACAGTGAGACCCAAAGACCTAGAGACCCAGAGAACCAGAGATCCAGAGCCCCTGCGACCCTGAGACAATGAGGCCCAGACACGCAGTGACCCAGAGACACAGAGACACTGAGACACTGAGGCACTGAGACTCTGAGACTCTGCGACACTGAGACCCTGAGACACTGAGACCCTGAGGCACTGAGACCATGAGGCGCTGAGAAAATGAGACACTGAGACACAGAGACACAAAGAGACTGAGAGACTGAAACACTAACTCACAGAGACCCAGAGATCCTGAGAAACTGAGACACTGTGACCCAGACACTGAGAGACCCAGAGACCCACAGCCCAGAAATCCAGAGAACCAGAGACCCTGCGACCCAGAGACCCAGAAACCCAGAGAACTGAGACATTGAGACACTGAGATCCTGAGACACTGAGACACTGAGACCCTGAGGCACTGAGACCATGAGGCGCTGAGACACTGAGGCACAGAGAAACAGAGGCACAGAGAGACTGAGAGACTGAGAGACTGAGATACTGGGACATGAGACACTGAGACCCTGAGACCCGGAGTGCCTGAGAGACTCAGACCCTGAGACCCAGAGACCCAGTGACCCTGACCCTGAGACACTGAGACTCTGAGACTCTGCGACACTGAGACAAAGAGACCCTGAGACACTGAGAGATTGAGATACTGCAACCCTGAAACCCTGAGACACTGAGACCCAGAGACACTGAGACCCTGAGGCACTGAGACCCTGAGACACTGAGACCCTGAGGCACTGAGACCCTGAGACACTGAGACCCTGAGACACTGAGACCCTGAGGCACTGAGACCATGAGGCGCTGAGACACTGAGACACAGAGAAACAGAGGCACAGAGAGACTGAGAGACTGAGATGCTAACTCACAGAGACCCAGAGATCCTGAGAAACTGAGACACTGTGACCCAGACACTGAGAGACCCAGAGACCCACAGCCCAGAAATCCAGAGATCCAGAGACGCTGCGACCCAGAGACCCAGAAACCCAGAGACCTGAGACATTGAGACACTGAGATCCTGAGACACTGAGACACTGAGACCCTGAGACCCTGAGCCCATGAGACCCTGAGACACTGAGACCCAGAGACCCAGAGACCAAGAGACTTTGAGACACTGAGATACTGAGACCCTGAGACACTTAGACACAGAACACAAAGACCCTGAGACACTGTGGCCCAGAGACTCTGAGACCCAGAGGCACAGAGACCCTGAGACACTGGGACACTGACTCACAGAGATACAGAGAGGCTGAGAAACTGAGACAGAGAGACCCAGAGACTCTGAAACCCTGAGACCCAAAGATCCAGAAAACCTGAGGCACTGAGACACTGAGACATTGAGGCACTGAGAGACTGAGACCCAGTGTCCCAGAGACCCAGAAACGCTGAGACCCAGGGATCAAGAGATCCTGAAACACTGAGATCCTGAGAACCTGAGACATTGAGACACTGAGACACTGAGACCCTGAGACCATGAGACCCTGAGACACTGAAACCCTGAGATCCTGAGACACTGAGACACAGAGGCCCAGAGACACTGAGACCCAGAGACCCTGAGACTGATAGACCCAGAGCCCAGAAACCCAGAGATCCAGAGACCCTGAGACCATGAGACCCTGAGACACTGAAACCCTGAGATCCTGAGACACTGAGATACAGTGCCCCAGAGACACAGATACACTGAGACCCAGGGATGCAGAGACCCTGAGACTGTGAGACACTGAGATCCAGAGATCCTAAGACCCTTAGACCCTGACACTCTGAGACCCTGAGGCCCTGTGAAACTGAGAGACTGAGACCCAGTGTCCCAGAGATGCTGAGACTCTGAGACCCAGAGACCCTGAGACATTGAGACATTGAGATCCTGAGACACTGAAAGACTGAGACAGTGAGACACTGAGACTTTGAGACCCTGAGACCATGAGACACTGAGGCACTGAGACCCAGATACCCTGAGACAGTGAGACACTGAGACAGTGAGACACTGAGATACTGAGACCCTGAGACACTGAGACCAAGAGACACTGAGTCGCAGGGACCCAGAGACCCTGAGACACTGAGACCCATCATCCCAGAGACCCTGAGACACTGAGACACGGAAACCCTGAGACCCAAGTACACTGAGATACTGAGACCCTGAGACACTGAGGCACTGAGACCCTGAGACACTGAGACCTTGAGACACTGAGACCCTGTGGCCCTGAGAGACTGAGACACTGAGACACTGAGGCACTGAGTCCCTGAGACACTGAGACACAGTGACCCTGAGAAACGGAGACCCAGAGACCCAGAGACAGTGAGACTCACCGAGCAAGAGACCCAGAGAACCAGAGATCCAGAGACCCTGAGACACTGAGACCCTGAGACACTGAGACACTGAGATACTGAGATACTGAGACACTGAGACCCAAAGTCCCAGAGACCCTGAGACACTGAGACACGGAGACACTGAGATACTGAGACAGTGAGACTCTGAGGCCCTGAGAGACTGAGACCCTGAGACACAGTGACCCTGAGACCCTGACACCCTGAGAAACAGAGACCCAGAGACCCTGAGACACAGAGACAGTGAGACCCACAGACCAAGAGACCCAGAGAAGCAGAGATCCAGAGCCCCTGAGACCCTGATACAATGAGGCCCAGACACGCAGTGAACCAGAGAACCTGAGTCACTGAAACCCTGAGACCCTGGGAAACTGAGATCCAGCGACCCTGAGACCATGAGACGGTGAGATACTGAGACCCCAAGAACCTGAGACACTGAGACCCAGAGTCACCGAGACGCTGAGACCCTTAGACACTGAGACACTGAGGCACAGTGACCCTGAGACACAGATAGACTGAGACACTGATAAACTGAGGCACTGTGTCTCTGAGACCCTGAGAACTGAGAAACTGAGACCCTGAGACATGAGACACTGAGGCCCTGCGACATTGAGACAGTGAGGCCCTGAGACACTGGGACTCTGAGACATTGAGACCCTGAGACACTGAGACCCTGATACCCAAAGATCCAGTGACCTGGGACCCAGAGATGCTGAGACGCTGCAACAAGGAGACTCCGAGACACTGAGAGACTGAGACACTGCAACCCTGAGACCCTGAGACACTGAGACCCAGAGACACGGAGAAAGTGAGCCACAGACACTGAGACCCAAAGACACAGAAACACTGAGACACAGAGGCCCAGAGACCCTGAGACACTAAGACACTGAGGCACAGAGACTCTGAGACCTTTCGTATGAGAGGTGCAGAGACCCTGAGACCATGAAACAACTGGAGAGTGAGAAGCTGAGACCCTGAGACCCTGACACTCTGAGACACTGAGGCCCTGAGAAACTGAAATACTGAGACCCTGAGACCCCGAGTCTCTTAGACCCTGAGACCCTGGGACCCAGAGATCCAGAGACCCTGAGACACTGAGGCACAGAAACCCTGAGACCCTGAAACACCTGGACAGTGAGAAGCTGAGACCCTGAGACACTGAGAGCCTGAGACATTGAGACCCAGAGTCCCAGAGACCCTGAGAACTGAGACATGGAGACACTGAGATACTGAGACACTGAGACAGTGAGACTCTGAGGCCCTGAGAGACTGAGACACTGAGACACAGTGACCCTGAGACCCTGGCACCCTGAGAAACGGAGACCCAGAGACCCTGAGACACAGAGTCAGTGAGACCTACAGACCAAGAGACCCAGAGAAGCAGAGATCCAGAGCCCCTGAGTCCCTGATACAATGAGGCCCAGACACGCAGTGACCCAGAGACCCTGAGACACTGAGATACTGAGACCCTGAGACCCTGGGAAACTGAGATCCAGAGACCCTGAGACCCTGGGAAACTGAGATCCAGAGACCCTGAGACCATGGGACGGTGAGATACTGAGACACAAAGAACCTGAGAAACTGAGACCCAGAGACACTGAGACGCTGAGACCCTTAGACACTGAGACACAGAGGCAGAGTGACCCTGAGAGACAGATACACTGAGACACTGATAAACTGAGGCACTGTTCCCCTGAGACCCTGAGAAACTGAGACCCAGAGAACCAGAGACCCTGAGAACTTTGAAATTGAGACCCTGAGACCCTGAGACATGAGACTCTGAGGCTCTGAGACATTGAGACAGTGAGGTCCTGAGACACTGGGACCCTGAGACAGTGAGACATTGAGACCCTGAAACTCTGAGACCCTGGGACCCAGAGACGCTGCAACACTGAGACCCCGAGACACTGAGAGACTGAGACACTGCAACCCCGAAACCCTGAGACCCTGAGACACAGAGACCCAGAAACACTGAGACCCTGAAACACGGAGAAAGTGAGACCCTGAGACACTGAGACCCTGAGACCCTGAGACACTAAGTCACTGAGACACTGAGACACTGAGACACTATGAAACTGAGACCCTGAGGCACAGGTACCCAGAAACACTGAGACACGGAGAAAGTGAGACCATGAGACACTGAGACACTGAGACCCAGTGTCCCAGAGACCCTGAGGTGCTGAGAAACAGGGACCCAGAGACCCTGAGACACTGAGACCCTGAGACACTGAGACACTGAGACCCTGAGACACAGAGACACTGAGACACTGAGAGACTGAGAGACTGAGACGCTAACTCACAGAGACCCAGAGATCCTGAGAAACTGAGACACTGTGACCCAGACACTGAGAGACCCAGAGACCCACAGCCCAGAAATCCAGAGAACCAGAGACCCTGCGACCCAGAGACCCAGAAACCCAGAGAACTGAGACATTGAGACGCTGAGATCCTGAGACACTGAGACACAGAGACCCTGAGACCCTGAGACCCTGAGACCCTGAGCCCATGAGACCCTGAGACACTGAGACCCAGAGACCCAGAGACCAAGAGAATTTGAGACACTGAGACACTGAGATACGGAGACCTTGAGACACTTAGACAATGAACACAGAGACCCTGAGACACTGAGGCCCAGAGACACTGAGACCCAGAGGCACAGAGACCCTGAGACACTGGGACACTGACTCACAGAGACACAGAGAGGCTGAGAAACTGAGACAGAGAGACCCAGAGACTCTGAAACCCTGAGACGCAAAGATCCAGAAAACCTGAGACACTGAGACAGTGAGACATTGAGGCACTGAGAGACTGAGACACCGAGACCCAATGTCCCAGAGACGCAGAAACGCTGAGACCCAGGGAACAAGAGACCCAGAGACACTGAGACCAATGGCCCAGACACCCTGAGACCCAGAGACCCTGAGACACTGGGACACTGACTCACAGAGACACAGAGAGGCTGAGAAACTGAGACAGTGAGACCCAGAGACTCTGAAACCCTGAGACCCAAAGATCCAGAAAACCTGAGACACTGAGACATTGAGGCACTGAGAGACTGAGACACCGAGACCCAGTGTCCCAGAGACCCAGAAACGCTGAGACCCAGGGAACAAGAGATCCTGAGACACTGAGATCCTGAGTACCTGAGACATTGAGACACTGAGACACTGAGACCCTGAGACCATGAGACCCTGAGACACTGAAACCCTGAGATCCTGAGACACTGAGACACAGAGGCCCTGTGACTGAGAGACCCAGAGCCCAGAAACCCAGAGATCCAGAGACCCTGAGATCCTGAGACCCAGAGACACTGAGACCAATGACCCAGACACCCTGAGACCCAGAGATCCTGAGACACTGAGAGACTGAGACACTGGGATACAGTGCCCCAGAGACACAGATACACTGAGACCCAGTGGTGCAGAGACCCTGAGACTTTGAGACACTGAGATCCTGAGATACTGTGATCCAGAGATCCTAAGACCCTGAGACCCTGACACTCTGAGACCCTGAGGCCCTGAGAAACTGAGAGACTGAGACCCAGTGTCCCAGAGACACTGAGGCACTGAGACCCAGATACCTTGAGACAGTGAGACACTGAGACAGTGAGACACTGTGATACTGAAACCCTGAGACACTGTGACCAAGAGACACTGAGTTGCAGGGACCCAGAGATCCTGAGACACTGAATCCCTGAGAACCTGAGACCCTGAGACACAGAGACCCATCATCCCAGAGACCCTGAGACACGGAGACCCTGAGACCCAAGTACACTGAGATACTCAGACCCTGAGACACTGAGGCACTGAGACCCTGAGACACTGAGACCTTGAGACACTGAGACACTGAGACCCTGTGGCCCTGAGAGACTGAGACACTGAGACACTGAGTTCCTGAGACACTGAGACACAGTGACCCTGAGACCCTGAGAAACGAAGACCAACAGACCCAGAGACAGTGAGGCTCACCGACCAAGTGACCCAGAGAACCAGAGATCCAGAGCCCCTGAGACCCTAAGACCCTGAGAAAAAGAGGCCCAGACACGCAGTGACTCAGAGACACTGAGACACTGAGACCCTGAGAAATTGAGGCCCAGAGACCCTGAGAAACTGAGACCGACAGAACAAGAGACCCTGAGACCGTGAGACAGTGAGATACTGACTCACTGAGACACTGAGAGCCAGAGACCCTGAGACACTGAGACCTAGACATCCAGAGGCCAAGAGACCCTGGAACACTGAGACCCAGAGATCCTGAGACACTGAGACACTGAATCCCTGAGAACCTGAGACCCTGAGACACAGAGACCCATCATCCCAGATACCCTGAGACACTGAGACACAGACCCTGAGACACTGAAAGATTGAGACATTGTGTCCCCAAGGCCCTGAGAGCCTGAGACACTGAGACGCTGAGACACTGAGACACTCAGACTCTGAGACACTGAGACCCAGAGTCACTGAGACACAGACACCCTGAGGCCCAGAGATCCAGAGACCTGAGACACTGAGAGACTGAGACACTGAAACCCTGAGACACTGAGACCCTGAGACACAGACCCAGAGATCCAGAGGCCCGAGACACTGAGACCTTGAAACACTGAGACCCGAATTCACTGAGTTACTGAGACCCATAGACCCTGAGACCCAGAGATCCAGAGAACATGAGACACTGAAACACTGAGAAGCTGAGTACCTGAGACACTGAGGCACTGAGACCCTGAGACCCTGAGAGACTGCCACTCTGATACACTGAGACACAGACACCCTGAGATGCTGTGACACTGAGGCACTGAGGCCCTGAGGCCCTGAGACCCTGAGGCACTGAGACACTGAAACGCTGAGACCTTGAGACCCTGACCTACTGAGACACTGCAACACTGTGACTCTGAGACACTGAGACCCTGAGACCCAAACACCCTGAGACGCTGAGAAACTGAGACCCTGATGCACTGAGACACTGAGACCCAGAGACCCTGAGACCCAGACATCCAGAGACCAAGAAACCCTAAGATATTGAGACCCTGAGACACTGTGAAGCTGAGAACCTGAGACTCTGAGACACTAAGACCCTGAGACATTGAGACACTGAGAATCTGACAGAGTGAGACCCTGAGACCAGAGACCCTGAGACAATGAGATACTGAGACCCTGATGCCTTTAGATCCAAAGACCCAGAGACCCAAAGACACTTAGACGCAGACAACCTGAGATCCAGAGATCCAGAGACCCTGAGAAGCTGAGAGATTGTGACCCTGAAACCCTGAGACACGGAGACCCTGAGACCCTGAGCCCATGAGACCCTGAGACACTGAAACCCAGAGACCCAGAGACCAAGAGACTTTGAGACACTGAGACACTGAGATACGGAGACCTTGAGACTCTTAGACACAGAATACAGAGACCCTGAGACACTGAGGCCCAGAAACACTGAGACCCAGAGGCACAGAAACCCCGAGACACAGGGACACTGACTCACAGAGACACAGAGAGGCTGAGAAACTGAGACAGAGAGATCCACAGACTCTGAAACCCTGAGACCCAAAGATCCAGAAAACCTGAGACACTGAGACATTGAGGCACTGAGAGACTGAGACACCGAGACCCAGTGTCCCAGAGACGCAGAAACGCTGAGACCCAGGGAACAAGAGATCCTGAGACACAGAGGCCCAGAAACACTGAGACCCAAAGACCCTGAGACTGAGAGACCCAGAGCCCAGAAACCCAGAGATCCTGAGACCCAGAGACACTGAGACCAATGACCCAGACACCCTGA
Organism: Prionace glauca; assembly: GCA_037974335.1. Taxonomy (NCBI): domain Eukaryota; kingdom Metazoa; phylum Chordata; class Chondrichthyes; order Carcharhiniformes; family Carcharhinidae; genus Prionace; species Prionace glauca. The sequence continues at coordinate 503,595 of JBBMRE010000232.1, read as the reverse complement.
GACCCAGAGATCCTGAGACACTGAGAGACTGAGACACTGGGATACAGTGCCCCAGAGACACAGATACACTGAGACCCAGGGATGCAGAGACCCTGAGACTTTGAGACACTGAGATCCTGAGATAATGAGATCCAGAGATCCTAAGACCCTGAGACCCTGACACTCTGAGACCCTGAGAAACTGAGAGACTGAGACCCAGTGTCCCAGAGACCCTGAGACATTGAGACACTGAGATCCTGAGACATTGAAACACTGAGACATTGAGACACTGAGACAGTGAGACCCTGAGACCATGAGACACTGAGGCACTGAGACCCAGATACCTTGAGACAGTGAGACACTGAGACAGTGAGACACTGTGATACTGAAACCCTGAGACACTGTGACCAAGAGACACTGAGTTGCAGGGACCCAGAGATCCTGAGACACTGAGACACTGAATCCCTGAGAACCTGAGACCCTGAGACACAGAGACCCATCATCCCAGAGACCCTGAGACACGGAGACCCTGAGACCCAAGTACACTGAGATACTCAGACCCTGAGACACTGAGGCACTGAGACACTGACACACTGAGACCTTGAGACCCTGAGACACTGAGACCCTGTGGCCCTGAGAGACTGAGACACTGAGACACTGAGTTCCTGAGACACTGAGACACAGTGACCCTGAGACCCTGAGAAACGAAGACCAACAGACCCAGAGACAGTGAGGCTCACCGACCAAGAGACCCAGAGAACCAGAGATCCAGAGCCCCTGAGACCATAAGACCCTGAGAAAAAGAGGCCTAGACACGCAGTGACCCAGAGACTCTGAGACCCTGAGACCCTGAGAAATTGAGACCCACAGACCAAGAGACCGTGAGACAGTGAGACCCAGACATCCAGAGGCCAAGAGACCCTGAGACACTGAGACCCTGAGACACTGAGACCCTGAGACACTGAGAAGCTGAGACACTGAGACCTTGAAACACTGAGATACTGAGACCCAGAGATCCTGAGACACTGAGACACTGAATCCCTGAGAACCTGAGACCCTGAGACACAGAGACCCATCATCCCAGATACCCTGAGACACTGAGACACAGACCCTGAGACACTGAAAGACTGAGTCATTGTGTCCCCAAGGCCCTGAGAGCCTGAGACACTGAGACTCTGAGACACTGAGACACTCAGACTCTGAGACACTGAGACCCAGAGTCACTGAGACACAGACACCCTGAGGCCCAGAGATCCAGAGACCTGAGACACTGAGAGACTGAGACACTGAAACCCTGAGACACTGAGACCCTGAGACACAGACCCAGAGATCCAAAGGCCCGAGACACTGAGACCTTGAAACACTGAGACCTGAAGTCACTGAATTACTGAGACCCATAGACCCTGAGACCCAGAGATCCAGAGAACATGAGACACTGAAACACTGAGAAGCTGAGTACCTGAGACACTGAGGCACTGAGACCCTGAGACCCTGAGAGACTGCCACTCTGATACACTGAGACACAGAAACCCTGAGACGCTGTGACACTGAGGCACTGAGGACCTGAGGCCCTGAGACCCTGAGGCACTGAGACACTGAGACACTGAAACCCTAAGACCATGAGACCCTGACCTACTGAGACACTGCAACACTGTGACTCTGAGACACTGAGACCCTGAGACCCAAACACCCTGAGGCGCTGAGAAACTGAGACCCTGATGCACTGAGACACTGAGACCCAGAGACCCTGAGACCCAGACATCCAGAGACCAAGAAACCCTGAGATATTGAGACCCTGAGACACTGTGAAGCTGAGAACCTGAGACTCTGAGACACTAAGACTCTGAGACATTGAGACACTGAGAATCTGACAGAGTGAGACCCTGAGACCAGAGACCCTGAGACAATGAGATACTGAGACCCTGATGCCTTTAGATCCAGAGACCCAGAGACCCAAAGACACTGAGACACTGACAATCTGAGACACTGAGACACAGTCACCCAGAAATGCTGAGACACTGAGATACTGGGACTCTGAGACCCTCAGACTCAGACAGTGAGACACTGAGCCCCTGAGACTCTGAGAGCTGAGACACTGAAACACTGAGACACTGAGACACTATGACCCTGAGCTACGGAGACACTGGTAACCTGAGACACTGAGACACAAAGATCCTGAGACCCAGAGAACCTGAGACTCAGAGACACAGAGACACTGAGACACTGAGACACTGAGACTCAGACAACCTGAGGCCCAGAGTCCCTGACACACTATGACCATGAGACCCAGAGACTCTGACACACTGAGACCCTGGGACACTGAGACCCTGAGACCCAGAAAACGTGAGAAACTGATTCCCAGAGACCCAGAAACCCTGAGACGCAGAGACATAGACCCAAACACCCTGAGATCCTGAGACGCTGAGACACTGAGGCCCAGAGACCCTGAGACACTGAGACACTGAGGCACTGAGTCACTGACACATGGAGATACTGAGTCACTGAGACCCAGAGAGACTGAGACACTGAAAAACTGAGACCCAGAGAGACTGAGACACTGAGATACTGAGACCCAGAGACGCAGAGACACAGAGACCCTGCGACACTGAGACACTGAGACCCAGAGGCCCTGAGACACAGAGACAGTGAGACACTGAGTCACTGAGATACTGAGACCCTGAGACACTGAGACCCAGAGAAACAGAGAGCCTGAGACCCAGAGACCCAGAAAACCTGAGACCTTGAGACCCAGGGACCCGGAGACATTGAAACCCTGAGCCACTGAGGCACGGAGATACTGAGACCCTGAGACACTGTTACCCTGAGACACTGAGACATTGAGGCACAGAGACCCAGAGACCCTGAGAAACTGAGACACTGAGATACTGAGACCCAGAGACACAGAGACCCTGAGACAATGAGACCCTGTGGAACTGAAACCCTGAGACACGGAGACCCTGAGACCAGAGGTCCAGAGACACTGAGACACAGACCCTGAGACATTGAGAGATTCAAACATTGAGTCCCCAAGACCCTGAGAGCCTAAGATACTAAAATCCTGAGATCCTGAGACACTGTGACCCTGAGACACTGAGATACTAAGACTCTGAGTCTCTGAGACCCAGGGATTCAGAGACCCTGAGACTCTGAGACACTGAGACACTGAGAGACTGACACACTGAGACACATACACCCTGGCACGCTGTGACACTGAGACACTGAGGCCCTGAGACCCTGAGGCACTGAGACACTGGGACACTGAGACCCTGAAACATTGAGACCTTGACACTCTGACACCCTGAGACACTGAGACCTGAGACACTGACACCCAGAGACCCCGGGTCACTGAGACCGTGAGGCCCAGAGACTCTGAGACCTTGAGTAACTGAGACCCTGATGCACTGAGACACTGAAAACCAGAGACTGTGAGACCTGAGACCCAGACATCCAGAGGCAAAGAGACCCTGAGACACTGAGACCCTGAGACACTGAGAACCTGAGACTGTGAGACCCTGAGACACTGAGACCCTGAGATACTGAGACCCTGAGGCACTGAGAGTTTGAGAAGTTGAGTCCCCGAGACCCAATGACCCTGAGACACTGAGAGAGTGAGAGATTGACACACTGAGGCACAGAAACCCTGGGACGCTGAGACACTGAGAAACTGAGGCACTGTGACACTGAGACCCTGAGACACTGAGACACAGAGACACTGAGACCCTGAGACCCTGAGACAATTAGATCCTGACACCCTGAGACATTGAGACCCAGAGGCACTGAAATGTTGAAACCCAGAGACCCAGGGACACTGAGACCCTGAGACCTTGAGAAACTGAGACACTGAGATACTGAGACCCAGAGATTCTGAGAAGCTGTGACACTGAGACACTGAGAGACTGACACACAGTGACACTGAGACGGTGAGACCCTGAGACACTGAGTCACTGAGACACTGAGACCCTGAGACACTGAGATACTGAGACCCAGAGATCCTGAAACTCTGAGACCCTGACACACTGAGACACAGAGACACTGAGACGCAGAGGCAATGAGACACTGAAACCCAGAGACCCAGAGATTCAGGGACACTGAGACACAGAGACCCAGAGAACCTGAGAGCCTGAGACCCTGAGACCCTGAGAATCTGAGACTCTGGGCAATGCGTCCCTGAGTCCTTGAGACCCTGAGATCCTGAGCCTCTGCGACACTGATACACGACGCACTGTGGCCCTGTGCCCCTGAGACACTAAGTCCCTGAGACACTGTGACATTGAGACACTCAGACACTGAGACCCTGAGACACTAAGGCTCTGACAGACTGAGACCCTGAGACCAGAAACCCTGAGACAATGAGATACTGAGAGCCTGACACATTTATATCCAGAGAACCAGAGACACTTAGACACTGAGAGACTGAGACACTGAAACCCTGAGACACTGAGACCCTAACGCACTGAGACACTGAGACCCATACGTCCAGAAGCACAGAGACCCTGTGACACTGAGACCCTGAGACACAGTGACACTGAGGCTCTGAGAGACAGACAATCTGACACACTGGAAAACTTACACCCTGAGATGCTGAGACACTGAGACCCTGAGACACTGAGGCCCTGAGACACTGACGCCCTGAGACCCTGAGAGCTGAGACACTGAGTACCTGAGATACTGAGGCCCTGAGACTCAGACAGTGAGACACTGAGACCCTGAGACACTGAGACCCTGAGACCTTGAGTCCTCGAGACACTGAATTTCGGAGACACAGAGACCCTGAGACACTGAGACATTGAGATCCTGAGACCCAGACACCCATAGACAGAGAGACCCTGTGACGCTGAGACATTGAGACGCTGAGACACTGAGACCCTGAGACCCAGAGACCCTGACACACTGAGACACTGAAACCCAGAGACCCTGACACACTGAGACCCTGAGACCCAGAAAGTGTGAGAAACTGATTCCCAGAGACACTGAGAAACTGAGACGCAGACACCAAGAGGCCCTGAGACCCAGTGACCCAAAAATACAGAGACACTGAGATACAGTCTCAGTGCCTAGAGTCTCTGTGTCTTGGTGCCTCAGTATCTCAGTTTCTCTGTGTCTCAGAGTCTCAGTGTCTCAGTGTCTCTGTGTTTCAGAGTTTCACTGTGAGGCACAGAGTCTCAGTGTCGCAGTGTCGCTTTGTCTCAGTGTCTCAGAGTTTCACTGTCTCTGTGTCTCAGTATTTCAGTGTCTCAGAGTCTCAGTGTGTCTGTGTCTCAATGTCTCGGTGTCTCTGTGTCTCAGTGTCTCAGAGAATCAGTGCCTCGGTGTCTCTCTGTTTGAGTGTCTCTATGCCTCAGTGTCACAGTGTCTCAGAGTCTCAGTGTCTCAGTGTCTCAGTGACTCAGAGACTCAGTGTCTCTTTGTCTCTGTGTCTCAGTGTCTCTGTGCCTCAGTGTCACCGTGTCACAGTGTCTCTGTGTCTCTTTGTCTCAGTGTCTCAGAGTCTAGTTTCTCAGTGTCTCAGTGTCGCAGAGTCTCTGTGCTTCAGTGTCTCCGTGTCTCAGTGTGTCAGTGTCTCTGTGTCTCAGGTTCTCAGTGTCCCTGTGTCTCAGTGTCTCTGTGCCTCAGTGTCACCGTGTCACAGTGTCTCTGTGTCTCTTTGTCTCAGTGTCGCAGAGTCTCTGTGTCTCAGGTTCTCAGTGTATCTGTGTCACAGAGACTCAGCGTTTCTTTGTCTCTGTGTCTGAGTTTCTCTGTGCCTCAGTGTCACAGTGTCTCTGTGTGTCAGTGCCTCAGAGTCTCAGTGTGTCTGTGTCTCAGTGTCTCAGTATCTCAGTGTTTCAGTATCTCAGTGTATCAGTGTCTTAGATTATCAGTGTCTCAGTGTTTCAGTGCCTCAGTGTCTCTGTGTCTCTGCGTCTCATTTTCTCAGACTCTCAGTGTCTCTGTGTCTCAGTGTCTCTATGTCTCTGGGTTTCAGTGTCTCTCTATCTTAGTGTCTCAGTGTCTCAGTGCCTCAGTGTTTCATTGACTCAGAGTCTCTGGGTCTGTGGGTCTCAGGGTCTCTGGGACTTAGGGTCTTAGGTTCCCTGGGTTATTCAGTCTCAGGGTTTCAGTGCCTCACTGCTTCGTTTCTCAGGGCCACAGGTTCTCAGTGTCACAGGTTCTCACGGTCTCTCAGTCTCTGGGTCTCAGGGTCTCAGATTCTCAGGTTCTCTTGGTCTCTGGGAGTTAGTGTCTCATTGTCTCAGGGTCTCAGTGTCTCAGTGTCTCAGTATCTCAGTGTCTCAGTGTCTCATTGACTCAGAGTCTCTGGGTCTCAGGGTATCTGTTTCTATGGGTCTCAGTGTGTCAGGGTCTCAGTATCTCAGTGACTCAGTGACTCAGTGTCTCAAGGCCTCTGGGACTCTGTATCTCATTGAGACACTGAGGCACAGAGATAGAGAAACACTGAGACACTGAGACACAGAGACACTGATAATCTGAGACACTGGGACACAGAGACACAGAGACTCTGAGAAACTGAACACAAAGACTTTGAGAAACCGAGACACTGAAACACTGAGACACAGAGACACAGAGACTCTGAGACACAGAGACAAAGAGACACTGAGGCACTGAGACACTGAGACACAGAAACACTGAGTCTCTGAGACACTGATACACAGAGACACTGAGACATTGAGGCACAAAAGCACAGAGACACAGAGACACTGAGACACTGAGGCACTGAGACACTGAGACTCTGAGACACAGAGACACAGAGACACTGAGACACAGAGACACAGAGACTCTGAGACACAGAGACAAAGAGACACTGAGACACTGAGACACTGAGACACAGAGACACTGAGACTCTGAGACACTAAGACACTGAGACTCTGAGACATGGAGACACTGAGACTCTGAGTCACTGAGGCAAAGAGACACTGAGACACAGACACAGAGACACAGAGACACTGAGACTCTGAGACACTGAGACACAGAGACACTGAGACATTGAGGCACAAAGGCACAGAGACACAGAGACACTTAGACACTGAGGCACTGAGACACTGAGACTCTGAGACAGAGACACAGAGACTCTGAGACACAGAGACAAAGAGACACTGAGACACTGAGGCACAGAGACACTGAGACACAGAGACACAGAGACTCTGAGACACAGAGACAAAGAGACACTGAGACACTGAGGCACAGAGATACTGAGGCACAGAGATAGAGAGACTCTGAGACATTGAGACACAGAGACACTGAGACACTGAGGCACAGAGACACTGAGACACCCAGACACTGAGACACTGAGACTCTGAGACACTGAGACTCTGAGACACAGAGACACTGAGACTCTGAGACACAGAGACACAGAGATAGAGAGACTCTGAGACATTGAGGCACAGAGACACTGAGACACTGAGGCACAGAGACACTGAGACACCCAGACACTGAGACACTGAGACTCTAAGACATTGAGACACAGAGAAACTGAGACGCAGACACCAAGAGGCCCTGTGACCCAGAGACACAGATACAGTCTCAGTGCCTAGAGTCCCTGTGTCTTGGTGCCTCAGTATCTCAGTTTCTCTGTGTCTCAGAGTCTCAGTGTCTCAGAGTCTGAGACACTGAGACACTGAGACAGAGAGACACTAAGACACTGTGCCATTGAGGCACAGAGACACTCAGACACAGAGACACTGATTCCCCGAGATGCTGATACACTGAGACACAGAGACACTGAGACACTGACACACAGAGACATTGAGACACTGAGACACTGAGACACTGTACACAATGACTTTGAGTGACTGAGGCACAGAGCCACAGAGACACTGAGACAGTGAGACACAGAAACACTGTGACACTGAGGCACAGAGACACTGAGACACAGAGACTAAGAGACACTGAGTCTCTGAGACAGTGATACACTGAGACACAGAGACACTGAGACACTGAGACTCTGAGACACTGAGACACTTTGACTCTGAGACACTGAGACACTGAGACACAGGGACACTGAGACACTGAGACTCTGAGACATTGAGACACTTTGACACTGAGACACTGAGACACAGGGACACTGAGACACTGATGCACAGAGACACTGTGACACTGATGCACAGAGACACTCAGACTCAGAGACAAACAGACACTGAGTCTCTGAGACACTGATACACTGAAACACAGATACTGAAACTCCGAGACTCTGAGGCACTGAGACACTGCGACTCTGAGACTCTGAGACTCCGCGGCACAGAGACACTGAGACACAGAGACAATTTGACTGAGAGTCTGGGACACTGAGGCACTGAAACACTGAGGCACAGAGACACAGAGACATTGAGGCACAGAGACACTGAGACATTGAGACACAGACACACTGAGACTCTGAGACACTGAGGCACTGAGGCACTGAGACACTGAGGCACTGAGACACTGAGACACAGAGACACTGAGACTCTGAGACACTGAGACACTGAGACACAGAGACACTGTGACACAGAGGCACAGATACACTCAGACACAGAGAAAAAGGGACACTAAGTCTCTGAGACACGGAGACAAACAGACACAGAGACACTGAGACACTGAGGCACAGACACACTGAGACACAGAGTCACTGAGACACTGATACACATAGATAGAGAGAATCTGAGACATTGAGACACAGAGACACTGAGGCACAGACACACTGAGACACTGAGACACTGAGGCACAGAGATAGAGAGACTCTGAGACATTGAGGCACAGAGACAATGAGACACTGAGGCACAGACACACTGAGAAACTGAGACACAGAGACACTGAGACACTGAGGCACAGAGATAGAGAGACTCTGAGACATTGAGACACTGAGACACTGGGGCACAGACACACTGAGACACTGAGAGACAGAGACACAGAGACAATGTGACTCTGAGACACTGGTACACAGAGACACTCAGACACAGAGACAAAGAGATACTGAGTCTCTGACACAGTGGGACAAAGAGACACTGAAAACTGAGGATCTGAGACATTGAGACACTGTGACACTGAGGCATACAGACACTCAAACAGAGAGACACTGAGACACAGAGAAACTGAGACTTAGAGAAACTGAGACACAAAGACACTGAGGCACAGAGACACTGAAACACAGAGACACTGAGACTCTGAGACGCTGAGACACTGAGACACAGAGACACAGAGACACTGAGGCACAGAGACACTGAGACACAGAGACACTGAGACACAGAGACACTGAAACACAGAGACACTGAAACACAGAGACACTGAGACACTGAGGCACAGAGACACTGAGACATGAGGAAACAAGATGCAGAGACACTGAGACACTAAAAATCTGAGACACAGAGACCCTGAGAAACTGAGTCCCTGAGACCCAGAGACATCGAGATCCAGAGAACCAGGGAGACAGAGCCCCTGAGACCCTGATACAATGAGGCCCAGACACGCAGTGACCCAGAGACCCTGAGACACTGAGACCCTGGGAAACTGAGATCCAGAGACCCTGAGACCGTGAGACTGTGAGATACTGAGACACAAAGAACCTGAGACGCTGAGACCCTTAGACACTGAGACACTAAGGCACAGTGACCCTGAGAGACAGATACACTGAGACACCGATACACTGAGGCACTGTGTCCCTGACACCCTGAGAAACTGAGACCCCGAGAGCCAGAGACCCTGAGAACTGAGAAACTGAGACCCTGAGACATGAGACACTGAGGCCCTGAGACATTGAGACAGTGAGGGCCTGAGACACTGGGACCTTGAGACAGTGAGACACTGAAACCCTGAGACCCAGAGATCCAGTGACCTGGGACCCAGAGACGCTGAGACGCTGCAACACTGAGACCCCGAGACACGGAGAAAGTGAGACCCTGAGACACTGAGACCCTGAGACACTAAGTCACTGAGACACTATGAAACAGACACCCTGAGACCCTGAGGCACTGAGGCACAGAGACCCAGAAACACTGAGACACGGAGAAAGTGAGACCATGAGACACTGAGACCCTGAGACCCAGTGTACCAGAGACCAGAGTTGCTGAGAACCAGGGACCCAGAGACCCTGAGACATTGAGACACTGAGATCCTGAGAACCTGAGACACTGAGACCCAGAGACCGAGAGACCCTGTGACCATGGGACCCAGAGAGCCTGAGATACTGAGACACTGATTCCCAGGGACCCTGAGACCCAGAGACCAAGAGCCCCTGAGACACTGAGACCCTGAGACCCTGAGACACTGAGAACCAGAGTCCCATAGGCCCATAGACACTGAGACCCAAATACACAAAGACACTGAGACACAGATTCCCTGAGGCTTTGAGACACTGAGATCCTGAAACCATGAGACCCAGAGACACTGAGATCCAGAGAGCCAGAGACACTGAGACACAGAGACCCTGAGACTCATAGGCCCTGAGACCCGGGGGCGCAGAAATCCAGAGATCCTGAGACACTGAGACCCTGAGACACTAAGACACTGAGGCACAGAGACTCTGAGACCCTTAGTATGAGAGATGCAGAGACCCTGAGACCCTGAAACAACTGGACAGCGTTTCAAGGTGAAACCCTGAGACCCTAAGACCCTTAGACACAGAGATGGTGAGACCCACAGACTAAGAGACCCAGAGAACCAGAGATCCAGAGCCCCTGCGAACATGAGACAATGAGGCCCAGACACGCAGTGACCCAGAGACCTGAGACACTGAGGCACCGAGGCACTGAGACACAGAGACCCTGAGAAACAGAAACCCAGAGACACTGAGCAACTGAGAACCAGAGACCCTGAAACAATGAGACAGTGAGACGCTGAGACTCATAGACACTGAGACACTGAGGCACAGTGATCCTGAGACACAGATACACTGAGACACTGAGTCACTGAGACCCTGAGAATCTGAGACCCAGAGACCCTGAGATACTGGGACATGACACACTGAGACACGGAGACCCTGAGAGACTGAGACCCTGAGACGCAGCGACCCAGTGACCCTGAGACCCAGAGACCCTGAGACACTGAGACTCTGAGACTCTGCGACACTGAGACCCAGAGACCCTGAGACACAGAGATTGAGACACTGGAACCCTGAAACCCTGAGATACTGAGACCCTGAGACACTGAGAGACTGAGACACTGCAACCCTAATACCCTGAGACCCTGGGCACTAAGACCCAGAGACCCAGAGACCTTGAGACACTGAGACCATGAGGTGCTGAGACACAGAGACACTGAGACACAGAGGCACTGAGACTCTGAGACACTGAGACACAGGGATACTGAAACCCAGAGACCCAGAGTCCCAGAAATCCAGAGATCCAGAGACCCTGAGACCCTGAGACACTGAGATCCTGAGACCCTGAGACACTGAGACAAAGAGACCCTGAGACCCTGAGACCATTAGACCCTGAGACACTGAGACCCAGAGACCAAGAGACCCTGAGACACTGAGGCCCAGAGACACTGAGACCCAAAGGAACAGAGACTCTGAGACACTGGGACACTGACTCACACAGACACAGAGAGGCTGAGAAACTGAGACAGTGAGACCCAGAGACCCTGAAACCCTGAGAACCAGAGATCCAGAACACCTGAGACACTGAGACCCTGAGACATTGAGGCACTGAGAGACTGAGACACCGAGACCCAGTGTCCCAGAAACCCAGAAACGCTGAGACCCAGGGAACAAGAGATCCTGATACACTGAGATCCTGAGATCTTGCGAACCTGAGACATTGAGGCACTGAGACACTGAGACCCTGAGACCATGAGACCCTGAGACACTGAGACCCTGGGACCCAGAGATCCTGAGAGACTGAGACACAGGGATCCTGAGATTGAGAGACCTCGAACCCAGAAACCCAGAGATCCAGAGACCCTGAGATCCTGAGACCCAGAGATACTGAGACCAATGGCCCAGACAACCTGAGACCCAGAGACCCTGAGACACTGAGAGACTGAGAGACTGAGACACTGAGACACTGAGATCCAGTGCCCACAGACACAGATACACTGAGACCCAGGGATGCAGAGACCCAGTGACTTTGAGACACTGAGATCCTGAGATACTGAGACACAGAGATCCAGTGATCCTAAGACCCTGAGAGCCTGACACTCTGAGACCCTGAGGCCCTGAGAAACTGAGAGACTGAGACCCAGTGTCCCAGAGATGCTGAGACTCTGAGACCCAGAGACCCAGAGACCATGAGACATTGAGACACTGAGATCCTGAGACCTTGAAGCACTGAGACAGTGAGACACTGAGACAGTGAGACACTGAGGCACTGAGGCACTGAAACCCAGATACCCTGAGACAGTGAGACAGTGAGACAGTGAGACACTGAGATACTGAGACCCTGAGACCCTGTGACCCTGAGACACTGAGACCAAGAGACACTGAGTCGCAGGGACGCAGAGACCCTGAGACACTGAGACACTGAATCCCTGAGAACCTGAGACCCTGAGACACTGAGAACCATCATCCCAGAGACCCTGTGACACTGAGACACTGAGACCCTGAGAGACTGAGACACTGAGACACTGAGGCACTGAGTCCCTGAGACACTGCGTTCCTGAGACACTGAGACACAGTGACCCTGAGACCCTGAGAAACGGAGACCAAGAGACCCAGAGATCCAGAGCCACTGATACCCTAAGACTCTGAGAAAATGAGGCCCAGACACGCAGTGACCCAGAGACCCTGAGACACTGAGACACTGAGACCCTGAGAAATTGAGACCAAGAGACCAAGAGACCCTGAGACCGTGAGACAGTGAGATACTGACTCACTGAGACACTGAGAGCCAGAGACCCTGAGACCCTGAGACCCAGACATCCAGAGGCCAAGAGACCCTGAGACACTGAGAGATTGAGACATTGAGTCCCCGAGACCAGTGACACTGAGACACTGAGACACTGAGACCCAGAGATCCAGAGACCCTGAGACACTGAGACACAGACCCTGAGACACTGAAAGATTGAGACATTGTGTCCCAAGGCCCTGAGAGCCTGAGACACTGAGACTCTGAGAGACTGACACACTGAGACACTGAGACACTCAGACTCTGAGACACTGAGACCCAGAGACACTGAGACACAGACACCGTGAGGCCCAGAGATCCAGAGACCTGAGACACTGAGAGACTGAGACACTGAAACCCTGAGACACTGAGACCCTGAGACACAGACCCAGAGATCCAAAGGCCCGAGACACTGAGACTTGAAACACTGAGATTCTAAGGCACTGAGACACTGAGACCCATAGACCCTGAGACCCAGAGATCCAGAGACCATGAGACACTGAAACACTGAGAAGCTGAGAACCTGAGACACTGAGACCCTGAGAGACTGCCACTCTGATACACTGAGACATAGACACACTGAGACGCTGAAGCACTGAGACACTGAGACCCTGAGGCACTGAGACACTGAGACCCTGAGACCTTGAGACCCTGATGCCATGAGACACTGCAACAACGTAACTCTGAGACACTGAGACCCTGAGTCACTGCGACACTGAGACCCAGAGACCCTGAGACCCAAACATCCAGAGACCAAGAAACCCTGAGACGCTGACACCCTAAGACCCTGAGACCCTGTGAAGCTGAGAACCTGAGACACTGACACACTGAGAGACTGTCACACAGAGACTCTGAGACCCTGAGACGCTGAGTCACTGAGACCTGAAACACTGAGAGATTGAGACATTGATTCCCCAAGGCCCAGTGACCCAGAGACACTGAGACCCTGTGACCCAGAGATCCAGAAACACTGAGACACAGACCCTGAGACACTGAGAGATTGAGACATTGAGTCCCCAAGACCCTGAGAGCCTGAGACACTGAGACTTTGAAAGACTGAAGCATTGAAGCTCTGAGACCCTGAGAAACTGAGACCTGACACACTGAGGCACTGGGATACTGAGACATTGAGACTCTGAGACCCTGATACCCTGAGACACTGAGGCCTTGAGACTCTGAGACACTGAGGCACTATGGCCCTGTGCCCCTGAGACATTAAGACCCTGAGACACAGAGACCCTGAGACCCTGAGACACTGAGACTCTGACAGACTGAGACCCTGAGACCAGAGACCCTGAGACAATGAGATGCTGAGACCCTGATACATTTAGATCCAGAGACCCAGAGAAACGAGGAGCTGAGAGACTGAGACCCAGAGATCCAGAGACCCTGAGACAATGAGATACTGAGACCCTGATACTTTTAGATCCAGAGACCCAGAGACACAGAGACACTGAGGCGCAGACAACCAGAGACCCAGAGATCCAGAGACCCTGAGAAGCTGGGAGATTGTGACCCTAAAAACGTGAGACACTGAGACCCTGAGGCACTGAGACCCTGAAACCCAGGGATCCAGAAACCCTAGACACTGAGAGCCTGAGACACTGAGACCCATAGACCCTGAGACCCAGAGATCCAGAGATCCAGAGACACAGAGACCCTGAGACACTGAGAAGCTGAGAACCTGAGACACTGAGACCCTAACACACTGTGACGGTGAGACACTGAAACTCTGTGACCCTCAGACTCAGACAGTGAGACACTGAGTCCCTGAGACCCTGAAACCTCGAGACACTGAAACTCTGACATACTGAGACACTATGATCCTGAAGTACGGAGACATTGAGACCCAAAGATCCTGAGACCCAGAGAACCTGAGATACTGAGACCCTGAGACACTGAGACACTGAAACACTGAGACCCTGAGACAACGAGACACTGAGACACTGAGAAACAGAGACTCTTAGACACTGACACACTGAGACACAGAGACACTGAGACCCTGAGACCCTGAGACTCAGACACCCTGAGACCCAGAGTCCCTGACACACTGAGACCATGAGACCCAGAGACCCTGACACACTGAGACCCTGGGAGTCTGAGACCCTGAGACCCAGAAAACGTGAGAAACTGATTCCCAGAGACCCTGAGACCCATAGACCCTGAGACACTGAGACACTCAAAGCCAGAGACCCAGAGACACAGGGACATGGAGACACTCAAACCCAGAGACCCAGAGACAATGAGAAATTGAGACCCAGAGACCGTGAGACACTGGGAAACTGAGACCCAAATACCGTGAGATCCTGAGATACAGAGACCCAGAGACCCTGAGACGCAGTGACCCATAGACCCAAGGATACTGAGAAGCTGAGACACTGAGACACTGAGGCACTGAGTCACTGAGACATGGAGATACTGAGAACCTGAGTCACTGAGACCCAGAGGTCCTGAGACACAGAGACACTGAGACCCTGAAACACTGAGACCCAGAGACATTGAGACACTGAGGCTCCGAGACACTGATCCACAGAGACACTGATACCCTGAGACACTGAGACCCGAAGACACTGAGAAACTGAGACCCTGAAACACTGAGACAGTGAAACACTGACATCCTGAGACACTGAAACCCTGAGACACAGAGACCCGGAGAACCTGAGACACTGGGACACTGAGACCATGAGACCCAGAGACCAAGAGACCTACTGATACCCCGAGACACTGAGACATTGACGCACAGAGACCCAGAGACCCTGAGAAACAGAGACACTGAGATACTGAGACACAGAGACCCTAAGACAATGAGACCCTGATACACTGAGACAAAGAGACCCAGAGACACTGAGACACTGAGACCCTGAGACACTGAGACCCTGAGGCACTGAAACCCTGAGATACAGACACCCGGAGACCCTGAGACCCTCAGACCCAGACACCCAGAGACAGAGATATCCTGTGCCGCTGAGACATTGAGAAGCTGAGACACTGAGAGCAAGACACACTGAGACACTGAGAAGCTGAGACCGAGAGATCCAGAGACCCAAAGACCCCGAGACACTGAGACACTGAGAGACTGACATACTGAGATCCAGAGACCCTGAGACACTGAGACCAGAGATCCAGAGGCCCAGAGACACTGAGACACAAACCCTGAGACACTGAGACACTGAGACCCTGAGACCCTGAGACACTGAGACTCTGAGACCTGAGATCCTGAGACACTGAGATACTGTGACCCTGAGTCACTGAGATACTAACACTCTGAGTCTCTGAGACCCAGGGATTCAGAGACCCTGAGACCCTGAGACTCTGAGACACTGAGACACTGAGAGACTGACACACTGAGATACATACACCCTGGGACGCTGAGACACTTAGACACTGAGACACTGAGTCCCTGAGACCCTGAGGCACTGGGACACTGAGGCTCTGAGATGCTGAGACACTGAAACACTGAGCTCAGTGTCTCTGTGTCTCAGTATCAGTGTGTCAGTGTCTCTGTGTCTCAGTGTCTCAAAGTTTTGTGTCTCAGTATCTCTGTGTCTCAGTATCTCAGTGTCTCAGAGTCTCAGTGTCTCAGTCTCTCTGTGTTTAAGTGTCTCAGTGTCTCTGTGTCTCAGTGTCTCTGAATCCCTGGGTCTCAGAGACTCAGAGTGTTAGTATCTCAGTGACTCAGGGTCACAGTGTTTCTGTGTCTTTGTGTCTCTGTGTATCAATGTATTAGAGTCTCAACTTCTCAGTGTCTCTGGGCCTAAGTCTATCAGACTCTCAGTGTCTCAGTTTCTCTGTGTCCCAGTGTCTCAATGTCTCTGTGTCTCAGTGTGTCTGTGCCTCAGTGTCTCAATGTCTCAGAGTCTCAGTGTCACAGTGTATCAATGTCTCAGACACTCAGTGTCACTTTGTCGCTGTGTTGAGTGTCTCTGTGCCTCAGTGTCTCAGGGTCTCAGAGTCTCAATGTCAAATTGTCTCTGTGTCGCAGTGTCTCTGTGCCTCAGTGTCTCTGTGTCTCAGTGTCTCTGTGTCCCAGTGTCTCTGTGTCCCAGTATCTCATTGTCTCTGTGTCTCAGTTTATCAGTGTCTCAGAGACTCAGTTTCTCTCTGTCTGAGTGTCTCTGTGCCTCAGTGTCTCAGAATCTCAGTGTCTCTGTGTCTCAAAGTTTTGTGTCTCTATGTCTCTGTGTCTCAGTGCCTCAGTGTCTCAATGTCTCTGAGTCTCATGTCTCTGTTTTTCTGTGTCTCAGTGCCTCGGTGTCTGAGAGTCTCAGTGTCTCAGTGTCTCTGTGTCTCAGTGTCTCAGAGTCACAGTGTCTCCGTGTCTCAGTGTCTCAGTTTATCAGTGTCTCAGAGACTCAGTGTCTCAGTGTCTCAGAGTCACAGTGTCTCTGTGTCTCAGTTTATCAGTGTCTCAGAGACTCAGTGTCTCAGTGTCTCAGAGTCACAGTGTCTCTGTGTCTCAGTTTATCAGTGTCTCAGAGACTCAGTGTCTCAGTGTCTCAGAGTCACAGTGTCTCTGTGTCTCAGTGTCTCAGTTTATCAGTGTCTCAGAGTCTCAGTGTCTCATTTTCTCAGTGTCTCTGTGTCTCAGAGTCTCACTGTCTCTGTGTCTCAGTGTCTCAGTGTCTCTGTGCCTCAGTGTCTCAGTGTCTCAGTGTGTCTGTGTCTCACTGTCTCTGTGTCTCAGTGTCTCAGAGAATCAGTGCCTCGGTGTCTCTCTGTTTGAGTGTCTCTGTGCCTCAGTGCATCAGAGTCTCAGCGCCTCAGAGTCTCAGTGTCTCAGGGTCTCAAAGTCTTTGTGTCTCAGGGTCTCTGCGTCTCATTTTCTCAGACTCTCACTGTCTCTGTGTCCCAGTGTCTCTGAGTCTCAGTATCTCTATGTCTCTGGGTTTCAGTGTCTCTGTATCTTAGTGTCTCTGTGTCTCAGTGCCTCAGTGCCTCAGTGTCTCATTGACTCAGAGTCTCTGGGTCTCCGGGTCTCAAAGTATATGTTTCTATGGGTCTCAGTGTCTCAGGGTCTCAGTATCTCAGTGTCTCAGTGACTCAGTGTCTCAAGGCCTCTGGGAATCTGTATCTCATTGAGACACTGAGGAACTGAGGCACAGAGATAGAGAAACACTGAGACACTGAGACACAGAGACACAGAGACACTGATAATCTGAGACACTGAGACTCTGAGACACTGAACACAAAGACTTTGAGAAACTGAGACACTGAAACACTAAGACACAGAGACACAGCGACACTGTGACACTGAGACATTGAGACACTGAGACTCTGAGTCACTGAGACACTGAGACACTGAGACATTGAGACACTGAGACTCTGAGTCACTGAGGCAAAGAGACACTGAGACACAGACACAGAGACACTGAGACACTGAGACACAGAGACACTGAGACACTGAGGCACTGAGACATTGAGACTCTGAGACACTGAGACACAGAGACACTGAGACACTGAGACTCTGAGTCACTGAGACACTGAGACACTGAGACATTGAGACACTGAGACTCTGAGTCACTGAGGCAAAGAGACACTGAGACACAGACACAGAGACACTGAGACACTGAGACACTGAGACACTGAGGCACTGAGACATTGAGACTCTGAGACACAGAGACACTGAGACACAGAGACACAGAGATTCTGAGACACAGAGACAAAGAGACACTGAGACTCTTAGACATTGAGACACTGAGACACTGAGGCATAGAGACACTCAAACAGAGAGATACCGAGGCACTGATTCTCTGAGAAACTGAGACACAGAGACTCTGAGACACTGAGACTCTGAGACACTGAGAAACTGAGGCACAGAGACACTGAGACACTGAGGAACTGAGGCACAGAGATAGAGAAACACTGAGACACTGAGACACAGAGACACTGATAATCTGAGACACTGAGACTATGAGACACTGAACACAAAGACTTTGAGAAACTGAGACACTGAAACACTAAGACACAGAGACACAGCGACACTGTGACACTGAGACATTGAGACACTGAGACACTGAGACACAGAGACACTGAGACACTGAGACTCTGAGTCACTGAGACACTGAGACACTGAGACACTGAGACATTGAGACACTGAGACTCTGAGTAACTGAGGCAAAGAGACACTGAGACACAGACACAGAGACACTGAGACACTGAGACACAGAGACACTGAGACAGTGAGGCACTGAGACATTGAGACTCTGAGACACAGAGACACTGAGACACAGAGACACAGAGACTCTGAGACACAGAGACAAAGAGACACTGAGACTCTTAGACATTGAGACACTGAGACACTGAGGCATAGAGACACTCAAACAGAGAGATACCGAGGCACTGATTCTCTGAGAAACTGAGACACAGAGACTCTGAGACACTGAGACTCTGAGACACTGAGAAACTGAGGCACAGAGACACTGAGACACAGAGATAGAGAGACTCTGAGACATTGAGACACAGAGACACTGAGACACTGAGGCACAGACACACTGAGACACCCAGACACTGAGACACTGAGACATTGAGGCACAGAGACACTGAGACACAGAGACACTGAGACACTGAGACTCTGAGACACTGAGACACTGAGGCACAGATATAGAGAGATTCTGAGACATTGAGACACAGAGACACTGAGACACTGAGGCACAGAGACACTGATACACTGAGACACAGAGACACTGAGATTCTGAGACACAGAGACACTGAGACTCTGAGACATTGAGACACTGAGGCACAGAGACACAGAGATACAGAGACACAGAGAAACTGAGACTCTGAGACACTGAGACTCTGAGGCACTGAGACTGTGAGACACAGTGACACTGTGACACTGAGGCACAGAGACACTGAGACACAGAGACAAAGAGACACTGAGTCTCTGAGACACATACACTGAGACACAGAGACACTGAGACACTGAGACTCTGAGACACTGAGACTCAGAGACGCTGAGACACTGAGGCACAGAGACACAGAGACACTGAGGGACAGAGACACAGAGACAATGTGACTCTGAGACACTGGTACACTCAGACACAGAGACAAACAGATACTTAGTCTCTGACACGCTGGTACAAAGAGACACTGAGAACTGAGAATCTGAGACATTGAGACACTGAGTCACAGAGAAACAGACACAGAGACACTGAGACTCTGAGATTATGAGACTCTGAGACACTGAGACACAGAGACAGTGAGACTCTGAGACACAGAGACACAGAGACACAGAGACACTGAGTCACAGAGACACTGAGACTGTGAGACACTGAGACACAGAGACACTGAGACCCTTAGACACAGAGAGACATAGCCATTGAGACACAGAGACACTTATATACTGAGACACAGAGACACTGAGGAAACAAGACACAGAGACTCTGAGATTCTGAGACACTGAGATACTGAGACTCTGAGACTCTGAGACACTGAGACACAGAAACACAGAGGCACTGAGGCGCAGAGACACTGCGACACAGAAAGACTGAGACACAGAAAAACTGAGACACAGAGACTCGGAGACACAGAGATTGAGAAACACTGAGACACTGAGACAGAGAGACACTAAGACACTGAGACACTATGCCATTGAGGCACAGAGACACTCAGACACAGAGACACTGATTCCCCGAGATGCTGATACACTGAGACACAGAGACACTGAGACACTGACACACAGAGACATTGAGACACTGAGACACTGTACACAATGACTTTGAGTGACTGAGGCACAGAGCCACAGAGACACTGAGACAGTGAGACACAGAGACACTGTGACACTGAGGCACAGAGACACTGAGACACAGAGACTAAGAGACACTGAGTCTCTGAGACAGTGATACACTGAGACACAGAGACACTGAGAAACTGAGACTCTGAGACACTGAGACACTTTGACTCTGAGACACTAAGACACTGAGACACAGAGACACTGAGAAACTGAGACTCTGAGACACTGAGACACTTTGACTCTGAGACACTAAGACACTGAGACACAGGGACACTGAGACACTGATGCACAGAGACACTGTGACACTGATGCACAGAGACACTCAGACTCAGAGACAAACAGACACTGAGTCTCTGAGACACTGATACACTGAAACACAGATACTGAAACTCCGAGACTCTGAGGCACTGAGACACTGCGACTCTGAGACTCTGAGACTCCGCGGCACAGAGACACTGAGACACAGAGACAATTTGACTGAGAGTCTGGGACACTGAGGCACTGAAACACTGAGGCACAGAGACACAGAGACATTGAGGCACAGAGACACTGAGACATTGAGACACAGACACACTGAGACTCTGAGACACTGAGGCACTGAGACACTGAGGCACTGAGACACTGAGACACAGAGACACTGAGACTCTGAGACACTGAGACACTGAGACACAGAGACACTGTGACACAGAGGCACAGATACACTCAGACACAGAGAAAAAGGGACACTAAGTCTCTGAGACACGGAGACAAACAGACACAGAGACACTGAGACACTGAGGCACAGACACACTGAGACACAGAGTCACTGAGACACTGATACACAGAGATAGAGAGAATCTGAGACATTGAGACACAGAGACACTGAGGCACAGACACACTGAGACACAGAGACACTGAGACACTGAGGCACAGAGATAGAGAGACTCTGAGACATTGAGGCACAGAGACAATGAGACACTGAGGCACAGACACACTGAGAAACTGAGACACAGAGACACTGAGACACTGAGGCACAGAGATAGAGAAACTCTGAGACATTGAGACACTGAGACACTGGGGCACAGACACACTGAGACACACAGACACTGAGAGACAGAGACACAGAGACAATGTGACTCTGAGACACTGGTACACAGAGACACTCAGACACAGAGACAAAGAGATACTGAGTCTCTGACACAGTGGGACCAAGAGACACTGAAAACTGAGGATCTGAGACATTGAGACACTGTGACACTGAGGCATACAGACACACTGAGACACCCAGACACTGAGACACTGAGACATTGAGGCACAGAGACACTGAGACACAGAGACACTGAGACACTGAGACTCTGAGACACTGAGGCACAGATATAGAGAGATTCTGAGACATTGAGACACAGAGACACTGAGACACTGAGGCACAGAGACACTGATACACTGAGACACAGAGACACTGAGATTCTGAGACACAGAGACACTGAGACTCTGAGACATTGAGACACTGAGGCACAGAGACACAGAGATACAGAGACACAGAGAAACTGAGACTCTGAGACACTGAGACTCTGAGACACTGTGAGACACAGTGACACTGTGA
The DNA here is from genome assembly GCA_037974335.1 of Prionace glauca. Taxonomy (NCBI): domain Eukaryota; kingdom Metazoa; phylum Chordata; class Chondrichthyes; order Carcharhiniformes; family Carcharhinidae; genus Prionace; species Prionace glauca. The sequence continues at coordinate 481,508 of JBBMRE010000232.1, read as the reverse complement.
CACTGAGGCACAGAGACACTGAGACAAAGAGACACTGAGTCTCTGAGACACATACACTGAGACACAGAGACACTGAGACACTGAGACTCAGAGACGCTGAGACACTGAGGCACAGAGACACAGAGACACTGAGGGACAGAGACACAGAGACAATGTGACTCTGAGACACTGGTACACTCAGACACAGAGACAAACAGATACTTAGTCTCTGACACGCTGGTACAAAGAGACACTGAGAACTGAGAATCTGAGACATTGAGACACTGAGTCACAGAGAAACAGACACAGAGACACTGAGACTCTGAGATTATGAGACTCTGAGACACTGAGACACAGAGACAGTGAGACTCTGAGACACAGAGACACAGAGACACTGAGGACACAGAGACACTGAGACTGTGAGACACTAAGACACAGAGACACAGAGACACAGACTCACTGAGACTCTGAGACACTGAGACACAGAGACACTGAGACCCTTAGACACAGAGAGACATAGCCATTGAGACACAGAGACACTTAGATACTGAGACACAGAGACACTGAGGAAACAAGACACAGAGACTCTGAGATTCTGAGACACTGAGACACTGAGACTCTGAGACTCTGAGACACTGAGACACAGAAACACAGAGGCACTGAGGCGCAGAGACACTGAGACACAGAAACACTGAGACACAGAGAAACTGAGACACAGAGACTCGGAGACACAGAGATTGAGAAACACTGAGACACTGAGACAGAGAGACACTAAGACACTGTGCCATTGAGGCACAGAGACACTCAGACACAGAGACACTGATTCCCCGAGATGCTGATACACTGAGACACAGAGACACTGAGACACTGACACACAGAGACATTGAGACACTGAGACACTGAGACACTGTACACAATGACTTTGAGTGACTGAGGCACAGAGCCACAGAGACACTGAGACAGTGAGACACAGAGACACTGTGACACTGAGGCACAGAGACACTGAGACACAGAGACTAAGAGACACTGAGTCTCTGAGACAGTGATACACTGAGACACAGAGACACTGAGACACTGAGACTCTGAGACACTGAGACACTTTGACTCTGAGACACTGAGACACTGAGACACAGGGACACTGAGACACTGAGACTCTGAGACATTGAGACACTTTGACACTGAGACACTGAGACACAGGGACACTGAGACACTGATGCACAGAGACACTGTGACACTGATGCACAGAGACACTCAGACTCAGAGACAAACAGACACTGAGTCTCTGAGACACTGATACACTGAAACACAGATACTGAAACTCCGAGACTCTGAGGCACTGAGACACTGCGACTCTGAGACTCTGAGACTCCGCGGCACAGAGACACTGAGACACAGAGACAATTTGACTGAGAGTCTGGGACACTGAGGCACTGAAACACTGAGGCACAGAGACACAGAGACATTGAGGCACAGAGACACTGAGACATTGAGACACAGACACACTGAGACTCTGAGACACTGAGGCACTGAGGCACACACAGTGAGCACGTGAGAGACACTGAGACACAGAGACACTGAGACTCTGAGACACTGAGACACTGAGACACAGAGACACTGTGACACAGAGGCACAGATACACTCAGACACAGAGAAAAAGGGACACTAAGTCTCTGAGACACGGAGACAAACAGACACAGAGACACTGAGACACTGAGGCACAGACACACTGAGACACAGAGTCACTGAGACACTGATACACATAGATAGAGAGAATCTGAGACATTGAGACACAGAGACACTGAGGCACAGACACACGGAGACACTGAGACACTGAGGCACAGAGATAGAGAGACTCTGAGACATTGAGGCACAGAGACAATGAGACACTGAGGCACAGACACACTGAGAAACTGAGACACAGAGACACTGAGACACTGAGGCACAGAGATAGAGAGACTCTGAGACATTGAGACACTGAGACACTGGGGCACAGACACACTGAGACACTGAGAGACAGAGACACAGAGACAATGTGACTCTGAGACACTGGTACACAGAGACACTCAGACACAGAGACAAAGAGATACTGAGTCTCTGACACAGTGGGACAAAGAGACACTGAAAACTGAGGATCTGAGACATTGAGACACTGTGACACTGAGGCATACAGACACTCAAACAGAGAGACACTGAGACACAGAGAAACTGAGACTTAGAGAAACTGAGACACAAAGACACTGAGGCACAGAGACACTGAAACACAGAGACACTGAGACTCTGAGACGCTGAGACACTGAGACACAGAGACACAGAGACACTGAGGCACAGAGACACTGAGACACAGAGACACTGAGACACAGAGACACTGAAACACAGAGACACTGAAACACAGAGACACAGAGACACTGAGGCACAGAGACACTGAGACATGAGGAAACAAGATGCAGAGACACTGAGACACTAAAAATCTGAGACACAGAGACCCTGAGAAACTGAGTCCCTGAGACCCAGAGACATCGAGATCCAGAGAACCAGGGAGACAGAGCCCCTGAGACCCTGATACAATGAGGCCCAGACACGCAGTGACCCAGAGACCCTGAGACACTGAGACCCTGGGAAACTGAGATCCAGAGACCCTGAGACCGTGAGACTGTGAGATACTGAGACACAAAGAACCTGAGACGCTGAGACCCTTAGACACTGAGACACTAAGGCACAGTGACCCTGAGAGACAGATACACTGAGACACTGATACACTGAGGCACTGTGTCCCTGACACCCTGAGAAACTGAGACCCGAGAGCCAGAGACCCTGAGAACTGAGAAACTGAGACCCTGAAACATGAGACACTGAGGCCCTGAGACATTGAGTCAGTGAGGGCCTGAGACACTGGGACCTTGAGACAGTGAGACACTGAAACCCTGAGACCCAGAGATCCAGTGACCTGGGACCCAGAGACGCTGAGACGCTGCAACACTGAGACCCCGAGACACGGAGAAAGTGAGACCCTGAGACACTGAGACCCTGAGACACTAAGTCACTGAGACACTATGAAACAGACACCCTGAGACCCTGAGGCACTGAGGCACAGAGACCCAGAAACACTGAGACACGGAGAAAGTGAGACCATGAGACACTGAGACCCTGAGACCCAGTGTACCAGAGACCAGAGTTGCTGAGAACCAGGGACCCAGAGACCCTGAGACATTGAGACACTGAGATCCTGAGAACCTGAGACACTGAGACCCAGAGACCGAGAGACCCTGTGACCATGGGACCCAGAGAGCCTGAGATACTGAGACACTGATTCCCAGGGACCCTGAGACCCAGAGACCAAGAGCCCCTGAGACACTGAGACCCTGAGACCCTGAGACACTGAGAACCAGAGTCCATAGGCCCATAGACACTGAGACCCAAATACACAAAGACACTGAGACACAGATTCCTGAGGCTTTGAGACACTGAGATCCTGAAACCATGAGACCCAGAGACACTGAGATCCAGAGAGCCAGAGACACTGAGACACAGAGACCCTGAGACTCATAGGCCCTGAGACCCGGGGGCGCAGAAATCCAGAGATCCTGAGACACTGAGACCCTGAGACACTAAGACACTGAGGCACAGAGACTCTGAGACCCTTAGTATGAGAGATGCAGAGACCCTGAGACCCTGAAACAACTGGACAGCGTTTCAAGGTGAAACCCTGAGACCCTAAGACCCTTAGACACAGAGATGGTGAGACCCACAGACTAAGAGACCCAGAGAACCAGAGATCCAGAGCCCCTGCGAACATGAGACAATGAGGCCCAGACACGCAGTGACCCAGAGACCTGAGACACTGAGGCACCGAGGCACTGAGACACAGAGACCCTGAGAAACAGAAACCCAGAGACACTGAGCAACTGAGAACCAGAGACCCTGAAACAATGAGACAGTGAGACGCTGAGACTCATAGACACTGAGACACTGAGGCACAGTGATCCTGAGACACAGATACACTGAGACACTGAGTCACTGAGACCCTGAGAATCTGAGACCCAGAGACCCTGAGATACTGGGACATGACACACTGAGACACGGAGACCCTGAGAGACTGAGACCCTGAGACGCAGCGACCCAGTGACCCTGAGACCCAGAGACCCTGAGACACTGAGACTCTGAGACTCTGCGACACTGAGACCCAGAGACCCTGAGACACAGAGATTGAGACACTGGAACCCTGAAACCCTGAGATACTGAGACCCCTGAGACACTGAGAGACTGAGACACTGCAACCCTAATACCCTGAGACCCTGGGCACTAAGACCCAGAGACCCAGAGACCTTGAGACACTGAGACCATGAGGTGCTGAGACACAGAGACACTGAGACACAGAGGCACTGAGACTCTGAGACACTGAGACACAGGGATACTGAAACCCAGAGACCCAGAGTCCCAGAAATCCAGAGATCCAGAGACCCTGAGACCCTGAGACACTGAGATCCTGAGACGCTGAGACACTGAGACAAAGAGACCCTGAGACCCTGAGACCATTAGACCCTGAGACACTGAGACCCAGAGACCAAGAGACCCTGAGACACTGAGGCCCAGAGACACTGAGACCCAAAGGAACAGAGACTCTGAGGACACTGGGACACTGACTCACACAGACACAGAGAGGCTGAGAAACTGAGACAGTGAGACCCAGAGACCCTGAAACCCTGAGAACCAGAGATCCAGAACACCTGAGACACTGAGACCCTGAGACATTGAGGCACTGAGAGACTGAGACACCGAGACCCAGTGTCCAGAAACCCAGAAACGCTGAGACCCAGGGAACAAGAGATCCTGATACACTGAGATCCTGAGATCTTGCGAACCTGAGACATTGAGGCACTGAGACACTGAGACCCTGAGACCATGAGACCCTGAGACACTGAGACCCTGGGACCCAGAGATCCTGAGAGACTGAGACACAGGGATCCTGAGATTGAGAGACCTCGAACCCAGAAACCCAGAGATCCAGAGACCCTGAGATCCTGAGACCCAGAGATACTGAGACCAATGGCCCAGACAACCTGAGACCCAGAGACCCTGAGACACTGAGAGACTGAGAGACTGAGACACTGAGACACTGAGATCCAGTGCCCACAGACACAGATACACTGAGACCCAGGGATGCAGAGACCCAGTGACTTTGAGACACTGAGATCCTGAGATACTGAGACACAGAGATCCAGTGATCCTAAGACCCTGAGAGCCTGACACTCTGAGACCCTGAGGCCCTGAGAAACTGAGAGACTGAGACCCAGTGTCCCAGAGATGCTGAGACTCTGAGACCCAGAGACCCAGAGACCATGAGACATTGAGACACTGAGATCCTGAGACCTTGAAGCACTGAGACAGTGAGACACTGAGACAGTGAGACACTGAGGCACTGAGGCACTGAAACCCAGATACCCTGAGACAGTGAGACAGTGAGACAGTGAGACACTGAGATACTGAGACCCTGAGACCCTGTGACCCTGAGACACTGAGACCAAGAGACACTGAGTCGCAGGGACGCAGAGACCCTGAGACACTGAGACACTGAATCCCTGAGAACCTGAGACCCTGAGACACTGAGAACCATCATCCAGAGACCCTGTGACACTGAGACACTGAGACCCTGAGAGACTGAGACACTGAGACACTGAGGCACTGAGTCCCTGAGACACTGCGTTCCTGAGACACTGAGACACAGTGACCCTGAGACCCTGAGAAACGGAGACCAAGAGACCCAGAGATCCAGAGCCACTGATACCCTAAGACTCTGAGAAAATGAGGCCCAGACACGCAGTGACCCAGAGACCCTGAGACACTGAGACACTGAGACCCTGAGAAATTGAGACCAAGAGACCAAGAGACCCTGAGACCGTGAGACAGTGAGATACTGACTCACTGAGACACTGAGAGCCAGAGACCCTGAGACCCTGAGACCCAGACATCCAGAGGCCAAGAGACCCTGAGACACTGAGAGATTGAGACATTGAGTCCCCGAGACCAGTGACACTGAGACACTGAGACACTGAGACCCAGAGATCCAGAGACCCTGAGACACTGAGACACAGACCCTGAGACACTGAAAGATTGAGACATTGTGTCCCAAGGCCCTGAGAGCCTGAGACACTGAGACTCTGAGAGACTGACACACTGAGACACTGAGACACTCAGACTCTGAGACACTGAGACCCAGAGACACTGAGACACAGACACCGTGAGGCCCAGAGATCCAGAGACCTGAGACACTGAGAGACTGAGACACTGAAACCCTGAGACACTGAGACCCTGAGACACAGACCCAGAGATCCAAAGGCCCGAGACACTGAGACTTGAAACACTGAGATTCTAAGGCACTGAGACACTGAGACCCATAGACCCTGAGACCCAGAGATCCAGAGACCATGAGACACTGAAACACTGAGAAGCTGAGAACCTGAGACACTGAGACCCTGAGAGACTGCCACTCTGATACACTGAGACATAGACACACTGAGACGCTGAAGCACTGAGACACTGAGACCCTGAGGCACTGAGACACTGAGACCCTGAGACCTTGAGACCCTGATGCCATGAGACACTGCAACAACGTAACTCTGAGACACTGAGACCCTGAGTCACTGCGACACTGAGACCCAGAGACCCTGAGACCCAAACATCCAGAGACCAAGAAACCCTGAGACGCTGACACCCTAAGACCCTGAGACCCTGTGAAGCTGAGAACCTGAGACACTGACACACTGAGAGACTGTCACACAGAGACTCTGAGACCCTGAGACGCTGAGTCACTGAGACCTGAAACACTGAGAGATTGAGACATTGATTCCCCAAGGCCCAGTGACCCAGAGACACTGAGACCCTGTGACCCAGAGATCCAGAAACACTGAGACACAGACCCTGAGACACTGAGAGATTGAGACATTGAGTCCCCAAGACCCTGAGAGCCTGAGACACTGAGACTTTGAAAGACTGAAGCATTGAAGCTCTGAGACCCTGAGAAACTGAGACCTGACACACTGAGGCACTGGGATACTGAGACATTGAGACTCTGAGACCCTGATACCCTGAGACACTGAGGCCTTGAGACTCTGAGACACTGAGGCACTATGGCCCTGTGCCCCTGAGACATTAAGACCCTGAGACACAGAGACCCTGAGACCCTGAGACACTGAGACTCTGACAGACTGAGACCCTGAGACCAGAGACCCTGAGACAATGAGATGCTGAGACCCTGATACATTTAGATCCAGAGACCCAGAGAAACGAGGAGCTGAGAGACTGAGACCCAGAGATCCAGAGACCCTGAGACAATGAGATACTGAGACCCTGATACTTTTAGATCCAGAGACCCAGAGACACAGAGACACTGAGGCGCAGACAACCAGAGACCCAGAGATCCAGAGACCCTGAGAAGCTGGGAGATTGTGACCCTAAAAACGTGAGACACTGAGACCCTGAGGCACTGAGACCCTGAAACCCAGGGATCCAGAAACCCTAGACACTGAGAGCCTGAGACACTGAGACCCATAGACCCTGAGACCCAGAGATCCAGAGATCCAGAGACACAGAGACCCTGAGACACTGAGAAGCTGAGAACCTGAGACACTGAGACCCTAACACACTGTGACGGTGAGACACTGAAACTCTGTGACCCTCAGACTCAGACAGTGAGACACTGAGTCCCTGAGACCCTGAAACCTCGAGACACTGAAACTCTGACATACTGAGACACTATGATCCTGAAGTACGGAGACATTGAGACCCAAAGATCCTGAGACCCAGAGAACCTGAGATACTGAGACCCTGAGACACTGAGACACAGTGAGCACGTGACCCTGAGACAACGAGACACTGAGACACTGAGAAACAGAGACTCTTAGACACTGACACACTGAGACACAGAGACACTGAGACCCTGAGACCCTGAGACTCAGACACCCTGAGACCCAGAGTCCCTGACACACTGAGACCATGAGACCCAGAGACCCTGACACACTGAGACCCTGGGAGTCTGAGACCCTGAGACCCAGAAAACGTGAGAAACTGATTCCAGAGACCCTGAGACCCATAGACCCTGAGACACTGAGACACTCAAAGCCAGAGACCCAGAGACACAGGGACATGGAGACACTCAAACCCAGAGACCCAGAGACAATGAGAAATTGAGACCCAGAGACCGTGAGACACTGGGAAACTGAGACCCAAATACCGTGAGATCCTGAGATACAGAGACCCAGAGACCCTGAGACGCAGTGACCCATAGACCCAAGGATACTGAGAAGCTGAGACACTGAGACACTGAGGCACTGAGTCACTGAGACATGGAGATACTGAGAACCTGAGTCACTGAGACCCAGAGGTCCTGAGACACAGAGACACTGAGACCCTGAAACACTGAGACCCAGAGACATTGAGACACTGAGGCTCCGAGACACTGATCCACAGAGACACTGATACCCTGAGACACTGAGACCCGAAGACACTGAGAAACTGAGACCCTGAAACACTGAGACAGTGAAACACTGACATCCTGAGACACTGAAACCCTGAGACACAGAGACCCGGAGAACCTGAGACACTGGGACACTGAGACCATGAGACCCAGAGACCAAGAGACCTACTGATACCCCGAGACACTGAGACATTGACGCACAGAGACCCAGAGACCCTGAGAAACAGAGACACTGAGATACTGAGACACAGAGACCCTAAGACAATGAGACCCTGATACACTGAGACAAAGAGACCCAGAGACACTGAGACACTGAGACCCTGAGACACTGAGACCCTGAGGCACTGAAAACCCTGAGATACAGACACCCGGAGACCCTGAGACCCTCAGACCCAGACACCCAGAGACAGAGATATCCTGTGCCGCTGAGACATTGAGAAGCTGAGACACTGAGAGCAAGACACACTGAGACACTGAGAAGCTGAGACCGAGAGATCCAGAGACCCAAAGACCCCGAGACACTGAGACACTGAGAGACTGACATACTGAGATCCAGAGACCCTGAGACACTGAGACCAGAGATCCAGAGGCCCAGAGACACTGAGACACAAACCCTGAGACACTGAGACACTGAGGACCCTGAGACCCTGAGACACTGAGACTCTGAGACCTGAGATCCTGAGACACTGAGATACTGTGACCCTGAGTCACTGAGATACTAACACTCTGAGTCTCTGAGACCCAGGGATTCAGAGACCCTGAGACCCTGAGACTCTGAGACACTGAGACACTGAGAGACTGACACACTGAGATACATACACCCTGGGACGCTGAGACACTTAGACACTGAGACACTGAGTCCCTGAGACCCTGAGGCACTGGGACACTGAGGCTCTGAGATGCTGAGACACTGAAACACTGAGCTCAGTGTCTCTGTGTCTCAGTATCAGTGTGTCAGTGTCTCTGTGTCTCAGTGTCTCAAAGTTTTGTGTCTCAGTATCTCTGTGTCTCAGTATCTCAGTGTCTCAGAGTCTCAGTGTCTCAGTCTCTCTGTGTTTAAGTGTCTCAGTGTCTCTGTGTCTCAGTGTCTCTGAATCCCTGGGTCTCAGAGACTCAGAGTGTTAGTATCTCAGTGACTCAGGGTCACAGTGTTTCTGTGTCTTTGTGTCTCTGTGTATCAATGTATCAGAGTCTCAACTTCTCAGTGTCTCTGGGCCTAAGTCTATCAGACTCTCAGTGTCTCAGTTTCTCTGTGTCCCCAGTGTCTCAATGTCTCTGTGTCTCAGTGTGTCTGTGCCTCAGTGTCTCAATGTCTCAGAGTCTCAGTGTCACAGTGTATCAATGTCTCAGACACTCAGTGTCACTTTGTCGCTGTGTTGAGTGTCTCTGTGCCTCAGTGTCTCAGGGTCTCAGAGTCTCAATGTCAAATTGTCTCTGTGTCGCAGTGTCTCTGTGCCTCAGTGTCTCTGTGTCTCAGTGTCTCTGTGTCCCAGTGTCTCTGTGTCCCAGTATCTCATTGTCTCTGTGTCTCAGTTTATCAGTGTCTCAGAGACTCAGTTTCTCTCTGTCTGAGTGTCTCTGTGCCTCAGTGTCTCAGAATCTCAGTGTCTCTGTGTCTCAAAGTTTTGTGTCTCTATGTCTCTGTGTCTCAGTGCCTCAGTGTCTCAATGTCTCTGAGTCTCATGTCTCTGTTTTTCTGTGTCTCAGTGCCTCGGTGTCTGAGAGTCTCAGTGTCTCAGTGTCTCTGTGTCTCAGTGTCTCAGAGTCACAGTGTCTCCGTGTCTCAGTGTCTCAGTTTATCAGTGTCTCAGAGACTCAGTGTCTCAGTGTCTCAGAGTCACAGTGTCTCTGTGTCTCAGTTTATCAGTGTCTCAGAGACTCAGTGTCTCAGTGTCTCAGAGTCACAGTGTCTCTGTGTCTCAGTTTATCAGTGTCTCAGAGACTCAGTGTCTCAGTGTCTCAGAGTCACAGTGTCTCTGTGTCTCAGTGTCTCAGTTTATCAGTGTCTCAGAGTCTCAGTGTCTCATTTTCTCAGTGTCTCTGTGTCTCAGTGTCTCAGAGTCACAGTGTCTCCGTGTCTCAGTGTCTCAGTTTATCAGTGTCTCAGAAACTCAGTGTCTCAGTGTCTCAGAGTCACAGTGTCTCTGTGTCTCAGTGTCTCAGTTTATCAGTGTCTCAGAGACTCAGTGTCTCAGTGTCTCAGAGTCACAGTGTCTCTGTGTCTCAGTGTCTCAGTTTATCAGTGTCTCAGAGACTCAGTGTCTCAGTGTCTCAGTGTCTCTGAGTCACAGAGTCACAGAGTCTCAGTGTCTCAGTGTCTCAGAGTCTCAGTGTCTCAGTGTCTCTGTGTCTCAGTGTCTCAGTGTCTCAGAGTCACAGAGTCACAGAGTCTCAGTGTCTCAGGTGTCTCAGTGTCTCAGAGTCACAGAGTCACAGAGTCTCAGTGTCTCAGTGTCTCAGTGTCTCAGTGTTTCAGTGTCTCTGTGTCTCAGTGTCTCAGTGTCTCTGAGTCACAGAGTCACAGAGTCTCAGTGTCTCAGTTTCTCAGAGTCACAGTGTCTCTGTGTCTCAGTGTCTCAGTTTATCAGTGTCTCAGAGACGCAGTGTCTCAGAGACTCAGTGTCTCTCTGTCTGAGTGTCTCTGTGCCTCAGTGTCTCAGATTTTCAGTGTCTCAGTGTCTTAGAGTCTCAGTGAATCTGTGTCTCAGTATCACTGTGCCTCAGTGTCTCTGTGCCTCAGTGTCTCTGTGCCTCAGTGTCTCTGTGTCTCTGTGCCTCATTGTCTCTTTGTCTCTGTGTCTCTGTGTCTCTGTGTCTTTGTGTCTCAATGTCTCAGTGTCTCAGAGTCTCAGTGTCTCAGTGTCTTTGTGTCTCAGTGTCTCAGAACCTCAGAGTCTCAGAGTCTCAGTGTCCCTGTGCCTCCTTATCTCAGTGTCTCTGTGCCTCATTGTCTCTGTGTCTCTGTGTCTTTGTGTCTCAGTGTCTCAGTGTCTCAGAGTCTCAGTGTCTCAGTGTCTTTGTGTCTCAGTGTCTCAGAATCTCAGAGTCTCAGAGTCTCAGTGTCCCTGTGCCTCCTTATCTCAGTGTCTCTGTGTCTCTGTGTCTCAGTGTCTCTGTGTCTGAGTTTCTCTGTGCCTCAGTGTCACAGTGTCTTGGTGCCTCAGTGTCTCAGTGTCTCTGTGTCTCTGTGCCTCAGTCTATCAGACTCTCAGTGCCTCAGTGACTCAGAGTCTCAATGTATCTGTGTTTCAGTGTCTCTGTGTCTCAGGGGTCTCAATTCTTTGTGTCTCTGTGTCCCAGTGTCTCTGTGTCTCAGTGTCTCAGTGTCTCAGAGTCACAGAGTCACAGAGTCTCAGTGTCTCAGTGTCTCAGTGTCTCAGAGTCACAGTGTCCTCAGAGTCTCAGTGTCTCGGTGTCCCAGTGTCTCTTTGTCTCAGGTTCTCAGAGTCACAGTGTCTCTGTGTCCCTGTGTCTCAGTTTATCAGTGTCTCAGAGACTCAGTGTCTCTCTGTCTGAGTGTCTCTGTGCCTCAGTGTCTCAGATTTCACTGTCTCAGTGTCTTAGAGTCTCAGTGTCTCAGTGTATCTGTGTCTCAGTGTCTCTGTGCCTCAGTGTCTCTGTGTCTCAGTGTCTCTGTGCCTCTGTGTCTCAGTGTCTCTGTGGCTCATTGTCTCTGTGTCTCTGTGTCTTTGTGTCTCAGTGTCTCAGAGTCTCAGTGTCTCAGTGTCTTTGTGTCTCAGTGTCTCAGAGTCTCAGTGTCTCTGTGTCTTAAAGTTCTGCGTCTCAGTGTCTCAGAATCTCAGAGTCTCAGAGTCTCAGTGTCCCTGTGCCTCCTTATCTCAGTGTCTCTGTGTCTCAGTTTCTCTGTATCTGAGTTTCTCTGTGCCTCAGTGTCACAGTGTCTTGGTGCCTCAGTGTCTCAGTGTCTCTGTGGCTCTGTGCCTCAGTCTATCAGACTCTCAGTGCCTCAGTGACTCAGAGTCTCAGTGTACCTGTGTTTCAATGTCTCTGTGTCTCAGGGTCTCAATTCTTTGTGTCCTCTGTGTCCCAGTGTCTCTGTGTCTCAGTGTCTCAGTGTCTCAGATTCAAAGTGTCGCTGTGTCTCTGTGTCTCAGTTTATCAGTTTCTCAGAGACTCAGTGTCTCAGTGACTTAGAGTCTCAGTGTATCCGTGTCTCAGTGTCTCTGTGTCTCAGTGTCTCTGTGTCTCAGTGTATCTGTGTCTCTGTGTCTTTGTGTCTTTGTGTCTCAGTGTCTCAGAGTCTCAGTGTCTCAGTGTCTTTGTGTCTCAGTGTCTCAGAGTCTCAGTGTCTCTGTGTCTCAAAGTTTTGTGTCTCAGTGTCTCTGTGTCTCAGAATCTCAGAGTCTCAGTGTCTCTGAGTCCCAGTGTCTCAGTGTCTCAGAGTCTCAGTGTCTCATTGACTCAGTGTCTCGTTGTCTCTGTGTCTGAGTGTCTCTGTGCCTCAGTGTCACAGTGTCTCAATGGCTCTGTGTCTCAGTGTCTCAGTGTCTCTGTGTCTCAGTGTCTCAGAGTCTCCGTTTCTCTCTGTCTCTGTGTCTCAGTGTCTCAGTATTTCTGTATCTCAGTGTCTCAGTTTCTCAGAGTCTCAGTGTCTCAGTGTCTCAGTGTCCATGTGTCTCAGTGTCTCTGTGTCTCAGTGTTCAGTGTCTCAGTGTCTCTGTGTCTCAGAGTCTCAGTGTCTCAATGTCTCTGTGTCTCAGTGTCTCAGAGTCTCCGTGTATCTGTGTCTCAGGGTCTCAATTCTTTGTGTCTCACTGTCTCTGTGTATCACAGTCTCTTTGTCTCTGTGCATTAGTGTCTCAGAGAATCAGTGCCTCAGTGTCTGTCTGTCTGAGAGTCTCTGAGCCGCAGTGTCACAGTGTCTCAGTGTCTCAGTGTCTCAATGTCTCAGAGTCACAGTGTCTCTGTGTCTCAGTGTATCAGTGTCTCAGAGATTCAGTGTCTCTGTGTCTCTCTGTCTCAGTGTCTCTGTGTCTCAGTGACTCAGTGTCTCAGTGTCTCAGTGTATCAGTGTCTCATTGACTCAGTGTCTCTGTGTCTCAGTGTATCAGTGTCTCAGAGATTCAGTGTCTCTGTGTCTCTCTGTCTCAGTGTCTCTGTGTCTCAGTGACTCAGTTTCTCAGTGTTTCAGTGTATCAGTGTCTCATTGACTCAGTGTCTCTTTGTCTCTGTGTCTGAGTGTCACAGTGTCTCAGTTTCTCAATGTCTCTGTGTCTCAGTGTCTCAGTGTCTCAGAGTCTCAGAGTCTCAATGTCTCAGAGTCTCTCTATCTCTATTGTATGTTCTTATGAAATACATCTGAGACACTGACGACAGACTGAGAAACACTGAGACACTGAGACACACGAGACCCTGATAATCTGAGACACTGAGACACTGTGACAATGAGGCACAGAGACACTGAGACTCTGTGTCTCTGAGACACTGAGAATCTGCCACAGAGACACTGACACATTGATAATCTGAGACACTGAGACACTGTGACACTTAGTCACAGAGACTCTGAGACACAGAAAAACAGTGACACTGAGCCTCTGAGACACTGAGACACTGAGACTCTGACACCCTGAGACACTGAGGCACAGAGATACTGAGACACAGAGCCATTGAGACACTGAGACACAGACACATGAGACACTGAGACACAGAGATAGTGAAACACTGAGACACTGAGACACGGAGACACTGATAATCTGAGACACTGAGACACTGTGACATTGAGGCACAAAGTCTCTCAGACACAAAGACACTGATTCTCTGAGACGCTGATACACTGAGACACAAAGACACAGAGACACTGATACACTGAGACACAAAGACACAGAGACACTGAGGCACTGAGACTCTGAGACACTGAGACACAGAGACTCTGGGACACAGAGACACTGTGACTGAGAGACTGGGACACTGAGGCAGTGAAACACTGAGGCACAGAGACACTGACACGTTGAGTCACTGAGACTCTGAGACACTGAGTCACTGAGACAACGAGGCACAGATAGAGATACACTGAGACCCTGAGGCTCAAAGACACTGATAATCTGAGACAATGACATACTGAAACTCTGAGGCACAGAGACACTGAGGACACAGCGACACTGTGACACTGATGCACAGAGAAACTGAAACACAGAGACAAAGAAACACTGAGTCTCTGAGACACTGATACACAGAGATATTGAGACACTGAGACACTGTGACACAAAGACACTGAGAGTTTGAGATACTAAGACACTGAGGCACAGAGGCACTGAGACACTGAGACACTCAGACCCTGAGTGTCTGAGGGCACAGAGACACTGAGGTACCAAGACACAGAGACTCTGAGACACTGAGACACAGAGGCACGGAGACACAGAGCCACAGATACACTGAGACCCTGAGACACAGAGACACTGAGTCTCTGAGACACAGAGACACATAGACACTGATAGTCTGATAGACTGAGGCACAGAGACACTGAGACACTGAGGCACCAAGACACAGAGACTCTGAGACACAGAGACACAGAGGCACTGAGGCGCAGAGACACTGAGACACAGGGACACTGAGACACAGAGAAACTGATACAAAAAGACACTGAGACACAGACACAGAGACAGTGAGACACTGAGACACAGAGACAGTGAGACTCTAAGACACAGAGACACTGAGACACTGTGACACTGAGGCACAGAGAAACTCAGACACAGAGACAAAGAGACACTGAGTCACTGAAACACTGATACATTGAGACACACAGACACACAGACACTGGGACACTGAGACTCTGAGACGCTGAGACTCAGAGACGCTGAGACTCTGAGACACTGAGACTCTGAGACACTGAGGCATAGAGACACTGAGACACAGAGACACTGAGACACTGAGACAATGCAACTCTGAGACACTGAGGCACTGAGACACTGAGACACTGAGGCACAGAGATAGAGAGACTCTGAGACATTGAGACACAGAGACACTGAGACACCGAGACACTGAGGCACAGAGACACCGAGACACTGAGGCACAGAGACTCTGAGGCACTGAAACAATGAGGCACAGAGACACTGAGACACTGAGGCACAGACACACTGAGACTCTGAGACACTGTACACAAAGACTTTGAGACACTGAGACACAGAGACACCGAGGGACTGAGACTCTGAGACACTGAGACACAGAGACTCAGAAACACTGAGACACTGAGGCACTGAGACACAGAGACACTGAGACACTGAGACTCTGAGACACAGAGATACTGAGACACTGAGACACTGAGAGACTCTGAGACACTGAGGCACAGAGACTCTGAGACACTGAGACTCTGACATAATGAGGCACAGAGAAACTGAGACACAGACACTGAGATTCTGAGACACTGAGACACAGAGACACTGAGACACAGAGATACTGAGACACAGAAACACTGAGTCTCTGAGACACTGATACATTGAAACTCTGAGACACTGAGGCACAGAGATAGAGAATCACTGAGACAGAGAAACACTGATAATCTGAGACTCTGAGACACTGTGACATTGACGCACAGAGACACTTAGACACAGAGAAACTGAGACACTGAGGCACCAAGACTCAGAGACTCTGAGAGATTGTGACACAGTAACACAGAGGCACAGAGACACTGAGACACAGAGACACTGAGACTCTGAGACGCTGAGACACAGAGACACAGAGACACGAGACACTGATACACAGAGACACTGAGACTCTGTGACACTGTGACACAGAGACACAGAGACAGTAAGACACTGAGACACTGAGGCACAGATACAGAGAGACACTGAGACATAGAGACACTGAAACTCTGAGACACTGAGTCACAGAGACTCTGAGACAAAGAGACACAGAGATAAATACTCACTGAAACTCTGAGACACTGAGACACTGGGACACAGAGACACTGAGACAGAGAAACACAGAGACACTGAATCTCTGAGACACTGAGACACTGAGACACCAAGACAGAGTCACTGAGACACTCAGACACTCCGACACTCAGACACAGAGACAAAGAGACACTGAGTCTCTGAGACACAGAGACACTGAGACACGAAGACACAGAGACACTGAGACACAGAGACACTGAGACTCTGAGACACTGATAAACTGAGACACAGAGACAGAGACACTGAGACTCTGAGACCTGAGACACTGAGACACAGAGACACTGGGACACAGAGACACTGAGACACAAAGACACTGAGGCACAGAGACACTGAGACACTGTGACACTGAGGCACAGAGACACTCAACACAGAGACAAAGTGACACTGAGTGCCTGTGACATTGATACACTGAGACACTGAGACTCTGAGACATTGAGACACTGAGGCACAGAGACACTGAGGCACAGAGACACTGAGAGTCTGATAGACTGAGGCACAGAGACACTGAGACACTGAGGCACCAAGACACAGAGACACTGAGACACTGAGACTCTGATACATTGAGACACAGAGACACAAAGACACAAAGGCACTGATGCACTGAGACACTGAGGCACAGAGACACTGCGACACAGAGACACTGTGACATTGAGACTTTGAGACGTTGAGACACTGAGGCACAGTGATACTGAGACACAGATTCACTGAGACTCTAAGACACTGAGACACTGAAAATCTGAGACACTGAGACACTGTGACACTGAGGCACAGAGACGCTCAGACAGAGAGACACTGAGTCTCTGAGACACTGATAAACTGAGACACAGAGACAGAGACTCTGAGACTCTGAGACCTGAGACACTGAGACACAGAGACACTGGGACACAGAGACACTGAGACTCTGAGACACTGAGACACAAAGACACTGAGGCACAGAGACACTGAGACACTGTAACACTGAGGAACAGAGAAACTCAACACAGAGACAAAGTGACACTGAGTGTCTGAGACATTGATACACTGAGACACTGAGACTCTGAGACATTGAGACACTTAGGCACAGAGACACTGAGACACAGAGACACTGAGACTTTGAGATATTAAGATACTGAGGCACAGAGACACTGAGGCACAGATACACTGAGTCTCTGAGACACAGAGACACAGAGACACTGAGAGTCTGATAGACTGAGGCACAGGGACAATGAGACACTGAGGCACCAATACACAGAGACTCTGAGACGCTGAGGCACAGAGACACTGAGACACAGAGACACTGAGACACTTAAACGCAGAGAGACTGAGACACTGAGACTCTGAGATACTGAGACAATGGGACACAGATGCACTGAGACTCTGAGATACTGAGACACAGACACACTGAGACACAAATCTTTGTGACACTGAGACACAGAGACACAGAGACACTGAGACTCTGAGACACAGTCGCAGTATATCAGTGTCACTTTGTCTCTGTGCTGAGTGTCTCTGTGCCTGTGTCACAGTGTCTCTTTGTCTCAGTGTCTCAGTGACTTTGTGTCTCAGTGTCTCAGAGTCACAGTGTCTCCGTGTCTCAGTTTATCAGTGTCTCAGAGACTCAGTGTCTCAGTGTCTCAGAGTCACAGTGTCTCTGTGTCTCAGTGTCTCAGTTTATCAGTGTCTCAGAGACTCAGTGTCTCAGTGTCTCAGAGTCACAGTGTCTCTGTGTCTCTGTGTCTCAGTGTCTCAGTGTCTCAGTGTCTCAGTTTATCAGTGTCTCAGAGACTCAGTGTCTCAGTGTCTCAGTGTCTCAGTGTCTCAGTGTCTCTGTGTCTCAGTGTCTCAGTGTCTCAGAGTCACAGAGTCACAGAGTCTCAGTGTCTCAGTGTCTCAGTGTGTCAGTGTCTCAGTGTCTCAGAGTCACAGAGTCACAGAGTCTCAGTGTCTCAGTGTCTCAGTGTCTCAGTGTTTCAGTGTTTCAGTGTCTCAGTGTCTCAGTGTCTCAGAGTCACAGAGTCACAGAGTCTCAGTGTATCAGTGTCTCAGAGTCACAGTGTCTCTGTGTCTCAGTGTCTCAGTTTATCAGTGTCTCAGAGACTCAGTGTCTCAGAGACTCAGTGTCTCAGTGTCTCTCTGTCTGAGTGTCTCTGTGCCTCAGTGTCTCAGATTTTCAGTGTCTCAGTGTCTTAGAGTCTCAGTGAATCTATGTCTCAGTATCACTGTGCGTCAGTGTCTCTGTGCCTCAGTGTCTCTGTGTCTCAATGTCTCTGTGCCTCAGTGTCTCTGTGTCTCAGTGTCTCTGTGCCTCAGAGTTTCTGTGCCTCAGTGTCTTAATATCTCAAAATCTCAGTGTCTCTGTGTCACAGTGTCTCAGAGTCTCAGTGTCTCTGTTTTTCTGTGTTTCTGTGCCTCAGTGACTCAATGTCTCAGAGTCTCAGAGTGTCAGAGTCTCAGTGTCTCAGTATATCAATGTCTCAGACACTCAGTGTCACTTTGTCTCTGTGCTGAGTGTCTCTGTGCCTGTGTCACAGTGTCTCTTTGTCTCAGTGTATCAGTGCCTTTGTGTCTCAGTGTCTCAGAGTCTCAGTGTCTCGGTGTCCCAGCGTCTCTGTGTCTCAGGTTCTCAGAGTCACAGTGTCTCTGTGTCCCTGTGTCTCAGTTTATCAGTATCTCGGAGACTCAGTGACTCAGTGTCACTCTGTCTGAGTGTCTCTGTGCCTCAGTGTCTCAGATTTTCAGTGTCTCAGTGTCTTAGAGTCTCAGTGTCTCTGTGCCTCAGTGTCTCTGTGTCTCTGTGTCTCTGTGTCTCTGTGCCTCATTGTCTCTGTGTCTCTGTGTCTCTGTGTCTCTGTGTCTTTGTGTCTCAATGTCTCAGTGTCTCAGAGTCTCAGTGTCTCAGTGTCTTTGTGTCTCAGTGTCTCAGAACCTCAGAGTCTCAGAGTCTCAGTGTCCCTGTGCCTCCTTATCTCAGTGTCTCTGTGCCTCATTGTCTCTGTGTCTCTGTGTCTCTGTGTCTTTGTGTCTCAGTGTCTCAGTGTCTCAGAGTCTCAGTGTCTCAGTGTCTTTGTGTCTCAGTGTCTCAGAATCTCAGAGTCTCAGAGTCTCAGTGTCCCTGTGCCTCCTTATCTCAGTGTCTCTGTGTCTCAGTGTCTCAGTGTCTCTGTGTCTGAGTTTCTCTGTGCCTCAGTGTCACAGTGTCTTGGTGCCTCAGTGTCTCAGTGTCTCTGTGTCTCTGTGCCTCAGTCTATCAGACTCTCAGTGCCTCAGTGACTCAGAGTCTCAATGTATCTGTGTTTCAGTGGCTCTGTGTCTCAGGGTCTCAATTCTTTGTGTCTCTGTGTCCCAGTGTCTCTGTGTCTCAGTGTCTCAGAGTCACAGAGTCACAGAGTCTCAGTGTCTCAGTGTCTCAGTGTCTCAGAGTCACAGTGTCTCTATGTCTCAGTGTCTCAGTTTATCAGTGTCTCAGAGACTCAGTGTCTCAGTGTCTCAGAGACTCAGTGTCTCAGTGTCTCTCTGTCTGAGTGTCTCTGTGCCTCAGTGTCTCAGATTTTCAGTGTCTCAGTGTCTTAGAGTCTCAGTGAATCTGTGTCTCAGTATCACTGTGCCTCAGTGTCTCTGTGCCTCAGTGTCTCTGTGACTCAGTGTCTCTGTGCCTCTGTTTCTGTGCCTCAGTGTCTTAATATCTCAAAGTCTCAGTGTCTCTGTGTCACAGTGTCTCAGAGTCTCAGTGTCTCTGTTTTTCTGTGTCTCTGTGCCTCAGTGACTCAATGTCTCAGAGTCTCAGAGTGTCAGAGTGTCAGAGTCTCAGTGTCTCAGTATATCAATGTCGCAGACACTCAGTGTCACTTTGTCTCTGTGCTGAGTGTCTCTGTGCCTGTGTCACAGTGTCTCTTTGTCTCAGTGTCTCAGTGTCTTTGTGTCTCAGTGTCTCAGAGTCTCAGTGTCTCGGTGTCCCAGTGTCTCTTTGTCTCAGGTTCTCAGAGTCACAGTGTCTCTGTGTCCCTGTGTCTCAGTTTATCAGTGTCTCGGAGACTCAGTGTCTCAGTGTCACTCTGTCTGAGTGTCTCTGTGCCTCAGTGTCTCAGATTTTCACTGTCTCAGTGTCTTAGAGTCTCAGTGTCTCAGTGTATCTGTGTCTCAGTGTCTCTGTGCCTCAGTGTCTCTGTGTCTCAGTGTCTCTGTGCCTCTGTGTCTCAGTGTCTCTGTGGCTCATTGTCTCTGTGTCTCTGTGTCTTTGTGTCTCAGTGTCTCAGAGTCTCAGTGTCTCAGTGTCTTTGTGTCTCAGTGTCTCAGAGTCTCAGTGTCTCTGTGTCTTAAAGTTCTGTGTCTCAGTGTCTCAGAATCTCAGAGTCTCAGAGTCTCAGTGTCCCTGTGCCTCCTTATCTCAGTGTCTCTGTGTCTCAGTTTCTCTGTATCTGAGTTTCTCTGTGCCTCAGTGTCACAGTGTCTTGGTGCCTCAGTGTCTCAGTGTCTCTGTGGCTCTGTGCCTCAGTCTATCAGACTCTCAGTGCCTCAGTGACTCAGAGTCTCAGTGTACCTGTGTTTCAATGTCTCTGTCTCTCAGGGTCTCAATTCTTTGTGTCTCTGTGTCCCAGTGTCTCTGTGTCTCAGTGTCTCAGTGTCTCAGATTCAAAGTGTCGCTGTGTCTCTGTGTCTCAGTTTATCAGTTTCTCAGAGACTCAGTGTCTCAGTGACTTAGAGTCTCAGTGAATCTGTGTCTCAGTATCACTGTGCCTCAGTATCTCAGCGTCTCAGAGTCTCAGTGTCTCAGTGTATCCGTGTCTCAGTGTCTCTGTGTCTCAGTGTCTCTGTGTCTCAGTGTATCTGTGTCTCTGTGTCTTTGTGTCTTTGTGTCTCAGTGTCTCAGAGTCTCAGTGTCTCAGTGTCTTTGTGTCTCAGTGTCTCAGAGTCTCAGTGTCTCTGTGTCTCAAAGTTTTGTGTCTCAGTGTCTCTGTGTCTCAGAATCTCAGAGTCTCAGTGTCTCTGTGTCCCAGTGTCTCAGTGTCTCAGAGTCTCAGTGTCTCATTGACTCAGTGTCTCGTTGTCTCTGTGTCTGAGTGTCTCTGTGCCTCAGTGTCACAGTGTCTCAATGGCTCTGTGTCTCAGTGTCTCAGTGTCTCCGTGTCTCAGTTTATCAGTGTCTCAGAGACTCAGTGTCTCAGTGTCTCAGAGTCACAGTGTCTCTGTGTCTCAGTGTCTCAGTTTATCAGTGTCTCAGAGACTCAGTGTCTCAGTGTCTCAGAGTCACAGTGTCTCTGTGTCTCTGTGTCTCAGTGTCTCAGTGTCTCAGTTTATCAGTGTCTCAGAGACTCAGTGTCTCAGTGTCTCAGTATCTCAGTGTCTCAGTGTCTCTGTGTCTCAGTGTCTCAGTGTCTCAGAGTCACAGAGTCACAGAGTCACAGAGTCTCAGTGTCTCAGTGTCTCAGTGTCTCAGTGTCTCAGTGTTTCAGTGTTTCAGTGTCTCAGTGTCTCAGTGTCTCAGAGTCACAGAGTCTCAGTGTATCAGTGTCTCAGAGTCACAGTGTCTCTGTGTCTCAGTGTCTCAGTTTATCAGTGTCTCAGAGACTCAGTGTCTCAGAGACTCAGTGTCTCAGTGTCTCTCTGTCTGAGTGTCTCTGTGCCTCAGTGTCTCAGATTTTCAGTGTCTCAGTGTCTTAGAGTCTCAGTGAATCTATGTCTCAGTATCACTGTGCGTCAGTGTCTCTGTGCCTCAGTGTCTCTGTGTCTCAGTGTCTCTGTGCCTCAGTGTTTCTGTGCCTCAGTGTCTTAATATCTCAAAATCTCAGTGTCTCTGTGTCACAGTGTCTCAGAGTCTCAGTGTCTCTGTTTTTCTGTGTTTCTGTGCCTCAGTGACTCAATGTCTCAGAGTCTCAGAGTGTCAGAGTCTCAGTGTCTCAGTATATCAATGTCTCAGACACTCAGTGTCACTTTGTCTCTGTGCTGAGTGTCTCTGTGCCTGTGTCACAGTGTCTCTTTGTCTCAGTGTATCAGTGCCTTTGTGTCTCAGTGTCTCAGAGTCTCAGTGTCTCGGTGTCCCAGCGTCTCTGTGTCTCAGGTTCTCAGAGTCACAGTGTCTCTGTGTCCCTGTGTCTCAGTTTATCAGTATCTCGGAGACTCAGTGACTCAGTGTCACTCTGTCTGAGTGTCTCTGTGCCTCAGTGTCTCAGATTTTCAGTGTCTCAGTGTCTTAGAGTCTCAGTGTCTCTGTGCCTCAGTGTCTCTGTGTCTCAGTGTCTCTGTGTCTCTGTGTCTCTGTGCCTCATTGTCTCTGTGTCTCTGTGTCTCTGTGTCTTTGTGTCTCAATGTCTCAGTGTCTCAGAGTCTCAGTGTCTCAGTGTCTTTGTGTCTCAGTGTCTCAGAACCTCAGAGTCTCAGAGTCTCAGTGTCCCTGTGCCTCCTTATCTCAGTGTCTCTGTGCCTCATTGTCTCTGTGTCTCTGTGTCTCTGTGTCTCTGTGTCTTTGTGTCTCAGTGTCTCAGTGTCTCAGAGTCTCAGTGTCTCAGTGTCTTTGTGTCTCAGTGTCTCAGAATCTCAGAGTCTCAGAGTCTCCGTGTCCCTGTGCCTCCTTATCTCAGTGTCTCTGTGTCTCAGTGTCTCAGTGTCTCTGTGTCTGAGTTTCTCTGTGCCTCAGTGTCACAGTGTCTTGGTGCCTCAGTGTCTCAGTGTCTCTGTGTCTCTGTGCCTCAGTCTATCAGACTCTCAGTGCCTCAGTGACTCAGAGTCTCAATGTATCTGTGTTTCAGTGTCTCTGTGTCTCAGGGTCTCAATTCTTTGTGTCTCTGTGTCCCAGTGTCTCAGTGTCTCAGAGTCACAGAGTCACAGAGTCTCAGTGTCTCAGTGTCTCAGAGTCACAGTGTCTCTATGTCTCAGTGTCTCAGTTTATCAGTGTCTCAGAGACTCAGTGTCTCAGTGTCTCAGAGACTCAGTGTCTCAGTGTCTCTCTGTCTGAGTGTCTCTGTGCCTCAGTGTCTCAGATTTTCAGTGTCTCAGTGTCTTAGAGTCTCAGTGAATCTGTGTCTCAGTATCACTGTGCCTCAGTGTCTCTGTGCCTCAGTGTCTCTGTGACTCAGTGTCTCTGTGCCTCTGTTTCTGTGCCTCAGTGTCTTAATATCTCAAAGTCTCAGTGTCTCTGTGTCACAGTGTCTCAGAGTCTCAGTGTCTCTGTTTTTCTGTGTCTCTGTGCCTCAGTGACTCAATGTCTCAGAGTCTCAGAGTGTCAGAGTGTCAGAGTCTCAGTGTCTCATAATATCAATGTCGCAGACACTCAGTGTCACTTTGTCTCTGTGCTGAGTGTCTCTGTGCCTGTGTCACAGTGTCTCTTTGTCTCAGTGTCTCAGTGTCTTTGTGTCTCAGTGTCTCAGAGTCTCAGTGCCTCGGTGTCCCAGTGTCTCTTTGTCTCAGGTTCTCAGAGTCACAGTGTCTCTGTGTCCCTGTGTCTCAGTTTATCAGTGTCTCGGAGACTCAGTGTCTCAGTGTCACTCTGTCTGAGTGTCTCTGTGCCTCAGTGTCTCAGATTTTCACTGTCTCAGTGTCTTAGAGTCTCAGTGTCTCAGTGTATCTGTGTCTCAGTGTCTTAGAGTCTCAGTGTCTCAGTGTATCTGTGTATCAGTGTCTCTGTGCCTCAGTGTCTCTGTGTCTCAGTGTCTCTGTGCCTCTGTGTCTCAGTGTCTCTGTGGCTCATTGTCTCTGTGTCTCTGTGTCTTTGTGTCTCAGTGTCTCAGAGTCTCAGTGTCTCAGTGTCTTTGTGTCTCAGTGTCTCAGAGTCTCAGTGTCTCTGTGTCTTAAAGTTCTGTGTCTCAGTGTCTCAGAATCTCAGAGTCTCAGAGTCTCAGTGTCCCTGTGCCTCCTTATCTCAGTGTCTCTGTGTCTCAGTTTCTCTGTATCTGAGTTTCTCTGTGCCTCAGTGTCACAGTGTCTTGGTGCCTCAGTGTCTCAGTGTCTCTGTGGCTCTGTGCCTCAGTCTATCAGACTATCAGTGCCTCAGTGACTCAGAGTCTCAGTGTACCTGTGTTTCAATGTCTCTGTCTCTCAGGGTCTCAATTCTTTGTGTCTCTGTGTCCCAGTGTCTCTGTGTCTCAGTGTCTCAGTGTCTCAGATTCAAAGTGTCGCTGTGTCTCTGTGTCTCAGTTTATCAGTTTCTCAGAGACTCAGTGTCTCAGTGACTTAGAGTCTCAGTGAATCTGTGTCTCAGTATCACTGTGCCTCAGTATCTCAGCGTCTCAGAGTCTCAGTGTCTCAGTGTATCCGTGTCTCAGTGTCTCTGTGTCTCAGTGTCTCTGTGTCTCAGTGTATCTGTGTCTCTGTGTCTTTGTGTCTTTGTGTCTCAGTGTCTCAGAGTCTCAGTGTCTCAGTGTCTTTGTGTCTCAGTGTCTCAGAGTCTCAGTGTCTCTGTGTCTCAAAGTTTTGTGTCTCAGTGTCTCTGTGTCTCAGAATCTCAGAGTCTCAGTGTCTCTGTGTCCCAGTGTCTCAGTGTCTCAGAGTCTCAGTGTCTCATAGACTCAGTGTCTCGTTGTCTCTGTGTCTGAGTGTCTCTGTACCTCAGTGTCACAGTGTCTCATTGGCTCTGTGTCTCAGTGTCTCAGTGTCTCCGTGTCTCAGTTTATCAGTGTCTCAGAGACTCAGTGTCTCAGTGTCTCAGAGTCACAGTGTCTCTGTGTCTCAGTGTCTCAGTTTATCAGTGTCTCAGAGACTCAGTGTCTCAGTGTCTCAGAGTCACAGTGTCTCTGTGTCTCTGTGTCTCAGTGTCTCAGTGTCTCAGTTTATCAGTGTCTCAGAGACTCAGTGTCTCAGTGTCTCAGTATCTCAGTGTCTCAGTGTCTCTGTGTCTCAGTGTCTCAGTGTCTCTGTGTCTCAGTGTCTCAGTGTCTCAGAGTCACAGAGTCACAGAGTCACAGAGTCTCAGTGTCTCAGTGTCTCAGTGTCTCAGTGTTTCAGTGTTTCAGTGTCTCAGTGTCTCAGTGTCTCAGAGTCACAGAGTCACAGAGTCTCAGTGTATCAGTGTCTCAGAGTCACAGTGTCTCTGTGTCTCAGTGTCTCAGTTTATCAGTGTCTCAGAGACTCAGTGTCTCAGAGACTCAGTGTCTCAGTGTCTCTCTGTCTGAGTGTCTCTGTGCCTCAGTGTCTCAGATTTTCAGTGTCTCAGTGTCTTAGAGTCTCAGTGAATCTATGTCTCAGTATCACTGTGCGTCAGTGTCTCTGTGCCTCAGTGTCTCTGTGTCTCAGTGTCTCTGTGCCTCAGTGTTTCTGTGCCTCAGTGTCTTAATATCTCAAAATCTCAGTGTCTCTGTGTCACAGTGTCTCAGAGTCTCAGTGTCTCTGTTTTTCTGTGTTTCTGTGCCTCAGTGACTCAATGTCTCAGAGTCTCAGAGTGTCAGAGTCTCAGTGTCTCAGTATATCAATGTCTCAGACACTCAGTGTCACTTTGTCTCTGTGCTGAGTGTCTCTGTGCCTGTGTCACAGTGTCTCTTTGTCTCAGTGTATCAGTGCCTTTGTGTCTCAGTGTCTCAGAGTCTCAGTGTCTCGGTGTCCCAGCGTCTCTGTGTCTCAGGTTCTCAGAGTCACAGTGTCTCTGTGTCCCTGTGTCTCAGTTTATCAGTATCTCGGAGACTCAGTGACTCAGTGTCACTCTGTCTGAGTGTCTCTGTGCCTCAGTGTCTCAGATTTTCAGTGTCTCAGTGTCTTAGAGTCTCAGTGTCTCTGTGCCTCAGTGTCTCTGTGTCTCAGTGTCTCTGTGTCTCTGTTCCTCATTGTCTCTGTGTCTCTGTGTCTCTGTGTCTCTGTGTCTCTGTGTCGCAATGTCTCAGTGTCTCAGAGTCTCAGTGTCTCAGTGTCTCAGTGCCTCAGAACCTCAGAGTCTCAGAGTCTCAGTGTCCCTGTGCCTCCTTATCTCAGAGTCTCTGTGCCTCATTGTCTCTGTGTCTCTGTGTCTCTGTGTCTTTGTGTCTCAGTGTCTCTGTGTCTCAGTGTCTCAGTGTCTCTGTGTCTGAGTTTCTCTGTGCCTCAGTGTCACAGTGTCTTGGTGCCTCAGTGTCTCAGTGTCTCTGTGCCTCAATCTATCAGACTCTCAGTGCCTCAGTGACTCAGAGTCTCAATGTATCTGTGTTTCAGTGTCTCTGTGTCTCAGGGTCTCAATTCTTTGTGTCTCTGTGTCCCAGTGTCTCAGTGTCTCAGAGTCACAGAGTCACAGAGTCTCAGTGTCTCAGTGTCTCAGTGTCTCAGAGTCACAGTGTCTCTATGTCTCAGTGTCTCAGTTTATCAGTGTCTCAGAGACTCAGTGTCTCAGTGTCTCAGAGACTCAGTGTCTCAGTGTCTCTCTGTCTGAGTGTCTCTGTGCCTCAGTGTCTCAGATTTGCAGTGTCTCAGTGTCTTAGAGTCTCAGTGAATCTGTGTCTCAGTATCACTGTGCCTCAGTGTCTCTGTGCCTCAGTGTCTCTGTGACTCAGTGTCTCTGTGCCTCTGTTTCTGTGCCTCAGTGTCTTAATATCTCAAAGTCTCAGTGTCTCTGTGTCACAGTGTCTCAGAGTCTCAGTGTCTCTGTTTTTCTGTGTCTCTGTGCCTCAGTGACTCAATGTCTCAGAGTCTCAGAGTGTCAGAGTCTCAGTGTCTCAGTATATCAATGTCGCAGACACTCAGTGTCACTTTGTCTCTGTGCTGAGTGTCTCTGTGCCTGTGTCACAGTGTCTCTTTGTCTCAGTGTCTTTGTGTCTCAGTGTCTCAGAGTCTCAGTGCCTCGGTGTCCCAGTGTCTCTTTGTCTCAGGTTCTCAGAGTCACAGTGTCTCTGTGTCCCTGTGTCTCAGTTTATCAGTGTCTCGGAGACTCAGTGTCTCAGTGTCACTCTGTCTGAGTGTCTCTGTGCCTCAGTGTCTCAGATTTTCACTGTCTCAGTGTCTTAGAGTCTCAGTGTCTCAGTGTATCTGTGTCTCAGTGTCTTAGAGTCTCAGTGTCTCAGTGTATCTGTGTCTCAGTGTCTCTGTGCCTCAGTGTCTCTGTGTCTCTGTGTCTTTGTGTCTCAGTGTCTCAGAGTCTCAGTGTCTCAGTGTCTTTGTGTCTCAGTGTCTCAGAGTCTCAGTGTCTCTGTGTCTTAAAGTTCTGTGTCTCAGTGTCTCAGAATCTCAGAGTCTCAGAGTCTCAGTGTCCCTGTGCCTCCTTATCTCAGTGTCTCTGTGTCTCAGTTTCTCTGTATCTGAGTTTCTCTGTGCCTCAGTGTCACAGTGTCTTGGTGCCTCAGTGTCTCAGTGTCTCTGTGGCTCTGTGCCTCAGTCTATCAGACTCTCAGTGCCTCAGTGACTCAGAGTCTCAGTGTACCTGTGTTTCAATGTCTCTGTCTCTCAGGGTCTCAATTCTTTGTGTCTCTGTGTCCCAGTGTCTCTGTGTCTCAGTGTCTCAGATTCAAAGTGTCGCTGTGTCTCTGTGTCTCAGTTTATCAGTTTCTCAGAGACTCAGTGTCTCAGTGACTTAGAGTCTCAGTGAATCTGTGTCTCAGTATCACTGTGCCTCAGTATCTCAGCGTCTCAGAGTCTCAGTGTCTCAGTGTATCCGTGTCTCAGTGTCTCTGTGTCTCAGTGTCTCTGTGTCTCAGTGTATCTGTGTCTCTGTGTCTTTGTGTCTTTGTGTCTCAGTGTCTCAGAGTCTCAGTGTCTCAGTGTCTTTGTGTCTCAGTGTCTCAGAGTCTCAGTGTCTGTGTCTCAAAGTTTTGTGTCTCAGTGTCTCAGAATCTCAGAGTCTCAGTGTCTCTGTGTCCCAGTGTCTCAGTGTCTCAGAGTCTCAGTGTCTCATTGACTCAGTATCTCGTTGTCTCTGTGTCTGAGTGTCTCTGTGCCTCAGTGTCACAGTGTCTCAATGGCTCTGTGTCTCAGTGTCTCAGTGTCTCCGTGTCTCAGTTTATCAGTGTCTCAGAGACTCAGTGTCTCAGTGTCTCAGAGTCACAGTGTCTCTGTGTCTCAGTGTCTCAGTTTATCAGTGTCTCAGAGACTCAGTGTCTCAGTGTCTCAGAGTTACAGTGTCTCTGTGTCTCTGTGTCTCAGTGTCTCAGTGTCTCAGTTTATCAGTGTCTCAGAGACTCAGTGTCTCAGTGTCTCAGTATCTCAGTGTCTCAGTGTCTCTGTGTCTCAGTGTCTCAGTGTCTCAGAGTCACAGAGTCACAGAGTCACAGAGTCTCAGTGTCTCAGTGTCTCAGTGTTTCAGTGTTTCAGTGTCTCAGTGTCTCAGTGTCTCAGAGTCACAGAGTCACAGAGTCTCAGTGTATCAGTGTCTCAGAGTCACAGTGTCTCTGTGTCTCAGTGTCTCAGTTTATCAGTGTCTCAGAGACTCAGTGTCTCAGAGACTCAGTGTCTCAGTGTCTCTCTGTCTGAGTGTCTCTGTGCCTCAGTGTCTCAGATTTTCAGTGTCTCAGTGTCTTAGAGTCTCAGTGAATCTATGTCTCAGTATCACTGTGCGTCAGTGTCTCTGTGCCTCAGTGTCTCTGTGTCTCAGTGTCTCTGTGCCTCAGTGTTTCTGTGCCTCAGTGTCTTAATATCTCAAAATCTCAGTGTCTCTGTGTCACAGTGTCTCAGAGTCTCAGTGTCTCTGTTTTTCTGTGTTTCTGTGCCTCAGTGACTCAATGTCTCAGAGTCTCAGAGTGTCAGAGTCTCAGTGTCTCAGTATATCAATGTCTCAGACACTCAGTGTCACTTTGTCTCTGTGCTGAGTGTCTCTGTGCCTGTGTCACAGTGTCTCTATGTCTCAGTGTCTCAGTTTATCAGTGTCTCAGAGACTCAGTGTCTCAGTGTCTCAGAGACTCAGTGTCTCAGTGTCTCTCTGTCTGAGTGTCTCTGTGCCTCAGTGTCTCAGATTTTCAGTGTCTCAGTGTCTTAGAGTCTCAGTGAATCTGTGTCTCAGTATCACTGTGCCTCAGTTTTCTCTGTGCCTCAGTGTCTCTGTGACTCAGTGTCTCTGTGCCTCTGTTTCTGTGCCTCAGTGTCTTAATATCTCAAAGTCTCAGTGTCTCTGTGTCACAGTGTCTCAGAGTCTCAGTGTCTCTGTTTTTCTGTGTCTCTATGCCTCAGTGACTCAATGTCTCAGAGTCTCAGAGTGTCAGAGTGTCAGAGTCTCAGTGTCTCAGTATATCAATGTCGCAGACACTCAGTGTCACTTTGTCTCTGTGCTGAGTGTCTCTGTGCCTGTGTCACAGTGTCTCTTTGTCTCAGTGTCTCAGTGTCTTTGTGTCTCAGTGTCTCAGAGTCTCAGTGTCTCGGTGTCCCAGTGTCTCTTTGTCTCAGGTTCTCAGAGTCACAGTGTCTCTGTGTCCCTGTGTCTCAGTTTATCAGTGTCTCGGAGACTCAGTGTCTCAGTGTCACTCTGTCTGAGTGTCTCTGTGCCTCAGTGCCTCAGATTTTCACCGTCTCAGTGTCTTAGAGTCTCAGTGTCTCAGTGTATCTGTGTCTCAGTGTCTCTGTGCCTCAGTGTCTCTGTGTCTCAGTGTCTCTGTGCCTCTGTGTCTCAGTG
The DNA here is from genome assembly GCA_037974335.1 of Prionace glauca. Lineage (NCBI taxonomy): Eukaryota > Metazoa > Chordata > Chondrichthyes > Carcharhiniformes > Carcharhinidae > Prionace > Prionace glauca. The sequence goes on along the minus strand of JBBMRE010000232.1, from coordinate 451,687 downwards.
TCTCTGTGGCTCATTGTCTCTGTGTCTCTGTGTCTTTGTGTCTCAGTGTCTCAGAGTCTCAGTGTCTCAGTGTCTTTGTGTCTCAGTGTCTCAGAGTCTCAGTGTCTCTGTGTCTTAAAGTTCTGTGTCTCAGTGTCTCAGAATCTCAGAGTCTCAGAGTCTCAGTGTCCCTGTGCCTCCTTATCTCAGTGTCTCTGTGTCTCAGTTTCTCTGTATCTGAGTTTCTCTGTGCCTCAGTGTCACAGTGTCTTGGTGCCTCAGTGTCTCAGTGTCTCTGTGGCTCTGTGCCTCAGTCTATCAGACTCTCAGTGCCTCAGTGACTCAGAGTCTCAGTGTACCTGTGTTTCAATGTCTCTGTCTCTCAGGGTCTCAATTCTTTGTGTCTCTGTGTCCCAGTGTCTCTGTGTCTCAGTGTCTCAGATTCAAAGTGTCGCTGTGTCTCTGTGTCTCAGTTTATCAGTTTCTCAGAGACTCAGTGTCTCAGTGACTTAGAGTCTCAGTGAATCTGTGTCTCAGTATCACTGTGCCTCAGTATCTCAGCGTCTCAGAGTCTCAGTGTCTCAGTGTATCCGTGTCTCAGTGTCTCTGTGTCTCAGTGTCTCTGTGTCTCAGTGTATCTGTGTCTCTGTGTCTTTGTGTCTTTGTGTCTCAGTGTCTCAGAGTCTCAGTGTCTCAGTGTCTTTGTGTCTCAGTGTCTCAGAGTCTCAGTGTCTGTGTCTCAAAGTTTTGTGTCTCAGTGTCTCAGAATCTCAGAGTCTCAGTGTCTCTGTGTCCCAGTGTCTCAGTGTCTCAGAGTCTCAGTGTCTCATTGACTCAGTATCTCGTTGTCTCTGTGTCTGAGTGTCTCTGTGCCTCAGTGTCACAGTGTCTCAATGGCTCTGTGTCTCAGTGTCTCAGTGTCTCCGTGTCTCAGTTTATCAGTGTCTCAGAGACTCAGTGTCTCAGTGTCTCAGAGTCACAGTGTCTCTGTGTCTCAGTGTCTCAGTTTATCAGTGTCTCAGAGACTCAGTGTCTCAGTGTCTCAGAGTTACAGTGTCTCTGTGTCTCTGTGTCTCAGTGTCTCAGTGTCTCAGTTTATCAGTGTCTCAGAGACTCAGTGTCTCAGTGTCTCAGTATCTCAGTGTCTCAGTGTCTCTGTGTCTCAGTGTCTCAGTGTCTCAGAGTCACAGAGTCACAGAGTCACAGAGTCTCAGTGTCTCAGTGTCTCAGTGTTTCAGTGTTTCAGTGTCTCAGTGTCTCAGTGTCTCAGAGTCACAGAGTCACAGAGTCTCAGTGTATCAGTGTCTCAGAGTCACAGTGTCTCTGTGTCTCAGTGTCTCAGTTTATCAGTGTCTCAGAGACTCAGTGTCTCAGAGACTCAGTGTCTCAGTGTCTCTCTGTCTGAGTGTCTCTGTGCCTCAGTGTCTCAGATTTTCAGTGTCTCAGTGTCTTAGAGTCTCAGTGAATCTATGTCTCAGTATCACTGTGCGTCAGTGTCTCTGTGCCTCAGTGTCTCTGTGTCTCAGTGTCTCTGTGCCTCAGTGTTTCTGTGCCTCAGTGTCTTAATATCTCAAAATCTCAGTGTCTCTGTGTCACAGTGTCTCAGAGTCTCAGTGTCTCTGTTTTTCTGTGTTTCTGTGCCTCAGTGACTCAATGTCTCAGAGTCTCAGAGTGTCAGAGTCTCAGTGTCTCAGTATATCAATGTCTCAGACACTCAGTGTCACTTTGTCTCTGTGCTGAGTGTCTCTGTGCCTGTGTCACAGTGTCTCTATGTCTCAGTGTCTCAGTTTATCAGTGTCTCAGAGACTCAGTGTCTCAGTGTCTCAGAGACTCAGTGTCTCAGTGTCTCTCTGTCTGAGTGTCTCTGTGCCTCAGTGTCTCAGATTTTCAGTGTCTCAGTGTCTTAGAGTCTCAGTGAATCTGTGTCTCAGTATCACTGTGCCTCAGTTTTCTCTGTGCCTCAGTGTCTCTGTGACTCAGTGTCTCTGTGCCTCTGTTTCTGTGCCTCAGTGTCTTAATATCTCAAAGTCTCAGTGTCTCTGTGTCACAGTGTCTCAGAGTCTCAGTGTCTCTGTTTTTCTGTGTCTCTATGCCTCAGTGACTCAATGTCTCAGAGTCTCAGAGTGTCAGAGTGTCAGAGTCTCAGTGTCTCAGTATATCAATGTCGCAGACACTCAGTGTCACTTTGTCTCTGTGCTGAGTGTCTCTGTGCCTGTGTCACAGTGTCTCTTTGTCTCAGTGTCTCAGTGTCTTTGTGTCTCAGTGTCTCAGAGTCTCAGTGTCTCGGTGTCCCAGTGTCTCTTTGTCTCAGGTTCTCAGAGTCACAGTGTCTCTGTGTCCCTGTGTCTCAGTTTATCAGTGTCTCGGAGACTCAGTGTCTCAGTGTCACTCTGTCTGAGTGTCTCTGTGCCTCAGTGCCTCAGATTTTCACCGTCTCAGTGTCTTAGAGTCTCAGTGTCTCAGTGTATCTGTGTCTCAGTGTCTCTGTGCCTCAGTGTCTCTGTGTCTCAGTGTCTCTGTGCCTCTGTGTCTCAGTGTCTCTGTGGCTCATTGTCTCTGTGTCTCTGTGTCTTTGTGTCTCAGTGTCTCAGAGTCTCAGTGTCTCAGTGTCTTTGTGTCTCAGTGTCTCAGAGTCTCAGTGTCTCTGTGTCTTAAAGTTCTGTGTCTCAGTGTCTCAGAATCTCAGAGTCTCAGAGTCTCAGTGTCCCTGTGCCTCCTTATCTCAGTGTCTCTGTGTCTCAGTTTCTCTGTATCTGAGTTTCTCTGTGCCTCAGTGTCACAGTGTCTTGGTGCCTCAGTGTCTCAGTGTCTCTGTGGCTCTGTGCCTCAGTCTATCAGACTCTCAGTGCCTCAGTGACTCAGAGTCTCAGTGTACCCGTGTTTCAATGTCTCTGTCTCTCAGGGTCTCAATTCTTTGTGTCTCTGTGTCCCAGTGTCTCTGTGTCTCAGTGTCTCAGATTCAAAGTGTTGCTGTGTCTCTGTGTCTCAGTTTATCAGTTTCTCAGAGACTCAGTGTCTCAGTGACTTAGAGTCTCAGTGAATCTGTGTCTCAGTATCACTGTGCCTCAGTATCTCAGCGTCTCAGAGTCTCAGTGTCTCAGTGTATCCGTGTCTCAGTGTCTCTGTGTCTCAGTGTCTCTGTGTCTCAGTGTATCTGTGTTTCTGTGTCTTTGTGTCTTTGTGTCTCAGTGTCTCAGAGTCTCAGTGTCTCAGTGTCTTTGTGTCTCAGTGTCTCAGAGTCTCAGTGTCTCTGTGTCTCAAAGTTTTGTGTCTCAGTGTCTCAGAATCTCAGAGTCTCAGTGTTTCTGTGTCCCAGTGTCTCAGAGTCTCAGTGTCTCATTGACTCAGTGTCTCGTTGTCTCTGTGTCTGAGTGTCTCTGTGCCTCAGTGTCACACTGTCTCAATGGCTCTGTGTCTCAGTGTCTCAGTGTCTCTGTGTCTCAGTGTCTCAGAGTCTCCGTTTCTCTCTGTCTCTGTGTCTCAGTGTCTCAGTATTTCTGTATCTCAGTGTCTCAGTTTCTCAGAGTCTCAGTGTCTCAGTGTCTCAGTGTCCATGTGTCTCAGTGTCTCTGTGTCTCAGTGTTCAGTGTCTCAGTGTCTCTGTGTCTCAGTGACTCAGTGTCTCTGTGTCTCAGTGTCTCAGAGTCTCAGTGTCTCAATGTCTCTGTGTCTCAGTGTCTCAGAGTCTCCGTGTATCTGTGTCTCAGGGTCTCAATTCTTTGTGTCTCACTGTCTCTGTGTCTCACAGTCTCTTTGTCTCTGTGCCTTAGTGTCTCAGAGAATCAGTGCCTCAGTGTCTCTCTGTCTGAGAGTCTCTGAGCCGCAGTGTCACAGTGTCTCAGTGTCTCAATGTCTCAGAGTCACAGTGTCTCTTTGTCTCAGTGTATCAGTGTCTCAGAGATTCAGTGTCTCTGTGTCTCTCTGTCTCAGTGTCTCTGTGTCTCAGTGACTCAGTGTCTCAGTGTCTCAGTGTATCAGTGTCTCATTGACTCAGTGTCTCTGTGTCTCAGTGTATCAGTGTCTCAGAGATTCAGTGTCTCTGTGTCTCTCTGTCTCAGTGTCTCTGTGTCTCAGTGACTCAGTTTCTCAGTGTTTCAGTGTATCAGTGTCTCATTGACTCAGTGTCTCTTTGTCTCTGTGTCTGAGTGTCACAGTGTCTCAGTTTCTCAATGTCTCTGTGTCTCAGTGTCTCAGTGTCTCAGAGTCTCAGAGTCTCAATGTCTCAGAGTCTCTCTATCTCTATTGTATGTTCTATGAAATACTGAGACTCTGAGACACTGAGACACAGAGACAGAGAAACACTGAGACACTGAGACACAGAGACCCTGATAATCTGAGACACTGAGACACTGTGACAATGAGGCACAGAGACACTGAGACTCTGTGTCTCTGAGACACTGAGAATCTGCCACAGAGACACTGACACATTGATAATCTGAGACACTGAGACACTGTGACACTTAGTCACAGAGACTCTGAGACACAGAAAAACAGTGACACTGAGCCTCTGAGACACTGAGACACTGAGACTCTGACACCCTGAGACACTGAGGCACAGAGATACTGAGACACAGAGCCATTGAGACACTGAGACACAGACACACTGAGACACTGAGACACAGAGATAGTGAAACACTGAGACACTGAGACACAGAGACACTGATAATCTGAGACACTGAGACACTGTGACATTGAGGCACAAAGTCTCTCAGACACAAAGACACTGATTCTCTGAGACGCTGATACACTGAGACACAAAGACACAGAGACACTGATACACTGAGACACAAAGACACAGAGACACTGAGGCACTGAGACTCTGAGACACTGAGACACTGAGACACAGAGACTCTGGGACACAGAAACACTGTGACTGAGAGACTGGGACACTGAGGCAGTGAAACACTGAGGCACAGAGACACTGACACGTTGAGTCACTGAGACTCTGAGACACTGAGTCACTGAGGCAATGAGGCACAGAGATAGAGATACACTGAGACCCTGAGGCTCAAAGACACTGATAATCTGAGACAATGACATACTGAAACTCTGAGGCACAGAGACACTGAGACACAGCGACACTGTGACACTGATGCACAGAGAAACTGAAACACAGAGACAAAGAAACACTGAGTCTCTGAGACACTGATACACAGAGATATTGAGACACTGAGACACTGTGACACAAAGACACTGAGAGTTTGAGATACTAAGACACTGAGGCACAGAGGCACTGAGACACTGAGCCACAGAGACACTCAGACCCTGAGACACAGAGACACTGAGTCTCTGAGACACGGAGACACAGAGGCACAGAGATACAGAGGCACTGAGACACTGAGGTACCAAGACACAGAGACTCTGAGACACTGAGACACAGAGGCACGGAGACACAGAGCCACAGATACACTGAGACCCTGAGACACAGAGACACTGAGTCTCTGAGACACAGAGACACATAGACACTGATAGTCTGATAGACTGAGGCACAGAGACACTGAGACACTGAGACACTGAAACACTGAGACACTGAGACACAGAGGCCCTGAGACACAGAGACACAGAGGCACTGAGGCGCAGAGACACTGAGACACAGGGACACTGAGACGCAGAGAAACTGATACAAAAAGACACTGAGACACAGACACAGAGACAGTGAGACACTGAGACAAAGAGACACTGAGTCACTGAAACACTGATACATTGAGCCACACAGACACTGGGACACTGGGACACTGAGAATCTGAGACGCTGAGACTCTGAGACACTGAGGCATAGAGACACTGAGACACTGAGACACTGAGACACAGAGACACTGAGGCACAGAGATAGAGAGACTCTGAAACATTGAGACACAGAGACACTGAGACACCGAGACACTGAGGCACAGAGACACCGAGACACTGAGGCACAGAGACTCTGAGGCACTGAAACAATGAGGCACAGAGACACTGAGACACTGAGGCACAGACACAATGAGACTCTGAGACACTGTATACAAAGACTTTGAGACACTGAGACACAGAGACACCGAGGGACTGAGACTCTGAGACACTGAGACACAGAGACTCAGAAACACTGAGACACTGAGGCACTGAGACACAGAGACACTGAGACACAGAGACACAGAGACACTGAGACACTGAGACTCTTAGACTCTGAGACACAGAGATACTGAGACACTGAGACACTGAGACACTGAGACTCTGAGACACTGAGGCACAGAGACACTGAGACACAGAGATACTGAGACACAGAAACACTGAGTCTCTGAGACACTGAGACTCTGACATAATGAGGCACAGAGAAACTGAGACACAGACACTGAGATTCTGAGACACTGAGACACAGAGACACTGAGACACAGAGATACTGAGACACAGAAACACTGAGTCTCTGAGACACTGATACATTGAAACTCTGAGACACTGAGGCACAGAGATAGAGAATCACTGAGACAGAGAGACACTGATAATCTGAGACTCTGAGACACTGTGACATTGACGCACAGAGACACTTAGACGCAGAGAAACTGAGACACTGAGGCACCAAGACTCAGAGACTCTGAGAGATTGTGACACAGTAACACAGAGGCACAGAGACACTGAGACACAGAGACACTGAGACTCTGAGACGCTGAGACACAGAGACACAGAGACACGAGACACTGATACACAGAGACACTGAGACTCTGAGACAATGTGACACAGAGACACAGAGACAGTAAGACACTGAGACACTGAGGCACAGATACAGAGAGACACTGAGACATAGAGACACTGAAACTCTGAGACACTGAGTCACAGAGACTCTGAGACAAAGAGACACAGAGATAAATACTCACTGAAACTCTGAGACACTGAGACACTGGGACACAGAGACACTGAGACAGAGAAACACAGAGACACTGAATCTCTGAGACACTGAGACTCTGAGACACCAAGACAGTGTCACTGAGACACTCAGACACTCCGACACTCAGACACAGAGACAAAGAGACACTGAGTCTCTGAGACACTGAGTCTCTGAGACACTGAGACACTGAGTCTCTGAGACACAGAGACACTGAGACACGAAGACACAGAGACACTGAGACACAGAGACACTGAGACTCTGAGACACTGATAAACTGAGACACAGAGACAGAGACACTGAGACTCTGAGACCTGAGACACTGAGACACAGAGACACTGGGACACAGAGATACTGAGACACAAAGACACTGAGGCACAGAGACACTGAGACACTGTGACACTGAGGCACAGAGACTATCAACACAGAGACAAAGTGACACTGAGTGCCTGTGACATTGATACACTGAGACACTGAGACACTGAGACTCTGAGACATTGAGACACTGAGGCACAGAGACACTGAGGCACAGAGACACTGAGAGTCTGATAGACTGAGGCACAGAGACACTGAGACACTGAGGCACCAAGACACAGAGACACTGAGACACTGAGACTCTGATACATTGAGACACAGAGACACAAAGACACGGAAACACTGAGGCACTGAGGCACTGAGACACTGAGGCACAGAGACACTGCGACACAGAGACACTGTGACATTGAGACTTTGAGACGTTGAGACACTGAGGCACAGTGATACTGAGACACAGATTCACTGAGACTCTAAGACACTGAGACACTGAAAATCTGAGACACTGAGACACTGTGACACTGAGGCACAGAGACGCTCAGACAGAGAGACACTGAGTCTCTGAGACACTGATAAACTGAGACACAGAGACAGAGACTCTGAGACTCTGAGATCTGAGACACTGAGACACAGAGACACTGGGACACAGAGACACTGAGACTCTGAGACACTGAGACACAAAGACACTGAGGCACAGAGACACTGAGACACTGTAACACTGAGGCACAGAGAAACTCAACACAGAGACAAAGTGACACTGAGTGTCTGAGACATTGATACACTGAGACACTGAGACTCTGAGACATTGAGACACTTAGGCACAGAGACACTGAGACACTGAGACACAGAGACACTGAGACTTTGAGATATTAAGATACTGAGGCACAGAGACACTGAGGCACAGATACACTGAGTCACTGAGACACTGAGACACTGAGACTCTGAGACACTGAGGCACAGAGACTCTGAGACACTGAGACTCTGAGATAATGAGACACTGAGGCACAGAGACACTGAGACACAGAGACACTGAGATTCTGAGACACTGAGGCACAAAGACACTGAGACACAGAGATACTGAGACACAAATCTTTGAGACACTGAGACACAGAGACACTGAGACCCTGAGACTCTGAGACACAGAGATACTGAGACACTGAGACACTGAGACACTGAGACTCTGAGACACTGAGGCACAGAGACTCTGAGACACTGAGACTCTGAGATAATGAGACACTGAGGCACAGAGACACTGAGACACAGAGACACTGAGACACAGAGACACTGAGACACAGAGACACTGTGACACAGAGACACAGAGACAGTAAGACACTGAGAGACTGAGGCACAGAGAAACTGAAACACTGAGGCACTGAGGCACTGAGACACAGAAACACAGAGACACTGAGACTCTGAGACACTGAGGCACAGAGACACTGAGACACAGAGACATAGAGACACTGAGACACTGAGTCTCTGAGACACAGAGACACTGAGATACTGAGACACGGAGTCACAGAGACACAGAGGCACTGAGGCACAGAGACAGTGAGGCACAGAGTCACTGAGACACAGAGTCACTCAGACACAGAGACACGGAGAGGCTGAGTCTCTGAGATACTGATACACTGATAATCTGAGACACTGAGACACAGAGAAACAGAGACACTGAGCCTCTGAGACTCTGATATACTGAGACACAGAGACACTGAGACTCTAGACACTGAGACACTGAGATAGAGAAACACTGAGACACTGAGACATTGAGACACAGAGACACTGAGACACTGTGTCACAGAGGCACAGAGACACTCAGACACTGAGACACTGATTCTCTGAGATGCTGATGCACGGAGTTACAGGGACACAAGGATACTGAGACACTGAGTCACAGAGACACTGAGACTCTGAGACACTGAGACACAGAGGCAGTGAGACTCTGAGACACTGAGACACAGGGATACTGAGACTCTGAGAAACTAAGGCATGAGACACTGAGGCACAGAGACACTGAGACACAGAGACACAGAGACTCTGAGACACTGATGCACTGAGACACAGAGACACTGAGACTCGGAGACACAGAGACACTGAGACACTTAAACACAGAGAGACTGAGACACTGAGACTCTGAGATACTGAGACAATGGGACACAGAGGCACTGAGACTCTGAGATACTGAGACAAAGAGACACTGAGACACAAATCTTTGAGACACTGAGACACAGAGACACTGAGACTCTGAGACTCTGAGACACAGAGATACTGAGACACTGAGACACTGAGACACTGAGACACTGAGACACTGAGACTCTGAGACACTGAGGCACAGAGACTCTGAGACACTGAGACTCTGAGATAATGAGACACTGAGGCACAGAGACACTGAGACACAGAGACACTGAGATTCTGAGACACTGAGGCACAGAGACACTGAGACACAGAGATACTGAGACACAGAGACACTGAGACACAGAGACACTGTGACACAGAGTCACAGAGACAGTAAGACACTGAGAGACTGAGGCACAGAGAAACTGAAACACTGAGGCACTGAGACACAGATACACAGAGACACTGAGACTCTGAGACACTGAGGCACAGAGACACTGAGACACAGAGACATAGAGACACTGAAACTCTGAGACACTGTGACACAGAGACACTGAGACACAGAGACTCTGAGACTCTGTGACTCTGATACATTGTGACACTGAGGCACAGAGAGACTCAAACACAGAGAAAAAGTGATACTGAATCTCTGACACACTAATACACAGAGACACAGAGACTCTGATACGCTGACACTCTGATACACAGAGACACAGAGACTCTGAGACGCTGAGACTCTGAGACACTGAGGCACAGAGACACTGAGGCACAGAGACACAGAGACACTGAGAAACAGAAGCACTAAGACACAGAGACATAGAGACACTGAAACTCTGAGACACAAAACTTTGAGACACTGATAAACTGAGACACAGAGGCACAGAGACAATGAGGCACAGAGACACTGAGACCCTGCGACTCTGAGACACTGACATACTGGGACACAGAGACACTGGGACACAGAGACACTGAGACACAAAGACACTGATGCACAGAAATACTGCGACACAGAGAAACTGTGACATTGAGACGCTGAGACACTGAGGCACAGAGACACTGAGACTCTGAGACACTGAGACACTGAGGCACAGAGACACTGGGACACAGAGACACTGAGACTCTGAGACCTGACACACTGAGACACAGAGACACTGGGACACAGAGACACTGAGACTCTGAGACACTGAGGCACATAAACACTGAGACACTGTGACACTGAGGCACAGAGACACTCAACACAGAGACAAAGTGACACTGAGTGACTGTGACATTGACACACGGAGACACTGAGACTCTGAGATATTGAGACACTTAGGCACTGAGGCACTGAGGCACAGATACACTGAGTCTCTGAGACACAGAGACACTGAGACACTGAGACACAGAGACACAGACACACTGAGAGTCTGATAGACTGAGGCACAGAGACACTGAGACACGGAGGCACCAAGACACAGAGACTCTGAGACACTGAGACGCTGAGACTCTGATACATTGAGACACTGAGTCTCTGAGACACTGATAAACTGAGACACAGAGACAGAGACACTGAGACTCTGAGACCTGAGACACTGAGACACAGAGACACTGGGACACAGAGACACTGAGACACAAAGACGCTGAGACACAGAGACACTGAGACTCTGAGACACTGAGACACTGAGTCTCTGAGACACTGATAAACTGAGACACAGAGACAGAGACACTGAGACTCTGAGACCTGAGACACTGAGACACAGAGACACTGGGACACAGAGACACTGAGACACAAAGACACTGAGGCACAGAGACACTGAGACACTGTGACACTGAGGCACAGAGACACTCAACACAGAGACAAAGTGACACTGAGTGTCTGTGACATTGATACACTGAGACACTGAGACTCTGAGACATTGAGACACTGAGGCACAGAGACACTGAGGCACAGAGACACTGAGAGTCTGATAGACTGAGGCACAGAGACACTGAGAGACTTAGGCACCAAGACACAGAGACACTGAGGCACAGAGACACTGCGACACAGAGACACTGTGACATTGAGACTTTGAGACGTTGAGACACTGAGGCACAGTGAAACTGAGACACAGGTTCACTAAGACTCTAAGACACTGAGACACTGAAAATCTGAGACACTGAGAGACTGTGACACTGAGGCACAGAGACGCTCAGACAGAGAGACACTGAGTCTCTGAGACACTGATAAACTGAGACACAGAGACAGAGACTCTGAGACTCTGAGACTCTGAGACACTGGGACACAGAGACACTGAGACTCTGAGACACTGAGACACTGTAACACTGAGGCACAGAGACACTCAACACAGAGACAAAGTGACACTGAGTGTCTGAGACATTGATACACTGAGACACTGAGACTCTGAGACATTGAGACACTTAGGCACAGAGACACTGAGACACTGAGACACAGAGACACTGAGACTTTGAGATATTAAGATACTGAGGCACAGAGACACTGAGGCACAGATACACTGAGTCTCTGAGACACAGAAACACAGAGACACTGAGAGTCTGATAGACTGAGGCACAGGGACACTGAGATACTGAGGCACCAACACACAGAGACTCTGAGACGCTGAGGCACAGAGACACTGAGACACAGAGATACTGAGACACTGTGACTCAGAGATACTTAGACACAGAGACACTGAGACAGTTAAACACAGAGAGACTGAGACACTGAGACTCTGAGATACTGAGACAATGGGACACAGAGGCACTGAGACTCTGAGATACTGAGACACAGAGACACTGAGACACAAATCTTTATGACACTGAGACACAGAGACACAGAGACACTGAGACTCTGAGACTCTGAGACACAGAGATACTGAGACACTGAGACACTGAGACACCGAGACACTGAGACACTGAGACACTGAGACTCTGAGACACTGAGGCACAGAGACTCTGAGACACTGAGACTCTGAGATAATGAGACACTGAGGCACAGAGACACTGAGACACAGAGACACTGAGATTCTGAGACACTGAGGCACAAAGACACTGAGACTCAGAGATACTGAGACACAGAGACACTGAATCTCTGAGTCACTGATACATTGAGACTCTGAGACACTGAGGCACAGAGATAGACAATCACTGAGACAGAGAGACACTGATAATCTGAGACTCTGAGACCCTGTGACATTGAGGGACAGAGACACTCAGACACAGAGAAACTGAGACACTGAGGCACCAAGACTCAGAAACTCTGAGAGATTGAGACTCTGAGACTCTGAGACAATGAGACACAGTAACACAGAGAAACAGAGACAATGAGGCACAGAAATACAGAGACTCTGAGGCACAGAGGCACAGAGACACTGAGACACTGAGACACAGAGACACTGAGACTCTGAGACGCTGAGACACAGAGACACTGTGACACAGAGACACAGAGACAGTAAGACACTGAGATACTGAGGCACAGAGAAACTGAAACACTGAGACACTGAGGCACTGAGACACAGATACACAGAGACACTGAGACTCTGAGACACTGAGGCACAGAGACACTGAGACGCAGAGACATAGAGACACTGAAACTCTGAGACACTGTGACACAGAGACTCTGAGACACAGAGACTCTGAGACACTGAGACTCTGTGACTCTGATACATTGTGACACTGAGGCACAGAGAGACTCAGACACAGAGAAAAAGTGATACTGAATCTCTGACACACTAATACACAGAGACACAGAGACTCTGAGATGCTGACACTCTGATACACAGAGACACAGAGACTCTGAGACGCTGAGACTCTGAGACACTGAGGCACAGAGACACTGAGGCACAGAGACACAGAGACACTGAGAAACAGAAGCACTAAGACACAGAGACATAGAGACACTGAAACTCTGAGCAACAAAACTTTGAGACACTGATAAACTGAGACACAGAGGCACAGAGACAATGAGGCACAGAGACACTGAGACCCTGCGACTCTGAGACACTGACATACTGGGACACAGAGACACTGGGACACAGAGACACTGAGACACAGAGACACTGATGAACAGAAACACTGCGACACAGAGAAACTGTGACATTGAGACTCTGAGACGCTGAGACACTGAGGCACAGACACACTGGGACACAGAGACACTGAGACTCTGAGACCTGACACACTGAGACACAGAGACACTGGGACACAGAGACACTGAGACTCTGAGACACTGAGGCACAGAAACACTGAGACACTGTGACACTGAGGCACAGAGACACTCAACACAGAGACAAAGTGACACTGAGTGACTGTGACATTGACACACTGAGACACTGAGACTCTGAGATATTGAGACACTTAGGCACTGAGGCACTGAGGCACAGATACACTGAGTCTCTGAGACACAGAGACACTGAGACACTGAGACACAGAGACACAGAGACACTGAGAGTCTGATAGACTGAGGCACAGAGACACTGAGACACGGAGGCACCAAGACACAGAGACTCTGAGACACTGAGACGCTGAGACTCTGATACATTGAGACACAGAGACACAGAGACACTGGGACACTGAGAGTCTGAGACACAGAGACACATAGACACTGAGACACAGAGACCCTGAGACACAGAGACACTGAGACACAGAGACACTGAGACACTGAGCCTCTGAGACACAAAGACACGGAAACACTGAGACACAGAGAAACATAGACACCGAGGCACAGAGACACTGAGACCCTGAGACACAGAGACACTGAGCCTCTGAGACACAGAGACACTGAGACACAGAGACACAGAGATACTGAGAGTCTTGATAGACTGAGACACTGAGACTCTGAGTCACTGAGACAAAGAGACACAGAAACACGGAGACGCTGAGACACTGAGACACTGAGACTCAGAGATACTGGGACACAGAGATACTGAGACACTGAGACTCAGAGACATTGGGACACAGAGAAACTGAGACACTGAAACACAAAGACTTTGAGACCCTGAGACACTGAGACACTGAGACACAGAGACACAGAGACAGAGACACTGAGTCACTCAGACACTCAGACATTCAGACACAGAGACAAAGAGACACTGAGTCTCTGAGACACTGCTACACTGAAAGACAGAGACACAGAGACACTGAGACTCTGAGACTCGGAGACACTGAGTCAATGAGGCACTGAGACACTGAGACACTGAGTCTCTGAGACACAGAGACACTGAGATACTGAGACACGGAGTCACAGAGACACAGAGGCACTGAGGCACAGAGACAGTGAGGCACAGAGTCACTGAGACACAGAGTCACTCAGACAGAGAGACATGGAGACGCTGAGTCTCTGAGATACTGATACACTGAGACACTGATAATCTGAGACACTGAGACACTGAGACACAGAGAAACAGAGACACTGAGCCTCTGAGACTCTGATACACTGAGACACAGAGACACTGAGACTCTAGACACTGAGACACTGAGATAGAGAAACACTGAGACATTGAGACACAGAGACACTGAGACACTGTGTCACAGAGGCACAGAGACACTCAGACACTGAGACACTGATTCTCTGAGATGCTGATACACGGAGTTACAGGGACACAAGGATACTGAGACACTGAGTCACAGAGACACTGAGACTCTGAGACACTGAGACACAGAGGCACTGAGACTCTGAGACATTGAGACACAGGGATACTGATACTCTGAGAAACTAAGGCATGAGACACTGAGGCACAGAGACACTGAGACACAGAGACACAGAGACTCTGAGACACTGATGCACTGAGACACAGAGACACTGAGACTCGGAGACACAGAGACACTGAGACACTTAAACACAGAGAGACTGAGACACTGAGACTCTGAGATACTGAGACAATGGGACACAGAGGCACTGAGACTCTGAGATACTGAGACACAGAGACACTGAGACACAAATCTTTGAGACACTGAGACACAGAGACACTGAGACTCTGAGACACAGAGATACTGAGACACTGAGACACTGAGTCACTGAGACACTGAGACTCTGAGACACTGAGGCACAGAGACACTGAGACACAGAGATACTGAGACACAGAGACACTGAGACACAGAGACACTGTGACACAGAGTCACAGAGACAGTAAGACACTGAGAGACTGAGGCACAGAGAAACTGAAACACTGAGACACTGAGGCACTGAGACACAGATACACAGAGACACTGAGACTCTGAGACACTGAGGCACAGAGACACTGAGACACAGAGACATAGAGACACTGAAACTCTGAGACACTGTGACACAGAGACTCTGAGACACATAGACTCTGAGACTCTGAGACTCTGTGACTCTGATACATTGTGACACTGAGGCACAGAGAGACTCAGACACAGAGAAAAAGTGATACTGAATCGCTGACACACTAATACACAGAGACACAGAGACTCTCAGACGCTGAGACTCTGATACACAGAGACACAGAGACTCTGAGACGCTGAGACTCTGAGACACTGAGGCACAGAGACACTGAGGCACAGAGACACAGAGACACTGAGAAACAGAAGCACTAAGACACAGAGACATAGAGACACTGAAACTCTGAGACACAAAACTTTGAGACACTGATAAACTGAGACACAGAGGCACAGAGACAATGAGGCACAGAGACACTGAGACCCTGCGACTCTGAGACACTGACATACTGGGACACAGAGACACTGGGACACAGAGACACTGAGACACAGAGACACTGATGCACAGAAACACTGCGACACAGAGAAACTGTGACATTGAGACTCTGAGACGCTGAGAAACTGAGGCACAGTGATACTGGGACACAGAGACACTGAGACTCTGAGACACTGAGACACTGAGTCACAGAGACACTGGGACACAGAGACACTGAGACTCTGAGACCTGACACACTGAGACACAGAGACACTGGGACACAGAGACACTGAGACTCTGAGACACTGAGGCACAGAAACACTGAGACACAGAGACACTGTGACACTGAGGCACAGAGACACTCAACACAGAGACAAAGTGACACTGAGTGACTGTGACATTGACACACTGAGACACTGAGACTCTGAGATATTGAGACACTTAGGCACTGAGGCACTGAGGCACAGATACACTGAGTCTCTGAGACACAGAGACACTGAGACACAGAGACACAGAGACACTGAGAGTCTGATAGACTGAGGCACAGAGACACTGAGACACGGAGGCACCAAGACACAGAGACTCTGAGACACTGAGACGCTGAGACTCTGATACATTGAGACACAGAGACACTGGGAAACTGAGAGTCTGAGACACAGAGACACATAGACACTGAGACACAGAGACCCTGAGACACAGAGACACTAAGCTTCTGAGACACAGAGACACTGAGACACTGAGCCTCTGAGACACAAAGACACGGAAACACTGAGACAAAGAGAAACATAGACACCGAGGCACAGAGACACTGAGACCCTGAGACACAGAGACACTGAGCCTCTGAGACACAGAGACACTGAGACACAGAGACACAGAGATACTGAGAGTCTTGATAGACTGAGACACTGAGACTCTGAGTCACTGAGACAAAGAGACACAGAAACACGGAGACGCTAAGACACTGAGACACAGGGATACTGAGACTCTGAGAAACTAAGGCATGAGACACTGAGGCACAGAGACACTGAGACACAGAGACACAGAGACTCTGAGACACTGATGCACTGAGGCACAGAGACACTGAGACTCGGAGACACAGAGACACTGAGACACTTAAACACAGAGAGACAGAGACACTGAGACTCTGAGATACTGAGACACAGAGACACTGAGGCACAGAGACACAGAGACACTGAGAAACAGAAGCACTAAGACACAGAGACATAGAGACACTGAAACTCTGAGACACAAAACTTTGAGACACTGATAAACTGAGACACAGAGGCACAGAGACAATGAGGCACAGAGACACTGAGACCCTGCGACTCTGAGACACTGACATACTGGGACACAGAGACACTGGGACACAGAGACACTGAGACGCAGAGACACTGATGCACAGAAATACTGCGACACAGAGAAACTGTGACATTGAGACTCTGAGACGCTGAGACACTGAGGCACAGTGATACTGGGACACAGAGACACTGAGACTCTGAGACACAGAGACACTGATGCACAGAAACACTGCGACACAGAGAAACTGTGACATTGAGACTCTGAGATGCTGAGACACTGAGGCACAGTGATACTGGGACACAGAGACTCTGAGACTCGGAGACACTGAGTCAATGAGGCTCTGAGACACTGAGACACTGAGTCTCTGAGACACATAGACACTGAGATACTGAGACACGGAATCACAGAGACACAGAGACAATGAGACTCTGAGACACTGAGGCACAGAAACACTGAGACACTGTGACACTGAGGCACAGAGACACTCAACACACAGACAAAGTGACACTGAGTGACTGTGACATTGACACACTGAGACACTGAGACTCTGAGATATTGAGACACTTAGGCACTGAGGCACTGAGGCACAGATACACTGAGTCTCTGAGACACAGAGACACTGAGACACAGAGACACTGAGAGTCTGATAGACTGAGGCACAGAGACACTGAGACACGGAGGCACCAAGACACAGAGACTCTGAGACACTGAGACGCTGAGACTCTGATACATTGAGACACAGAGACACATAGACACTGAGACACAGAGACCCTGAGACACAGAGACACTGAGCTTCTGAGACACAGAGACACTGAGACACTGAGCCTCTGAGACACAAAGACACGGAAACACTGAGACACAGAGAAACATAGACACCGAGGCACAGAGACACTGAGACCCTGAGACACAGAGACACTGAGCCTCTGAGACACAGAGACACTGAGACTCAGAGATACTGGGACACAGAGATACTGAGACACTGAGACACAGAGACAGTGAGACTCTCAGACACTGAGAAACAGAGACATTGAGACACTGAGACTCAGAGACATTGGGACACAGAGAAACTGAGACACTGAGACACAAAGACTTTGAGACCCTGAAACACTGAGACACTGAGACACAGAGACAGAGACACTCAGACACTCAGACACTTAGACATTCAGACACAGAGACAAAGAGACACTGAGTCTCTGAGACACTGCTACACTGAAACACAGAGACACAGAGACACTGAGACTCTGAGACTCGGAGACACTGAGTCAATGAGGCACTGAGACACTGAGAGACTGAGACTCTGAGACACAGAGACACTGAGATACTGAGACACGGAGTCACAGGGACACAGAGGCACTGAGGCACAGAAACACTGAGACACTGTGACACTGAGGCACAGAGACACTCAACACACAGACAAAGTGACACTGAGTGACTGTGACATTGACACACTGAGACACTGAGACTCTGAGATATTGAGACACTTAGGCACTGAGGCACTGAGGCACAGATACACTGAGTCTCTGAGACACAGAGACACTGAGACACAGAGACACTGAGAGTCTGATAGACTGAGGCACAGAGACACTGAGACACGGAGGCACCAAGACACAGAGACTCTGAGACACTGAGACGCTGAGACTCTGATACATTGAGACACAGAGACACATAGACACTGAGACACAGAGACCCTGAGACACAGAGACACTGAGATTCTGAGACACAGAGACACTGAGACACTGAGCCTCTGAGACACAAAGACACGGAAACACTGAGACACAGAGAAACATAGACACCGAGGCACAGAGACACTGAGACCCTGAGACACAGAGACACTGAGCCTCTGAGACACAGAGACACTGAGACTCAGAGATACTGGGACACAGAGATACTGAGACACTGAGACACAGAGACAGTGAGACTCTCAGACACTGAGAAACAGAGACATTGAGACACTGAGACTCAGAGACATTGGGACACAGAGAAACTGAGACACTGAGACACAAAGACTTTGAGACCCTGAAACACTGAGACACTGAGACACAGAGACAGAGACACTCAGACACTCAGACACTTAGACATTCAGACACAGAGACAAAGAGACACTGAGTCTCTGAGACACTGCTACACTGAAACACAGAGACACAGAGACACTGAGACTCTGAGACTCGGAGACACTGAGTCAATGAGGCACTGAGACACTGAGAGACTGAGACTCTGAGACACAGAGACACTGAGATACTGAGACACGGAGTCACAGGGACACAGAGGCACTGAGGCACAGAAACACTGAGACACTGTGACACTGAGGCACAGAGACACTCAACACACAGACAAAGTGTCACTGAGTGACTGTGACATTGACACACTGAGACACTGAGACTCTGAGATATTGAGACACTTAGGCACTGAGGCACTGAGGCACAGATACACTGAGTCTCTGAGACACAGAGACACTGAGACACAGAGACACTGAGAGTCTGATAGACTGAGGCACAGAGACACTGAGACACGGAGGCACCAAGACACAGAGACTCTGAGACACTGAGACGCTGAGACTCTGATACATTGAGACACAGAGACACATAGACACTGAGACACAGAGACCCTGAGACACAGAGACACTGAGCTTCTGAGACACAGAGACACTGAGACACTGAGCCTCTGAGACACAAAGACACGGAAACACTGAGACACAGAGAAACATAGACACCGAGGCACAGAGACACTGAGACCCTGAGACACAGAGACACTGAGCCTCTGAGACACAGAGACACTGAGACTCAGAGATACTGGGACACAGAGATACTGAGACACTGAGACACAGAGACAGTGAGACTCTCAGACACTGAGAAACAGAGACATTGAGACACTGAGACTCAGAGACATTGGGACACAGAGAAACTGAGACACTGAGACACAAAGACTTTGAGACCCTGAAACACTGAGACACTGAGACACAGAGACAGAGACACTCAGACACTCAGACACTTAGACATTCAGACACAGAGACAAAGAGACACTGAGTCTCTGAGACACTGCTACACTGAAACACAGAGACACAGAGACACTGAGACTCTGAGACTCGGAGACACTGAGTCAATGAGGCACTGAGACACTGAGAGACTGAGACTCTGAGACACAGAGACACTGAGATACTGAGACACGGAGTCACAGGGACACAGAGGCACTGAGGCGCAGAGACACTGAGGCACAGAGACACTGAGACACAGAGTCACTCAGACACAGAGACACGGAGACGCTGAGTCTCTGAGATACTGATACACTGAGACACTGATAATCTGAGACACTGAGACACTGAGACACAGAGAAACAGAGACACTGAGCCTCTGAGACTCTGATACACTGAGACACAGAGACACTGAGACTCTAGACACTGAGACACTGAGATAGAGAAACACTGAGACACTGGGACATTGAGACACAGAGACACTGAGACACTGTGTCACAGAGGCACAGAGACACTGAGACACTGAGACACTGATTCTCTGAGATGCTGATACACGGAGTTACAGGGACACAAGGATACTGAGACACTGAGTCACAGAGACACTGAGACGCTGAGACACTGAGACACAGAGGCACTGAGACTCTGAGACACTGAGACACAGGGATACTGAGACTCTGAGAAACTAAGGCATGAGACACTGAGGCACAGAGACACTGAGACACAGAGACTCTGAGACACTGATGCACTGAGACACAGAGACACTGAGACTCGGAGACACTGAGACACTTAAACACAGAGAGACTGAGACACTGAGACTCTGAGATACTGAGACAATGGGACACAGAGGCACTGAGACTCTGAGATACTGAGACACAGAGACACTGAGACACAAATCTTTGAGACACTGAGACACAGAGACACTGAGACTCTGAGACTCTGAGACACAGAGATACTGAGACACTGAGACACTGAGACACTGAGACTCTGAGACACTGAGGCACAGAGACTCTGAGACACTGAGACTCTGAGATAATGAGACACTGAGGCACAGAGACACTGAGACACAGAGACACTGAGATTCTGAGACACTGAGGCACAGAGACACTGAGACACAGAGATACTGAGACACAGAGACACAGAGACACAGAGACACTGTGACACAGAGACACAGAGACAGTAAGACACTGAGAGACTGAGGCACAGAGAAACTGAAACACTGAGACACTGAGGCACTGAGACACAGATACACAGAGGCACTGAGACTCTGAGACACTGAGGCACAGCGACACTGAGACACAGAGACATAGAGACACTGAAACTCTGAGACACTGTGACACAGAGACTCTGAGACACTGATGCACTGAGACACAGAGACACTGAGACTCGGAGACACAGAGACACTGAGACACTTAAACACAGAGAGACTGAGACACTGAGACTCTGAGATACTGAGACAATGGGACACAGAGGCACTGAGACTCTGAGATACTGAGACACAGAGACACTGAGACACAAATCTTTGAGACACTGAGACACAGAGACACTGAGACTCTGAGACACAGAGATACTGAGACACTGAGACACTGAGACACTGAGACACTGAGACTCTGAGACACTGAGGCACAGAGACACTGAGACACAGAGATACTGAGACACAGAGACACTGAGACACAGAGACACTGTGACACAGAGTCACAGAGACAGTAAGACACTGAGAGACTGAGGCACAGAGAAACTGAAACACTGAGACACTGAGGCACTGAGACACAGATACACAGAGACACTGAGACTCTGAGACACTGAGGCACAGAGACACTGAGACACAGAGACATAGAGACACTGAAACTCTGAGACACTGTGACACAGAGACTCTGAGACACATAGACTCTGAGACTCTGAGACTCTGTGACTCTGATACATTGTGACACTGAGGCACAGAGAGACTCAGACACAGAGAAAAAGTGATACTGAATCGCTGACACACTAATACACAGAGACACAGAGACTCTCAGACGCTGAGACTCTGATACACAGAGACACAGAGACTCTGAGACGCTGAGACTCTGAGACACTGAGGCACAGAGACACTGAGGCACAGAGACACAGAGACACTGAGAAACAGAAGCACTAAGACACAGAGACATAGAGACACTGAAACTCTGAGACACAAAACTTTGAGACACTGATAAACTGAGACACAGAGGCACAGAGACAATGAGGCACAGAGACACTGAGACCCTGCGACTCTGAGACACTGACATACTGGGACACAGAGACACTGGGACACAGAGACACTGAGACACAGAGACACTGATGCACAGAAACACTGCGACACAGAGAAACTGTGACATTGAGACTCTGAGACGCTGAGACACTGAGGCACAGTGATACTGGGACACAGAGACACTGAGACTCTGAGACACTGAGACACTGAGTCACAGAGACACTGGGACACAGAGACACTGAGACTCTGAGACCTGACACACTGAGACACAGAGACACTGGGACACAGAGACACTGAGACTCTGAGACACTGAGGCACAGAAACACTGAGACACTGTGACACTGAGGCACAGAGACACTCAACACAGAGACAAAGTGACACTGAGTGACTGTGACATTGACACACTGAGACACTGAGACTCTGAGATATTGAGACACTTAGGCACTGAGGCACTGAGGCACAGATACACTGAGTCTCTGAGACACAGAGACACTGAGACACAGAGACACAGAGACACTGAGAGTCTGATAGACTGAGGCACAGAGACACTGAGACACGGAGGCACCAAGACACAGAGACTCTGAGACACTGAGACGCTGAGACTCTGATACATTGAGACACAGAGACACTGGGAAACTGAGAGTCTGAGACACAGAGACACATAGACACTGAGACACAGAGACCCTGAGACACAGAGACACTAAGCTTCTGAGACACAGAGACACTGAGACACTGAGCCTCTGAGACACAAAGACACGGAAACACTGAGACAAAGAGAAACATAGACACCGAGGCACAGAGACACTGAGACCCTGAGACACAGAGACACTGAGCCTCTGAGACACAGAGACACTGAGACACAGAGACACAGAGATACTGAGAGTCTTGATAGACTGAGACACTGAGACTCTGAGTCACTGAGACAAAGAGACACAGAAACACGGAGACGCTAAGACACTGAGACACAGGGATACTGAGACTCTGAGAAACTAAGGCATGAGACACTGAGGCACAGAGACACTGAGACACAGAGACACAGAGACTCTGAGACACTGATGCACTGAGGCACAGAGACACTGAGACTCGGAGACACAGAGACACTGAGACACTTAAACACAGAGAGACAGAGACACTGAGACTCTGAGATACTGAGACACAGAGACACTGAGGCACAGAGACACAGAGACACTGAGAAACAGAAGCACTAAGACACAGAGACATAGAGACACTGAAACTCTGAGACACAAAACTTTGAGACACTGATAAACTGAGACACAGAGGCACAGAGACAATGAGGCACAGAGACACTGAGACCCTGCGACTCTGAGACACTGACATACTGGGACACAGAGACACTGGGACACAGAGACACTGAGACGCAGATACACTGATGCACAGAAATACTGCGACACAGAGAAACTGTGACATTGAGACTCTGAGACGCTGAGACACTGAGGCACAGTGATACTGGGACACAGAGACACTGAGACTCTGAGACACAGAGACACTGATGCACAGAAACACTGCGACACAGAGAAACTGTGACATTGAGACTCTGAGATGCTGAGACACTGAGGCACAGTGATACTGGGACACAGAGACTCTGAGACTCGGAGACACTGAGTCAATGAGGCTCTGAGACACTGAGACACTGAGTCTCTGAGACACATAGACACTGAGATACTGAGACACGGAATCACAGAGACACAGAGACAATGAGACTCTGAGACACTGAGGCACAGAAACACTGAGACACTGTGACACTGAGGCACAGAGACACTCAACACACAGACAAAGTGACACTGAGTGACTGTGACATTGACACACTGAGACACTGAGACTCTGAGATATTGAGACACTTAGGCACTGAGGCACTGAGGCACAGATACACTGAGTCTCTGAGACACAGAGACACTGAGACACAGAGACACTGAGAGTCTGATAGACTGAGGCACAGAGACACTGAGACACGGAGGCACCAAGACACAGAGACTCTGAGACACTGAGACGCTGAGACTCTGATACATTGAGACACAGAGACACATAGACACTGAGACACAGAGACCCTGAGACACAGAGACACTGAGCTTCTGAGACACAGAGACACTGAGACACTGAGCCTCTGAGACACAAAGACACGGAAACACTGAGACACAGAGAAACATAGACACCGAGGCACAGAGACACTGAGACCCTGAGACACAGAGACACTGAGCCTCTGAGACACAGAGACACTGAGACTCAGAGATACTGGGACACAGAGATACTGAGACACTGAGACACAGAGACAGTGAGACTCTCAGACACTGAGAAACAGAGACATTGAGACACTGAGACTCAGAGACATTGGGACACAGAGAAACTGAGACACTGAGACACAAAGACTTTGAGACCCTGAAACACTGAGACACTGAGACACAGAGACAGAGACACTCAGACACTCAGACACTTAGACATTCAGACACAGAGACAAAGAGACACTGAGTCTCTGAGACACTGCTACACTGAAACACAGAGACACAGAGACACTGAGACTCTGAGACTCGGAGACACTGAGTCAATGAGGCACTGAGACACTGAGAGACTGAGACTCTGAGACACAGAGACACTGAGATACTGAGACACGGAGTCACAGGGACACAGAGGCACTGAGGCACAGAAACACTGAGACACTGTGACACTGAGGCACAGAGACACTCAACACACAGACAAAGTGACACTGAGTGACTGTGACATTGACACACTGAGACACTGAGACTCTGAGATATTGAGACACTTAGGCACTGAGGCACTGAGGCACAGATACACTGAGTCTCTGAGACACAGAGACACTGAGACACAGAGACACTGAGAGTCTGATAGACTGAGGCACAGAGACACTGAGACACGGAGGCACCAAGACACAGAGACTCTGAGACACTGAGACGCTGAGACTCTGATACATTGAGACACAGAGACACATAGACACTGAGACACAGAGACCCTGAGACACAGAGACACTGAGCTTCTGAGACACAGAGACACTGAGACACTGAGCCTCTGAGACACAAAGACACGGAAACACTGAGACACAGAGAAACATAGACACCGAGGCACAGAGACACTGAGACCCTGAGACACAGAGACACTGAGCCTCTGAGACACAGAGACACTGAGACTCAGAGATACTGGGACACAGAGATACTGAGACACTGAGACACAGAGACAGTGAGACTCTCAGACACTGAGAAACAGAGACATTGAGACACTGAGACTCAGAGACATTGGGACACAGAGAAACTGAGACACTGAGACACAAAGACTTTGAGACCCTGAAACACTGAGACACTGAGACACAGAGACAGAGACACTCAGACACTCAGACACTTAGACATTCAGACACAGAGACAAAGAGACACTGAGTCTCTGAGACACTGCTACACTGAAACACAGAGACACAGAGACACTGAGACTCTGAGACTCGGAGACACTGAGTCAATGAGGCACTGAGACACTGAGAGACTGAGACTCTGAGACACAGAGACACTGAGATACTGAGACACGGAGTCACAGGGACACAGAGGCACTGAGGCACAGAAACACTGAGACACTGTGACACTGAGGCACAGAGACACTCAACACACAGACAAAGTGACACTGAGTGACTGTGACATTGACACACTGAGACACTGAGACTCTGAGATATTGAGACACTTAGGCACTGAGGCACTGAGGCACAGATACACTGAGTCTCTGAGACACAGAGACACTGAGACACAGAGACACTGAGAGTCTGATAGACTGAGGCACAGAGACACTGAGACACGGAGGCACCAAGACACAGAGACTCTGAGACACTGAGACGCTGAGACTCTGATACATTGAGACACAGAGACACATAGACACTGAGACACAGAGACCCTGAGACACAGAGACACTGAGATTCTGAGACACAGAGACACTGAGACACTGAGCCTCTGAGACACAAAGACACGGAAACACTGAGACACAGAGAAACATAGACACCGAGGCACAGAGACACTGAGACCCTGAGACACAGAGACACTGAGCCTCTGAGACACAGAGACACTGAGACTCAGAGATACTGGGACACAGAGATACTGAGACACTGAGACACAGAGACAGTGAGACTCTCAGACACTGAGAAACAGAGACATTGAGACACTGAGACTCAGAGACATTGGGACACAGAGAAACTGAGACACTGAGACACAAAGACTTTGAGACCCTGAAACACTGAGACACTGAGACACAGAGACAGAGACACTCAGACACTCAGACACTTAGACATTCAGACACAGAGACAAAGAGACACTGAGTCTCTGAGACACTGCTACACTGAAACACAGAGACACAGAGACACTGAGACTCGGAGACACTGAGTCAATGAGGCACTGAGACACTGAGAGACTGAGACTCTGAGACACAGAGACACTGAGATACTGAGACACGGAGTCACAGGGACACAGAGGCACTGAGGCGCAGAGACACTGAGGCACAGAGACACTGAGACACAGAGTCACTCAGACACAGAGACACGGAGACGCTGAGTCTCTGAGATACTGATACACTGAGACACTGATAATCTGAGACACTGAGACACTGAGACACAGAGAAACAGAGACACTGAGCCTCTGAGACTCTGATACACTGAGACACAGAGACACTGAGACTCTAGACACTGAGACACTGAGATAGAGAAACACTGAGACACTGGGACATTGAGACACAGAGACACTGAGACACTGTGTCACAGAGGCACAGAGACACTGAGACACTGAGACACTGATTCTCTGAGATGCTGATACACGGAGTTACAGGGACACAAGGATACTGAGACACTGAGTCACAGAGACACTGAGACGCTGAGACACTGAGACACAGAGGCACTGAGACTCTGAGACACTGAGACACAGGGATACTGAGACTCTGAGAAACTAAGGCATGAGACACTGAGGCACAGAGACACTGAGACACAGAGACTCTGAGACACTGATGCACTGAGACACAGAGACACTGAGACTCGGAGACACTGAGACACTTAAACACAGAGAGACTGAGACACTGAGACTCTGAGATACTGAGACAATGGGACACAGAGGCACTGAGACTCTGAGATACTGAGACACAGAGACACTGAGACACAAATCTTTGAGACACTGAGACACAGAGACACTGAGACTCTGAGACTCTGAGACACAGAGATACTGAGACACTGAGACACTGAGACACTGAGACTCTGAGACACTGAGGCACAGAGACTCTGAGACACTGAGACTCTGAGATAATGAGACACTGAGGCACAGAGACACTGAGACACAGAGACACTGAGATTCTGAGACACTGAGGCACAGAGACACTGAGACACAGAGATACTGAGACACAGAGACACAGAGACACAGAGACACTGTGACACAGAGACACAGAGACAGTAAGACACTGAGAGACTGAGGCACAGAGAAACTGAAACACTGAGACACTGAGGCACTGAGACACAGATACACAGAGGCACTGAGACTCTGAGACACTGAGGCACAGCGACACTGAGACACAGAGACATAGAGACACTGAAACTCTGAGACACTGTGACACAGAGACTCTGAGACACAGAGACTCTGAGACTCTGAGACTCTGTGACACTGATACATTGTGACACTGAGGCACAGAGAGACTCAGACACAGAGAAAAAGTGATACTGAATCTCTGACACACTAATACACAGAGACACAGAGACTCTGAGACGCTGACACTCTGATACACAGAGACACAAAGACTCTGAGACGCTGAGACTCTGAGACACTGAGGCACAGAGACACTGAGGCACAGAGTCACAGAGACACTGAGAAACAGAAGCACTAAGACACAGAGACATAGAGACACTGAAACTCTGAGACACAAAACTTTGAGACACTGGTAAACTGAGACACAGAGGCACAGAGACAATGAGGCACAGAGACACTGAGACCCTGCGACTCTGAGACACTGACATACTGGGACACAGAGACACTGGGACACAGAGACACTGAGACACAGAGACCCTGAGACACAGAGACACTAAGCTTCTGAGACACAGAGACACTGAGACACTGAGCCTCTGAGACACAAAGACACGGAAACACTGAGACACAGAGAAACATAGACACCGAGGCACAGAGACACTGAGACCCTGAGACACTGAGCCTCTGAGACACAGAGACCCTGAGACACAGAGACACAGAGATACTGAGAGTCTTGATAGACTGAGACACTGAGACTCTGAGTCACGGAGACACAAAACTTTGAGACACTGATAAACTGAGACACAGAGGCACAGAGACAATAAGGCACAGAGACACTGAGACCCTGCGACTCTGAGACACTGACATGCTGGGACACAGAGACACTGGGACACAGAGACACTGAGACACAGAGACACTGATGCACAGAAACACTGCGACACAGAGAAACTGTGACATTGAGACACTGAGACGCTAAGACACTGAGGCACAGTGATACTGGGACACAGAGACACTGAGACTCTGAGACACTGAGACACAGAGACACAGAGACACAGAGACACTGGGACACAGAGACACTGAGACACAGAGACACTGAGACTCTGAGACCTGACACACTGAGACACAGAGACACTGGGACACAGAGACACTGAGACTCTGAGACACTGAGACACTGAGGCACAGAAACACTGAGACACTGTGACACTGAGGCACAGAGACACTCAACACAGAGACAAAGTGACACTGAGTGACTGTGACATTGACACACTGAGACACTGAGACTCTGAGATATTGAGACACTTAGGCACTGAGGCACTGAGGCACAGATACACTGAGTCTCTGAGACACAGAGACACTGAGACACAGAGACACAGAGACACTGAGAGTCTGATAGACTGAGGCACAGAGACACTGAGACACGGAGGCACCAATACACAGAGACTCTGAGACACTGAGACGCTGAGACTCTGATACATTGAGACACAGAGACACAGAGACACTGGGACACTGAGAGTCTGAGACACAGAGACACATAGACACTGAGACACAGAGACCCTGAGACACAGAGACACTGAGCTTCTGAGACACAGAGACACTGAGACACTGAGCCTCTGAGACACAAAGACACGGAAACACTGAGACACAGAGAAACATAGACACCGAGGCACAGAGACACTGAGACCCTGAGACACAGAGACACTGAGCCTCTGAGACACAGAGACACAGAGACACTGAGACACAGAGACACAGAGATACTGAGAGTCTTGATAGACTGAGACACTGAGACTCTGAGTCACTGAGACAAAGAGACACAGAAACACGGAGACGCTGAGACACTGAGACACTGAGATTCAGAGATACTGGGACACAGAGATACTGAGACACTGAGACACAGAGACAGTGAGACTCTCAGACACTGAGAAACAGAGACATTGAGACACTGAGACTCAGAGACATTGGGACACAGAGAAACTGAGACACTGAGACACAAAGACTTTGAGACCCTGAAACACTGAGACACTGAGACACAGAGACAGAGACACTCAGACACTCAGACACTCAGACATTCAGACACAGAGACAAAGAGACACTGAGTCTCTGAGACACTGCTACACTGAAACACAGAGACACAGAGACACTGAGACTCTGAGACCTGAGACACTGAGACACAGAGACACTGGGACACAGAGACACTGAGACACAAAGACACTGAGGCACAGAGACACTGAGACACTGTGACACTGAGGCACAGAGACACTCAACACAGAGACAAAGTGACACTGAGTGTCTGTGACATTGATACACTGAGACACTGAGACTCTGAGACATTGAGACACTGAGGCACAGAGACACTGAGGCACAGAGACACTGAGAGTCTGATAGACTGAGGCACAGAGACACTGAGAGACTTAGGCACCAAGACACAGAGACACTGAGGCACAGAGACACTGCGACACAGAGACACTGTGACATTGAGACTTTGAGACGTTGAGACACTGAGG
This sequence comes from Prionace glauca, assembly GCA_037974335.1. Lineage (NCBI taxonomy): Eukaryota > Metazoa > Chordata > Chondrichthyes > Carcharhiniformes > Carcharhinidae > Prionace > Prionace glauca. Next base: position 421,317 of record JBBMRE010000232.1, on the reverse strand, counting down.
CACAGTGAAACTGAGACACAGGTTCACTGAGACTCTAAGACACTGAGACACTGAAAATCTGAGACACTGAGAGACTGTGACACTGAGGCACAGAGACGCTCAGACAGAGAGACACTGAGTCTCTGAGACACTGATAAACTGAGACACAGAGACAGAGACTCTGAGACTCTGAGACTCTGAGACTCTGAGACTCTGAGACACTGGGACACAGAGACACTGAGACTCTGAGACACTGAGACACAAAGACACTGGGACACAGAGACACTGAGACTCTGAGACACTGAGACACTGTAACACTGAGGCACAGAGACACTCAACACAGAGACAAAGTGACACTGAGTGTCTGAGACATTGATACACTGAGACACTGAGACTCTGAGACATTGAGACACTTAGGCACAGAGACACTGAGACACTGAGACACAGAGACACTGAGACTTTGAGATATTAAGATACTGAGGCACAGAGACACTGAGGCACAGATACACTGAGTCTCTGAGACACAGAAACACAGAGACACTGAGAGTCTGATAGACTGAGGCACAGGGACACTGAGATACTGAGGCACCAACACACAGAGACTCTGAGACGCTGAGGCACAGAGACACTGAGACACAGAGATACTGAGACACTGTGACTCAGAGATACTTAGACACAGAGACACTGAGACAGTTAAACACAGAGAGACTGAGACACTGAGACTCTGAGATACTGAGACAATGGGACACAGAGGCACTGAGACTCTGAGATACTGAGACACAGAGACACTGAGACACAAATCTTTGTGACACTGAGACACAGAGACACAGAGACACTGAGACTCTGAGACACAGAGATACTGAGACACTGAGACACTGAGACACCGAGACACTGAGACACTGAGACACTGAGACTCTGAGACACTGAGGCACAGAGACTCTGAGACACTGAGACTCTGAGATAATGAGACACTGAGGCACAGAGACACTGAGACATAGAGACACTGAGATTCTGAGACACTGAGGCACAAAGACACTGAGACTCAGAGATACTGAGACACAGAGACACTGAATCTCTGAGTCACTGATACATTGAGACTCTGAGACACTGAGGCACAGAGATAGACAATCACTGAGACAGAGAGACACTGATAATCTGAGACTCTGAGACCCTGTGACATTGAGGGACAGAGACACTCAGACACAGAGAAACTGAGACACTGAGGCACCAAGACTCAGAAACTCTGAGAGATTGAGACTCTGAGACTCTGAGACAATGAGACACAGTAACACAGAGAAACAGAGACAATGAGGCACAGAGATACAGAGACTCTGAGGCACAGAGGCACAGAGACACTGAGACACTGAGACACAGAGACACTGAGACTCTGAGACGCTGAGACACAGAGACACTGTGACACAGAGACACAGAGACAGTAAGACACTGAGATACTGAGGCACAGAGAAACTGAAACACTGAGACACTGAGGCACTGAGACACAGATACACAGAGACACTGAGACTCTGAGACACTGAGGCACAGAGACACTGAGACGCAGAGACATAGAGACACTGAAACTCTGAGACACTGTGACACAGAGACTCTGAGACACAGAGACTCTGAGACACTGAGACTCTGTGACTCTGATACATTGTGACACTGAGGCACAGAGAGACTCAGACACAGAGAAAAAGTGATACTGAATCTCTGACACACTAATACACAGAGACACAGAGACTCTGAGATGCTGACACTCTGATACACAGAGACACAGAGACTCTGAGACGCTGAGACTCTGAGTCACTGAGGCACAGAGACACTGAGGCACAGAGACACAGAGACACTGAGAAACAGAAGCACTAAGACACAGAGACATAGAGACACTGAAACTCTGAGCAACAAAACTTTGAGACACTGATAAACTGAGACACAGAGGCACAGAGACAATGAGGCACAGAGACACTGAGACCCTGCGACTCTGAGACACTGACATACTGGGACACAGAGACACTGGGACACAGAGACACTGAGACACAGAGACACTGATGAACAGAAACACTGCGACACAGAGAAACTGTGACATTGAGACTCTGAGACGCTGAGACACTGAGGCACAGACACACTGGGACACAGAGACACTGAGATTCTGAGACCTGACACACTGAGACACAGAGACACTGGGACACAGAGACACTGAGACTCTGAGACACTGAGGCACAGAAACACTGAGACACTGTGACACTGAGGCACAGAGACACTCAACACAGAGACAAAGTGACACTGAGTGACTGTGACATTGACACACTGAGACACTGAGACTCTGAGATATTGAGACACTTAGGCACTGAGGCACTGAGGCACAGATACACTGAGTCTCTGAGACACAGAGACACTGAGACACTGAGACACAGAGACACAGAGACACTGAGAGTCTGATAGACTGAGGCACAGAGACACTGAGACACGGAGGCACCAAGACACAGAGACTCTGAGACACTGAGACGCTGAGACTCTGATACATTGAGACACAGAGACACAAAGACACTGGGACACTGAGAGTCTGAGACACAGAGACACATAGACACTGAGACACAGAGACCCTGAGACACAGAGACACTGAGACACAGAGACACTGAGACACTGAGCCTCTGAGACACAAAGACACGGAAACACTGAGACACAGAGAAACATAGACACCGAGGCACAGAGACACTGAGACCCTGAGACACAGAGACACTGAGCCTCTGAGACACAGAGACACTGAGACACAGAGACACAGAGATACTGAGAGTCTTGATAGACTGAGACACTGAGACTCTGAGTCACTGAGACAAAGAGACACAGAAACACGGAGACGCTGAGACACTGAGACACTGAGACTCAGAGATACTGGGACACAGAGATACTGAGACACTGAGACTCAGAGACATTGGGACACAGAGAAACTGAGACACTGAAACACAAAGACTTTGAGACCCTGAGACACTGAGACACAGAGACACAGAGACAGAGACACTGAGTCACTCAGACACTCAGACATTCAGACACAGAGACAAAAAGACACTGAGTCTCTGAGACACTGCTACACTGAAAGACAGAGACACAGAGACACTGAGACTCTGAGACTCGGAGACACTGAGTCAATGAGGCACTGAGACACTGAGACACTGAGTCTCTGAGACACAGAGACACTGAGATACTGAGACACGGAGTCACAGAGACACAGAGGCACTGAGGCACAGAGACAGTGAGGCACAGAGTCACTGAGACACAGAGTCACTCAGACAGAGAGACACGGAGACGCTGAGTCTCTGAGATACTGATACACTGAGACACTGATAATCTGAGACACTGAGACACTGAGACACAGAGAAACAGAGACACTGAGCCTCTGAGACTCTGATACACTGAGACACAGAGACACTGAGACTCTAGACACTGAGACACTGAGATAGAGAAACACTGAGACATTGAGACACAGAGACACTGAGACACTGTGTCACAGAGGCACAGAGACACTCAGACACTGAGACACTGATTCTCTGAGATGCTGATACACGGAGTTACAGGGACACAAGGATACTGAGACACTGAGTCACAGAGACACTGAGACTCTGAGACACTGAGACACAGAGGCACTGAGACTCTGAGACATTGAGACACAGGGATACTGATACTCTGAGAAACTAAGGCATGAGACACTGAGGCACAGAGACACTGAGACACAGAGACACAGAGACTCTGAGACACTGATGCACTGAGACACAGAGACACTGAGACTCGGAGACACAGAGACACTGAGACACTTAAACACAGAGAGACTGAGACACTGAGACTCTGAGATACTGAGACAATGGGACACAGAGGCACTGAGACTCTGAGATACTGAGACACAGAGACACTGAGACACAAATCTTTGAGACACTGAGACACAGAGACACTGAGACTCTGAGACTCTGAGACACTGAGGCACAGAGACACTGAGACACAGAGATACTGAGACACAGAGACACTGAGACACAGAGACACTGTGACACAGAGTCACAGAGACAGTAAGACACTGAGAGACTGAGGCACAGAGAAACTGAAACACTGAGACACTGAGGCACTGAGACACAGATACACAGAGACACTGAGACTCTGAGACACTGAGGCACAGAGACACTGAGACACAGAGACATAGAGACACTGAAACTCTGAGACACTGTGACACAGAGACTCTGAGACACATAGACTCTGAGACTCTGAGACTCTGTGACTCTGATACATTGTGACACTGAGGCACAGAGAGACTCAGACACAGAGAAAAAGTGATACTGAATCGCTGACACACTAATACACAGAGACACAGAGACTCTCAGACGCTGAGACTCTGATACACAGAGACACAGAGACTCTGAGACGCTGAGACTCTGAGACACTGAGGCACAGAGACACTGAGGCACAGAGACACAGAGACACTGAGAAACAGAAGCACTAAGACACAGAGACATAGAGACACTGAAACTCTGAGACACAAAACTTTGAGACACTGATAAACTGAGACACAGAGGCACAGAGACAATGAGGCACAGAGACACTGAGACCCTGCGACTCTGAGACACTGACATACTGGGACACAGAGACACTGGGACACAGAGACACTGAGACACAGAGACACTGATGCACAGAAACACTGCGACACAGAGAAACTGTGACATTGAGACTCTGAGACGCTGAGACACTGAGGCACAGTGATACTGGGACACAGAGACACTGAGACTCTGAGACACTGAGACACTGAGTCACAGAGACACTGGGACACAGAGACACTGAGACTCTGAGACCTGACACACTGAGACACAGAGACACTGGGACACAGAGACACTGAGACTCTGAGACACTGAGGCACAGAAACACTGAGACACTGTGACACTGAGGCACAGAGACACTCAACACAGAGACAAAGTGACACTGAGTGACTGTGACATTGACACACTGAGACACTGAGACTCTGAGATATTGAGACACTTAGGCACTGAGGCACTGAGGCACAGATACACTGAGTCTCTGAGACACAGAGACACTGAGACACAGAGACACAGAGACACTGAGAGTCTGATAGACTGAGGCACAGAGACACTGAGACACGGAGGCACCAAGACACAGAGACTCTGAGACACTGAGACGCTGAGACTCTGATACATTGAGACACAGAGACACTGGGAAACTGAGAGTCTGAGACACAGAGACACATAGACACTGAGACACAGAGACCCTGAGACACAGAGACACTAAGCTTCTGAGACACAGAGACACTGAGACACTGAGCCTCTGAGACACAAAGACACGGAAACACTGAGACAAAGAGAAACATAGACACCGAGGCACAGAGACACTGAGACCCTGAGACACAGAGACACTGAGCCTCTGAGACACAGAGACACTGAGACACAGAGACACAGAGATACTGAGAGTCTTGATAGACTGAGACACTGAGACTCTGAGTCACTGAGACAAAGAGACACAGAAACACGGAGACGCTAAGACACTGAGACACAGGGATACTGAGACTCTGAGAAACTAAGGCATGAGACACTGAGGCACAGAGACACTGAGACACAGAGACACAGAGACTCTGAGACACTGATGCACTGAGGCACAGAGACACTGAGACTCGGAGACACAGAGACACTGAGACACTTAAACACAGAGAGACAGAGACACTGAGACTCTGAGATACTGAGACACAGAGACACTGAGGCACAGAGACACAGAGACACTGAGAAACAGAAGCACTAAGACACAGAGACATAGAGACACTGAAACTCTGAGACACAAAACTTTGAGACACTGATAAACTGAGACACAGAGGCACAGAGACAATGAGGCACAGAGACACTGAGACCCTGCGACTCTGAGACACTGACATACTGGGACACAGAGACACTGGGACACAGAGACACTGAGACGCAGAGACACTGATGCACAGAAATACTGCGACACAGAGAAACTGTGACATTGAGACTCTGAGACGCTGAGACACTGAGGCACAGTGATACTGGGACACAGAGACACTGAGACTCTGAGACACAGAGACACTGATGCACAGAAACACTGCGACACAGAGAAACTGTGACATTGAGACTCTGAGATGCTGAGACACTGAGGCACAGTGATACTGGGACACAGAGACTCTGAGACTCGGAGACACTGAGTCAATGAGGCTCTGAGACACTGAGACACTGAGTCTCTGAGACACATAGACACTGAGATACTGAGACACGGAATCACAGAGACACAGAGACAATGAGACTCTGAGACACTGAGGCACAGAAACACTGAGACACTGTGACACTGAGGCACAGAGACACTCAACACACAGACAAAGTGACACTGAGTGACTGTGACATTGACACACTGAGACACTGAGACTCTGAGATATTGAGACACTTAGGCACTGAGGCACTGAGGCACAGATACACTGAGTCTCTGAGACACAGAGACACTGAGACACAGAGGCACTGAGAGTCTGATAGACTGAGGCACAGAGACACTGAGACACGGAGGCACCAAGACACAGAGACTCTGAGACACTGAGACGCTGAGACTCTGATACATTGAGACACAGAGACACATAGACACTGAGACACAGAGACCCTGAGACACAGAGACACTGAGCTTCTGAGACACAGAGACACTGAGACACTGAGCCTCTGAGACACAAAGACACGGAAACACTGAGACACAGAGAAACATAGACACCGAGGCACAGAGACACTGAGACCCTGAGACACAGAGACACTGAACCTCTGAGACACAGAGACACTGAGACTCAGAGATACTGGGACACAGATATACTGAGACACTGAGACACAGAGACAGTGAGACTCTCAGACACTGAGAAACAGAGACATTGAGACACTGAGACTCAGAGACATTGGGACACAGAGAAACTGAGACACTGAGACACAAAGACTTTGAGACCCTGAAACACTGAGACACTGAGACACAGAGACAGAGACACTCAGACACTCAGACACTTAGACATTCAGACACAGAGACAAAGAGACACTGAGTCTCTGAGACACTGCTACACTGAAACACAGAGACACAGAGACACTGAGACTCTGAGACTCGGAGACACTGAGTCAATGAGGCACTGAGACACTGAGAGACTGAGACTCTGAGACACAGAGACACTGAGATACTGAGACACGGAGTCACAGGGACACAGAGGCACTGAGGCGCAGAGACACTGAGGCACAGAGACACTGAGACACAGAGTCACTCAGACACAGAGACACGGAGACGCTGAGTCTCTGAGATACTGATACACTGAGACACTGATAATCTGAGACACTGAGACACAGAGAAACAGAGACACTGAGCCTCTGAGACTCTGATACACTGAGACACAGAGACACTGAGACTCTAGTCACTGAGACACTGAGATAGAGAAACACTGAGACACTGGGACATTGAGACACAGAGACACTGAGACACTGTGTCACAGAGGCACAGAGACACTGAGACACTGAGACACTGATTCTCTGAGATGCTGATACACGGAGTTACAGGGACACAAGGATACTGAGACACTGAGTCACAGAGACACTGAGACGCTGAGACACTGAGACACAGAGGCACTGAGACTCTGAGACACTGAGACACAGGGATACTGAGTCTCTGAGAAACTAAGGCATGAGACACTGAGGCACAGAGACACTGAGACACAGAGACTCTGAGACACTGATGCACTGAGACACAGAGACACTGAGACTCGGAGACACTGAGACACTTAAACACAGAGAGACTGAGACACTGAGACTCTGAGATACTGAGACAATGGGACACAGAGGCACTGAGACTCTGAGATACTGAGACACAGAGACACTGAGACACAAATCTTTGAGACACTGAGACACAGAGACACTGAGACTCTGAGACTCTGAGACACAGAGATACTGAGACACTGAGACACTGAGACACTGAGACTCTGAGACACTGAGGCACAGAGACTCTGAGACACTGAGACTCTGAGATAATGAGACACTGAGGCACAGAGACACTGAGACACAGAGACACTGAGATTCTGAGACACTGAGGCACAGAGACACTGAGACACAGAGATACTGAGACACAGAGACACAGAGACACAGAGACACTGTGACACAGAGACACAGAGACAGTAAGACACTGAGAGACTGAGGCACAGAGAAACTGAAACACTGAGACACTGAGGCACTGAGACACAGATACACAGAGGCACTGAGACTCTGAGACACTGAGGCACAGCGACACTGAGACACAGAGACATAGAGACACTGAAACTCTGAGACACTGTGACACAGAGACTCTGAGACACAGAGACTCTGAGACTCTGAGACTCTGTGACTCTGATACATTGTGACACTGAGGCACAGAGAGACTCAGACACAGAGAAAAAGTGATACTGAATCTCTGACACACTAATACACAGAGACACAGAGACTCTGAGACGCTGACACTCTGATACACAGAGACACAAAGACTCTGAGACGCTGAGACTCTGAGACACTGAGGCACAGAGACACTGAGGCACAGAGACACAGAGACACTGAGAAACAGAAGCACTAAGACACAGAGACATAGAGACACTGAAACTCTGAGACACAAAACTTTGAGACACTGGTAAACTGAGACACAGAGGCACAGAGACAATGAGGCACAGAGACACTGAGACCCTGCGACTCTGAGACACTGACATACTGGGACACAGAGACACTGGGACACAGAGACACTGAGACACAGAGACCCTGAGACACAGAGACACTAAGCTTCTGAGACACAGAGACACTGAGACACTGAGCCTCTGAGACACAAAGACACGGAAACACTGAGACACAGAGAAACATAGACACCGAGGCACAGAGACACTGAGACCCTGAGACACTGAGCCTCTGAGACACAGAGACCCTGAGACACAGAGACACAGAGATACTGAGAGTCTTGATAGACTGAGACACTGAGACTCTGAGTCACGGAGACACAAAACTTTGAGACACTGATAAACTGAGACACAGAGGCACAGAGACAATAAGGCACAGAGACACTGAGACCCTGTGACTCTGAGACACTGACATGCTGGGACACAGAGACACTGGGACACAGAGACACTGAGACACAGAGACACTGATGCACAGAAACACTGCGACACAGAGAAACTGTGACATTGAGACACTGAGACGCTAAGACACTGAGGCACAGTGATACTGGGACACAGAGACACTGAGACTCTGAGACACTGAGACACAGAGACACAGAGACACTGGGACACAGAGACACTGAGACACAGAGACACTGAGACTCTGAGACCTGACACACTGAGACACAGAGACACTGGGACACAGAGACACTGAGACTCTGAGACACTGAGACACTGAGGCACAGAAACACTGAGACACTGTGACACTGAGGCACAGAGACACTCAACACAGAGACAAAGTGACACTGAGTGACTGTGACATTGACACACTGAGACACTGAGACTCTGAGATATTGAGACACTTAGGCACTGAGGCACTGAGGCACAGATACACTGAGTCTCTGAGACACAGAGACACTGAGACACAGAGACACAGAGACACTGAGAGTCTGATAGACTGAGGCACAGAGACACTGAGACACGGAGGCACCAATACACAGAGACTCTGAGACACTGAGACGCTGAGACTCTGATACATTGAGACACAGAGACACAGAGACACTGGGACACTGAGAGTCTGAGACACAGAGACACATAGACACTGAGACACAGAGACCCTGAGACACAGAGACACTGAGCTTCTGAGACACAGAGACACTGAGACACTGAGCCTCTGAGACACAAAGACACGGAAACACTGAGACACAGAGAAACATAGACACCGAGGCACAGAGACACTGAGACCCTGAGACACAGAGACACTGAGCCTCTGAGACACAGAGACACTGAGACACAGAGACACAGAGATACTGAGAGTCTTGATAGACTGAGACACTGAGACTCTGAGTCACTGAGACAAAGAGACACAGAAACACGGAGACGCTGAGACACTGAGACACTGAGATTCAGAGATACTGGGACACAGAGATACTGAGACACTGAGACACAGAGACAGTGAGACTCTCAGACACTGAGAAACAGAGACATTGAGACACTGAGACTCAGAGACATTGGGACACAGAGAAACTGAGACACTGAGACACAAAGACTTTGAGACCCTGAGACACTGAGACATAGAGACAGAGACACTCAGACACTCAGACACTCAGACATTCAGACACAGAGACAAAGAGACACTGAGTCTCTGAGACACTGCTACACTGAAACACAGAGACACAGAGACACTGAGACTCTGAGACTCGGAGACACTGAGTCAATGAGGCACTGAGACACAGAGACACTGAGATACTGAGACACGGAGTCACAGAGACACAGAGGCACTGAGGCGCAGAGACACTAAGGCACAGAGACACTGAGACACAGATTCACTGAGACACTGAGACTCTGAGACAGTGAGACTCTGAGACTCGGAGACACTGAGACACTGAGTCTCTGAGACACAGAGACACTGAGACACTGAGACACGGAGTCACAGAGACACAGAGGCACTGAGGCGCAGAGACACTGAGACACAGAGACACTGAGACACAGAGTCAATCAGACACAGAGACACGGAGACGCTGAGTCTCTGAGATACTGATACACTGAGACACAGAGAAACAGAGACACTGAGCCTCTGAGACTCTGATACACTGAGACACAGAGACACTGAGACTCTAGACACTGAGACACTGAGATAGAGAAACACTGAGACACTGAGACATTGAGACACCGAGACACTGAGACACTGTGCCATAGAGGCACAGAGACACTCAGACACTGAGACACTGATTCTCTGAGATGCTGATACACGGAGTCACAGGGACACAGGGATACTGAGACACTGAGACACAGAGACACTGAGACTCTGAGACACTGAGACACAGGGATACTGAGACTCTGAGAAACTAAGGCAATGAGACACTGAGGCACAGAAACACTGAGACACAGAGACTCTGAGACACTGATGCACTGAGACACAGAGACACTGAGACTCTGAGACACTGAGACACAGAGACACTGAGATGCTGAGATTCTGAGACACTGAGGCACAGAGACACTGAGACACAGAGACATTGAGACACAGAGACACAGGGACACTGAGACACTAAGGCACTGAGACACTGAGGCACAGAGACACTGAGACACAGAGACACAGAGTCACTCAGACACAGAGACATGGAGACGCTGAGTCTCTGAGACACTGATACACTGAGACACAGAGACACTGAGACTCTAGACACTGAGACACTGAGGCACAGAGATAGAGAAACACTGAGACACTGAGACACTTATTCACTGAGACACTATGCCATTGAGGCACAGAGACACTCAGACACAGAGACACTGATTTTCTGAGATGCTGATACACTGAGACACAGAGACACTGAACACTGAGACACTGAGACACAGAGGCATTGAGACACAGACACACTGAGACTCTGAGAAACTGTACACAATGACTTTGAGACACTGAGACACAGATTCACTGAGACACTGAGACTCTGAGACACTGAGACAGTGAGACACAGAGACACTGAGACAGTGAGACACAGAGACAGTGTGACACTATGACACTGAGGCACAGAGAAACTCAGACACAGAGACAAAGAGACACTGATTTTCTGAGACACTGAGACACAGAGATAGAAAAACACTGAGACACAGAGACACTGATAATCTGAGACACTGTGACAATGAGGCACAGAGACACTGAGACAGAGAGACACTGAGACACTGAGACAGAGAGACACTGAGACACTGAGGCGCAGAGATAGAGGAACACTGAGACACTGAGACACTGAGACACTGAGAAACGGTGACACTGAGACTCTGAGACACTGAGACACAGAGACACTGTGAGACACAGAGACACTTTCTTTGAGAAAGTGACCAAAGCGGTGGATAGGGGTAAGGCAGTTGATGTGGTGTATATGGATTTTAGCAAGGCGTTTGATAAGGTTCACCATGGTAGGCTTCTGCAGAAAATGCAGATGTATGGGATTGGGGGTGATCTAGGTAATTGGATCAGGAATTGGCTAGCAGATAGGAGACAGAGAGTGGTGGTTGATGGTAAATATTCTTCATGGAGTTCGGTTACAAGTGGTGTGCCTCAGGGATCTGTTTTGGGGCCACTGCTGTTTGTAATTTTTATTAATGATCTGGATGAGGGTATAGTTGGGTGGATTAGTAAGTTTGCTGATGACACCAAAGTCGGAGGTATGGTAGATTGTGAGGAAGGGTGTCATAGTTTGCAGGATGACTTAGAAAGGTTGCAGAGCTGGGCTGAGAGGTGGCGGATGGAGTTTAATGTGGAGAAGTGTGAGGTAATTCATTTCGGTAGGAATAACAGATGTGTTGAGTATAGGGCTAACGGGAGGACTTTGAATAGTGTGGAGGAGCATAGGGATCTAGGTGTATGTGTACATAGATCCCTGAAAGTTGGGAATCAAGTAGATAAGGTTGTTAAGAAGGCATACGGAGTCTTGGCGTTTATTGGTAGGGGGATTGAATTCAGGAGTCGCAGCGTCATGATGCAACTGTACACATCTCTGGTGCGGCCGCACTTGGAGTTTTGTGTGCAGTTCTGGTCCCCACATTACAGGAAGGATGTAGAGGCTTTGGAGAGGATGCAGAGGAGGTTTACCAGGATGTTGCCTGGTATGGAGGGGAGATCCTATGAGGAGAGATTGAGAGATTTGGGGTTGTTTTCGCTGGAAAGAAGGCGGCTAAGAGGGGATCTCATTGAAACATATAAGATGATTAGAGGATTAGACAGGGTAGATAGTGATATCCATTTTCCTAGGATGGAGAAAGCTAGCACGAGGGGGCACGATTTTAAATTAAGGGGGGGTACTTATAGGACAGATGTCAGGGGTAGGTTCTTCTCCCAGAGGGTGGTGAGGGACTGGAATGCCCTGCCAGCTGCAGTTGTAAATGCACCTAGTTTGGGGGCGTTTAAGAGATCTGTGGATAGGTTTATGGATGAAAAGGGATTGGTTTAGGCTAGTGGGTCATTGTTTTGTAACTGGTCGGCGCAACATCGTGGGCCGAAGGGCCTGTTCTGCGCTGTAATGTTCTATGTTAATGTTCTGAGGCACTGAGACACAGAGGCACAGAGAAACTCAGACACAGAGACACTGAGATTCTGAGACACTGAGGCACAGAGACACTGAGACACAGAGATACTGAGACACAGAGACACTGAGTCTCTGAGACACTGATACATTGAGACTCTGAGACACTGAGGCACAGAGATAGAGAATCTCTGAGACAGAGAGACACTGATAATCTGAGACTCTGAGACACTGTGACATTGGGGCACAGAGACACTCAGACACAGAGAAACTGAGACACTGAGGCACCAAGACTCAGAAATTCTGAGAGATTGAGACTCTGAGACACTGAGACGCAGTAACACAGAGACACAGAGACAATGAGGCACAGAGATACAGAGACATTGAGGCACAGAGACACTGAGACTCTGAGACACAGATGCACAGAGACACTGAGACACAGAGACACTGAGACACAGAGACACAGGGACACTGAGACTCTGAGACACAGAGATACAGAGACACTAAGACACTGAGGCAATGAGACACTGAGGCACAGAGACACTGATACACTGAGACACAGAGACACTGATAATCTGAGACACTGAGACACTGTCACCATGAGACACAGAGAAACAGAGACACTGAGCCTCTGAGACTATGATACACTGAGACACAGAGACACTGAGACTCTAGACACTGAGACACTGAGATAGAGAAACACTGAGACACTGAGACATTGAGACACAGAAACACTGAGACACTGTGCCACAGAGGCACAGAGACACTCAGTCACTGTGACACTGATTCTCTGAGATGCTGATACACTGAGACACAGTGACACTGGGACACTGAGACACTGAGACACAGAGACACTGAGACGCTGAGTCTTTGAGACACTGAGACACAGGGTTACTGAGACTCTGAGAAACTAAGGCAATGAGACACTGAGGCACTGAGACACTGAGACACAGAGACACAGGGACTCTGAGACACTGATGCACTGAGACACAAAGACACTGAGACTCTGAGACACTGAGACACAGAGACACTGAGACACAGGGACACTGAGACACTAAGGCACTGAGACACTGAGGCACAGAGACACTGAGACACAGAGACACAGAGACAGAGAGTCACTCAGACAAAGAGACACGGAGACGCTGAGTCTCTGAGATACTGATACACTGATAATCTGAGACACTGAGACACTGTGACACTTAGGCACAGAGACACTGAGACACAGAGAAACAGAGACACCGAGTCTCTGAGACACTGATACACTGAGACACAGAGACACTGAGACTCTAGACACTGAGACTATGAGGCACAGAGATAGAGAAACACTGAGACACTGAGACACTGAGTCACTGAGACACTATGCCATTGTGGCACAGAGACACTCAGACACAGAGACACTGATTCTCTGAGATGCTGATACACTGAGACACAGAGGCACTGAACACTGAGACACTGAGACACAGAGGCACTGAGACACAGACACACTGAGACTCTGAGAAACTGTACACAATGACTTTGAGACACTGAGACACAGATTCACTGAGACACTGAGACTCTGAGACTCTGAGACACTGAGACACTGAGACAGTGAGACACAGAGACACTGTGACACTATGACACTGAGGCACAGAGAAACTCAGACACAGAGACAAAGAGACACTGATTTTCTGAGACACTGAGACACAGAGATAGAAAAACACTGAGACACTGAGACACAGAGACACTGATAATCTGAGACACTGAGACACTGTGACAATGACGCACAGAGACACTGAGACATAGAGACACTGAGACACTGAGGCGCAGAGATAGAGGAACACTGAGACACTGAGACACTGAGAAACGGTGACACTGAGACTCTGAGACACTGAGACACAGAGACACTGTGAGGCACAGAGACACTTTCTTTGAGAAAGTGACCAAAGCGGTGGATAGGGGTAAGGCAGTTGATGTGATGTATATGGATTTTAGCAAGTCGTTTGATAAGGTTCACCATGGTAGGCTTCTGCAGAAAATGCAGATGTATGGGATTGGGGGTGATCTAGGTAATTGGATCAGGAATTGGCTAGCAGATAGGAGACAGAGAGTGGTGGTTGATGGTAAATATTCTTCATGGAGTTCGGTTACAAGTGGTGTGCCTCAGGGATCTGTTTTGGGGCCACTGCTGTTTATAATTTTTATTAATGATCTGGATGAGGGTATAGTTGGGTGGATTAGTAAGTTTGCTGATGACACCAAAGTCGGAGGTATGGTAGATTGTGAGCAAGGGTGTCATAGTTTGCAGGATGACTTAGAAAGGTTGCAGAGCTGGGCTGAGAGGTGGCGGATGGAGTTTAATGTGGAGAAGTGTGAGGTAATTCATTTCGGTAGGAATAACAGATGTGTTGAGTATAGGGCTAACGGGAGGACTTTGAATAGTGTGGAGGGGCAGAGGGATCTAGGTGTATGTGTACATAGATCCCTGAAAGTTGGGAATCAAGTGGATAAGTTTGTTAAGAAGGCATACGGAGTTTTGGCGTTTATTGGTAGGGGGATTGAATTCAGGAGTCGCAGCGTCATGATGCAACTGTACACATCTCTGGTGCGGCCGCACTTGGAGTTTTGTGTGCAGTTCTGGTCCCCACATTACAGGAAGGACGTGGAGGCTTTGGAGAGGGTGCAGAGGAGGTTTACCAGGATGTTGCCTGGTATGGAGGGGAGATCCTATGAGGAGAGATTGAAAGATTTGGGGTTGTTTTCGCTGGAAAGAAGGCGGCTAAGAGGGGATCTCATTGAAACATATAAGATGATTAGAGGTTTAGACAGGGTAGATAGTGATAGCCTTTTTCCTAGGATGGAGAAAGCTAGCACGAGGGGGCACGATTTTAAATTAAGGGGGGGTACTTACAGGACAGATGTCAGGGGTAGGTTCTTTACCCAGAGGGTGGTGAGGGACTGGAATGCCCTGCCAGCTGCAGTTGTAAATGCAGCGAGTTTGGAGGCGTTTAAGAGATCTGTGGATAGGTTTATGGATGAAAAGGGATTGGTTTAGGCTAATGGGTCATTGTTTTGTAACTGGTCGGCGCAACATCGTGGGCCGAAGGGCCTGTTCTGCGCTGTAATGTTCTATGTTAATGTTCTGAGGCACTGAGACACAGAGGCACAGAGAAACTCAGACACAGAGACACTGAGATTCTGAGACACTGAGGCACAGAGACACTGAGACACAGAGATACTGAGACACAGAGACACTGAGCCTCTGAGACACTGATACATTGAGACTCTGAGACACTGAGGCACAGAGATAGAGAATCTCTGAGACAGAGAGACACTGATAATCTGAGACTCTGAGACACTGTGACATTGGGGCACAGAGACACTCAGACACAGAGAAACTGAGACACTGAGGCACCAAGACTCAGAGATTCTGAGAGATTGAGACTCTGAGACTCTGAGATACTGAGACGCAGTAACACAGAGACACAGAGACAATAAGGCACAGAGATACAGAGACATTGAGGCACAGAGACACTGAGACTCTGAGACACAGATGCACAGAGACACTGAGACACAGAGACACTGAGACACAGAGACACAGGGACACTGAGACTCTGAGACACAGAGATACAGAGACACTAAGACACTGAGGCAATGAGACACTGAGGCACAGAGACACTGATACACTGAGACACAGAGACACTGATAATCTGAGACACTGAGACACTGTCACCATGAGACACAGAGAAACAGAGACACTGAGCCTCTGAGACTCTGATACACTGAGACACAGAGACACTGAGACTCTAGACACTGAGACACTGAGATAGAGAAACACTGAGACACTGAGACATTGCGACACAGAAACACTGAGACACTGTGCCACAGAGGCACAGAGGCACTCAGTCACTGAGACACTGATTCTCTGAGATGCTGATACACTGAGACACAGTGACACTGGGACACTGAGACACTGAGACACAGAGACACTGAGACACAGAGACACTGAGTCTCTGAGACACTGAGACACAGAGACACTGAGTCTTTGAGACACTGAGACACAGGGTTACTGAGACTCTGAGAAACTAAGGCAATGAGACACTGAGGCACAGAGACACTGAGACACAGAGACACAGGGACTCTGAGACACTGATGCACTGAGACACAGAGACACTGAGACTCTGAGACACTGAGACACAGAGACACTGAGACACAGGGACACTGAGACACTAAGGCACTGAGACACTGAGGCACAGAGAGACTGAGACACAGAGACACAGAGTCACTCAGACACAGAGACACGGAGACGCTGAGTCTCTGAGATACTGATACACTGATAATCTGAGACACTGAGACACTGTGACACTTAGGCACAGAGACACTGAGACACAGAGAAACAGAGACACCGAGTCTCTGAGACACTGGTACACTGAGACACAGAGACACTGAGACTGTAGACACTGAGACACTGAGGCACAGAGATAGAGAAACACTGAGACACTGAGACACTGAGACACTGAGACACTGAGACACTATGCCATTGAGGCACAGAGACACTCAGACACAGAGACACTGATTCTCTGAGATGCTGATACACTGAGACACAGAGACAGTGAGACACAGAGACACTGAGACTCTGAGACACTGAGACACAGAGACACTGAGGCACAGGGACACTGAGACACTAAGGCACTGAGACACTGAGGCACAGAGACACTGAGACACAGAGACACAGAGTCACTCAGACACAGAGACACGGAGACACGGAGACGCTGAGTCTCTGAGATACTGATACACTGATAATCTGAGACACTGAGACACTGTGACACTTATGCACAGAGACACTGAGACACAGAGAAACAGAGACACTGAGTCTCTGAGACACTGATACACTGAGACACAGAGACACTGAGACTCTAGACACTGAGACACTGAGGCACAGAAATAGAGAAACACTGAGACACTGAGACACTGAGTCACTGAGACACTATGCCATTGAGGCACAGAGACACTCAGACACAGAGACACTGATTCTCTGAGATGCTGATACACTGAGACACAGAGACACTGAACACTGAGACACTGAGACACAGAGGTACTGAGACACAGACACACTGAGACTCTGAGAAACTGTACACAATGACTTTGAGACACTGAGACACAGATTCACTGAGACACTGAGACTCTGAGACTCTGAGACACTGAGACACTGAGACAGTGAGACACAGAGACACTGTGACACTATGACACTGAGGCACAGAGAAACTCAGACACAGAGACAAAGAGACACTGATTTTCTGAGACACTGAGACACAGAGATAGAAAAACACTGAGACACTGAGACAAAGAGACACTGATAATCTGAGACACTGAGACACTGTGACAATGAGGCACAGAGACACTGAGACATAGAGACACTGAGACACTGAGGCGCAGAGATAGAGAATCTCTGAGACAGAGAGACACTGATAATATGAGACTCTGAGATACTTTGACATTGGGGTACAGAGACACTCAGACACTGAGAAAATGAGACACTGAGGCACCAAGACTCAGAGATTCTGAGAGATTGAGACTCTGAGACTCTGAGACACTGAGACACTGAGACGCTGAGTCTTTGAGACACTGAGACACAGGGTTACTGATACACAGAGACAATGAGGCACAGAGATACAGAGACACTAAGGCACAGAGGCACATAGACACTGATACACTGAGACACAGAGACACTGAGACTCTGAGACACAGAGGCACAGAGACACTGAGACACAGAGACACTGAGACGCAGAGACACAGGGACACTGAGACTCTGAGACTCAGAGATACAGAGACACTGAGACACTGAGGCAATGAGACACTGAGGCACAGAGACATAGAGACACAGAGTCACTCAGAGACACGGAGACGCTGAGTCTCTGAGATAATGATACACTGAGACACAGAGACACTGATAATCTGAGTCATAGAGGCACTGGGACACAGACACACTGAGACTCTGAGACACTGTACACAAAGACTTTGAGACACTGAGACACAGAGATACTGAGACTCTGAGACACTGAGATAGTGAGACACAGAGACACTGTGACACTATGACACTGAGGCAGAGAGAAACTCAGACACAGAGACAAAGGACACTGATTTTCTGAGACACTGAGACACAGAGATAGAAAAACACTGAGACACTGAGACACAGAGACACTGATAATCTGAGACACTGAGACACTGTGACAATGAGGCACAGAGACACTGAGACACTGAGACACAGTGACACTGAGACTCTGAGACACTGAGACACAGAGACACTGAGGCACTGAGACACAGAGGCACAGAGAAACTCAGACACAGAGACACTGAGATTCTGAGACACTGAGGCACAGTGACACTGAGAGACTGAGACAAAGAGATACTGAGACACAGATACACTGAGTCTCTGAGACACTGATACATTGAGACTCTGAGACACTGAGGCACAGAGATAGAGAATCTCTGAGACAGAGAGACACTGATAATCTGAGACTCTGAGACACTGTGAGATTGGGGCACAGAGACACTCAGACACAGAGAAACTGACACACTGAGGCACCAAGACTCAGAGATTCTGAGAGATTGAGACTCTGAGACTCTGAGACACTGAGACACAGTTACACAGAGACACAGAGACAATGAGGCACAGAGAAACAGAGACAGTGAGGCACAGAGGCACTGAGACACTGAGACACAGAGACACTGAGACACAGAGACACAGGGACACTGAGACTCTGAGACACAGAGATACAGAGACACTGAGGCAATGAGACACAGAGACACAGAGACACTCAGAGACACGGAGACGCTGAGTCTCTGAGATAATGATACACTGAGACACAGAGGCACTGAAACACAGAGAAACAGAGACACTGAGCCTCTGAGACTCTGATACACTGAGACACAGAGACACTGAGATTCTGAGACACTGAGGCACAGAGACACTCAGACACCGAAAAACTGAGACACTGAGGCACCAAGACTCAGAGATTCTGAGAGATTGAGACTCTGAGCCACTGTGACACAGTAACACAGAGACACAGAGACAATGAGGCACTGAGATACAGAGACACTGAGGCACAGAGGCACAGAGACACTGAGACTCTGAGACGCTGAGAGACATAGACACTGTGACACAGAGACAGTAAGACACTGAGAGACTGAGGCACAGAGACACTGAAACACTGAGACACTAAGGCACTGAGACACAGATACACAGATACACTGAGACTCTGAGACACTGAGGCACAGAGACACTGAGACACAGAGACATAGAGACACTGAAACTCTGAGACACTGAGACACTATGACACAGAAACTCTGAGACACAGAGACACAGAGACACATACTCACTGAAACTCTGAGACACTGAGACACTCGGACACAGAGACACTGAGACAGAGAAACACAGAGACACTGAATTTCTGAGACACTGATACACTGAGACACAGAGACACTGACTCTGAGACACAGAGACACTGAGGCACAGAGAAACCGAAATGCAGAGACACTGAGACCAGAGACAAAGATACTCTGAGACGCAGATACCCTGAGAAACTGAGTCACTAAGGTACAGAGAAACTGAGACACAGAGACATTGAGACTCTGAGACACAGATAAATTGAGACACTGATGCACAGATAAACTGAGACACTGAGGGACAGAGACACTGAGCCTCTGAGACACAGAGACACAGAGACACTGGGACATTGGGACTCTGAGACACAGAGACACAGAGACACAGAGAACACTGAGACACTGAGACACTGAGACACTGAGCCTCTGAGACACAGAAACACTGAGACACTGAGAAACAGAGACACAGAGACACGCTGAGACTTTGAGACACTGAGACAGGGTTACTGAGACTAAGGCAATGAGACACTGATGCACAGAGACACTGAGACACTGAGACACTGACACACAGACACACTGAGACTCTGAGACACTGTACACAAAGACTTTGAGACACAGAGACACTGTGACACTATGACACTGAGGCACAGAGAAACTCAGACACAGAGACAAAGAGACACTGGTTTTCTGAGACACTGAGACACAGAGACACTGAGACACTGAGACACTGAGACACAGTGACACTGAGACTCTGAGGCACTGAGACACAGAGGCACAGAGAAACTCAGACACAGAGACACTGAGATTCTGAGACACTGAGGCACAGTGACACTGAGAGACTGAGGCACAGAGACACTGAGACACAGAGACACTGAGACTCTGAGATGCTGAGACACAGAGACACAGAGACACGAGACACTGATACACAGAGACACTGAGACTCTGAGACACTGTGACACAGAGACACAGAGACAGTAAGACACTGAGACACTGAGGCACAGATACAGAGAGACACTGAGACATAGAGACACTGAAACTCTGAGACACTGAGTCACAGAGACTCTGAGACAAAGAGACACAGAGACAAATACTCACTGAAACTCTGAGACACTGAGACACTGGGACACAGAGACACTGAGACAGAGAAACACAGAGACACTGAATCTCTGAGACACTGAGACACTGAGACACCAAGACAGAGTCACTGAGACACTCAGACACTCCGACACTCAGACACAGAGACAAAGAGACACTGAGTCTCTGAGACACTGAGTCTCTGAGACACTGAGACACTGAGTCTCTGAGACACAGAGACACTGAGACACGAAGACACAGAGACACTGAGACACAGAGACACTGAGACTCTGAGACACTGATAAACTGAGACACAGAGACAGAGACACTGAGACTCTGAGACCTGAGACACTGAGACACAGAGACACTGAGACACAGAGACACTGAGACACAAAGACACTGAGGCACAGATGCACTGAGACACTGTGACACTGAGGCACAGAGACACTCAACACAGAGACAAAGTGACACTGAGTGCCTGTGACATTGATACACTGAGACACTGAGACTCTGAGACATTGAGACACTGAGGCACAGAGACACTGAGAGTCTGATAGACTGAGGCACAGAGACACTGAGACACTGAGGCACCAAGACACAGAGACACTGAGACACTGAGACTCTGATACATTGAGACACAGAGACACAAAGACACGGAAACACTGAGGCACTGAGGCACTGAGACACTGAGGCACAGAGACACTGCGACACAGAGACACTGTGACATTGAGACTTTGAGACGTTGAGACACTGAGGCACAGTGATACTGAGACACAGATTCACTGAGACTCTAAGACACTGAGACACTGAAAATCTGAGACACTGAGACACTGTGACACTGAGGCACAGAGACGCTCAGACAGAGAGACACTGAGTCTCTGAGACACTGATAAACTGAGACACAGAGACAGAGACTCTGAGACTCTGAGACCTGAGACACTGAGACACAGAGACACTGGGACACAGAGACACTGAGACTCTGAGACACTGAGACACAAAGACACTGAGGCACAGAGACACTGAGACACTGTAACACTGAGGCACAGAGAAACTCAACACAGAGACAAAGAGACACTGAGTGTCTGAGACATTGATACACTGAGACACTGAGACTCTGAGACATTGAGACACTTAGGCACAGAGACACTGAGACACTGAGACACTGAGACACAGAGACACTGAGACTTTGAGATATTAAGATACTGAGGCACAGATACACTGAGTCTCTGAGACACAGAGACACAGAGACACTGAGAGTCTGATAGACTGAGGCACAGGGACAATGAGACACTGAGGCACCAACACACAGAGACTCTGAGACGCTGAGGCACAGAGACACTGAGACACTGTGACTCAGAGATACTTAGACACAGAGACACTGAGACACTTAAACGCAGAGAGACTGAGACACTGAGACTCTGAGATACTGAGACAATGGGACACAGATGCACTGAGACTCTGAGATACTGAGACACAGACACACTGAGACACAAATCTTTGTGACACTGAGACACAGAGACACAGAGACACTGAGACTCTGAGACACAGAGATACTGAGACACTGAGACACTGAGACACTGAGACACTGAGACACTGAGACTCTGAGACACTGAGGCACAGAGACTCTGAGACACTGAGACTCTGAGATAATGAGACACTGAGGCACAGAGACACTGAGACACAGAGACACTGAGATTCTGAGACACTGAGGCACAAAGACACTGAGACACAGAGATATTGAGACACAAATCTTTGAGACACTGAGACACAGAGACACAGAGACACTGAGACCCTGAGACTCTGAGACACAGAGATACTGAGACACTGAGACACTGAGACTCTGAGACACTGAGGCACAGAGACTCTGAGACACTGAGACTCTGAGATAATGAGCCACTGAGGCACAGAGACACTGAGACACAGAGACACTGAGATTCTGAGACAAGGAGGCACAGAGACACTGAGACACAGAGATACTGAGACACAGAGACACTGAGACACAGAGACACAGAGACACAGAGACACAGAGACAGCAAGACACTGAGAGACTGAGGCACAGAGAAACTGAAACACTGAGACACTGAGGCACTGAGACACAGATACACAGAGACACTGAGACTCTGAGACACTGAGGCACAGAGACACTGAGACACAGAGACATAGAGACACTGAGACACTGAGTCTCTGAGACACAGAGACACTGAGATACTGAGACACGGAGTCACAGAGACACAGAGGCACTGAGGCACAGAGACAGTGAGGCACAGAGTCACTGAGACACAGAGTCACTCAGACACAGAGACACGGAGACGCTGAGTCTCTGAGATACTGATACACTGAGACACTGATAATCTGAGACACTGAGACACAGAGAAACAGAGACACTGAGCCTCTGAGACTCTGATACACTGAGACACAGAGACACTGAGACTCTAGACACTGAGACACTGAGATAGAGAAACACTGAGACACTGAGACATTGAGACACAGAGACACTGAGACACTGTGTCACAGAGGCACAGAGACACTCAGACACTGAGACACTGATTCTCTGAGATGCTGATACACGGAGTTACAGGGACACAAGGATACTGAGACACTGAGTCACAGAGACACTGAGACTCTGAGACACTGAGACACAGAGGCACTGAGACTCTGAGACACTGAGACACAGGGATACTGAGACTCTGAGAAACTAAGGCATGAGACACTGAGGCACAGAGACACTGAGACACAGAGACACAGAGACTCTGAGACACTGATGCACTGAGACACAGAGACACTGAGACTCGGAGACACAGAGACACTGAGACACTTAAACACAGAGAGACTGAGACACTGAGACTCTGAGATACTGAGACAATGGGACACAGTGGCACTGAGACTCTGAGATACTGAGACACAGAGACACTGAGACACAAATCTTTGAGACACTGAGACACAGAGACACTGAGACTCTGAGACTCTGAGACACAGAGATACTGAGACACTGAGACACTGAGACACTGAGACACTGAGACACTGAGACTCTGAGACACTGAGGCACAGAGACTCTGAGACACTGAGACTCTGAGATAATGAGACACTGAGGCACAGAGACACTGAGACACAGAGACACTGAGATTCTGAGACAAGGAGGCACAGAGACACTGAGACACAGAGATACTGAGACTCAGAGACACTGAGACACAGAGACACTGTGACACAGAGTCACAGAGACAGTAAGACACTGAGAGACTGAGGCACAGAGAAACTGAAACACTGAGACACTGAGGCACTGAGACACAGATACACAGAGACACTGAGACTCTGAGACACTGAGGCACAGAGACACTGAGACACAGAGACATAGAGACACTGAAACTCTGAGACACTGTGACACAGAGACTCTGAGACACAGAGACTCTGAGACTCTGTGACTCTGATACATTGTGACACTGAGGCACAGAGAGACTCAGACACAGAGAAAAAGTGATACTGAATCGCTGACACACTAATACACAGAGACACAGAGACTCTCAGACGCTGACACTCTGATACACAGAGACACAGAGACTCTGAGACGCTGAGACTCTGAGACACTGAGGCACAGAGACACTGAGGCACAGAGACACAGAGACACTGAGAAACAGAAGCACTAAGACACAGAGACATAGAGACACTGAAACTCTGAGACACAAAACTTTGAGACACTGGTAAACTGAGACACAGAGGCACAGAGACAATGAGGCACAGAGACACTGAGACCCTGCGACTCTGAGACACTGACATACTGGGACACAGAGACACTGAGACTCTGAGACACTGAGACACAGAGACACTGATGCACAGAAACACTGCGACACAGAGAAACTGTGACATTGAGACTCTGAGACGCTGAGACACTGAGGCACAGTGATACTGGGACACAGAGACACTGAGACTCTGAGACACTGAGACACTGAGGCACAGAGACACTGGGACACAGAGACACTGAGACTCTGAGACCTGACACACTGAGACACAGAGACACTGGGACACAGAGACACTGAGACTCTGAGACACTGAGACACTGAGGCACAGAAACACTGAGACACTGTGACACTGAGGCACAGAGACACTCAACACAGAGACAAAGTGACACTGAGTGACTGTGACATTGACACACTGAGACACTGAGACTCTGAGATATTGAGACACTGAGGCACTGAGGCACAGATACACTGAGTCTCTGAGACACAGAGATACTGAGACACTGAGACACTGAGACGCAGAGACACAGAGACACTGATAGTCTGATAGACTGAGGCACAGAGACACTGAGACACGGAGGCACCAAGACACAGAGACTCTGAGACACTGAGACGCTGAGACTCTGATACATTGAGACACAGAGACACTGAGACATAATAATACGAGACACAGAAACACTGGGACACTGAGAGTCTGAGACACAGAGACACATAGACACTGAGACACAGAGACCCTGAGACACAGAGACACTGAGCTTCTGAGACACAGAGACACTGAGACACTGAGCCTCTGAGACACAAAGACACGGAAACACTGAGACACAGAGAAACATAGACACCGAGGCACAGAGACACTGAGACCCTGAGACAGAGAGACACTGAGCCTCTGAGACACAGAGACACTGAGACACAGAGATACTGAGAATCTTGATAGACTGAGACACAGAGACACTGAGCCTCTGAGACACTGAGACACTGAGACTCAGAGATACTGGGACACAGAGATACTGAGACACTGAGACACAGAGACAGTGAGACTCTCAGACACTGAGAAACAGAGACATTGAGACACTGAGACTCAGAGACATTGGGACACAGAGAAACTGAGACACTGAGACACAAAGACTTTGAGACCCTGAAACACTGAGACACTGAGACACAGAGACAGAGACACTCAGACACTCAGACATTCAGACACAGAGACAAAGAGACACTGAGTCTCTGAGACACTGCTACACTGAAACACAGAGACACAGAGACACTGAGACTCTGAGACTCGGAGACACTGAGTCAATGAGGCACTGAGACACTGAGACACTGAGTCTCTGAGACACAGAGACACTGAGATACTGAGACACGGAGTCACAGAGACACAGAGGCACAGAGACACTGAGGCACAGAGACACTGAGACACAGATTCACTGAGACTCTGAGACTCGGAGACACTGAGACACTGAGTCTCTGAGACACAGAGACACTGAGACACTGAGACACGGAGTCACAGAGACACAGAGGCACTGAGGCGCAGAGACACTGAGGCACAGAGACACTGAGACACAGAGTCAATCAGACACAGAGACACGGAGACGCTGAGTCTCTGAGATACTGATACACTGAGACACTGATAATCTGAGACACTGACACACTGAAACACAGAGAAACAGAGACACTGAGCCTCTGAGACTCTGATACACTGAGACACAGAGACACTGAGACTCTAGACACTGAGACACTGAGATAGAGAAACACTGAGACACTGAGACATTGAGACACTGAGACACTGAGACACTGTGCCATAGAGGCACAGAGACACTCAGACACTGAGACACTGATTCTCTGAGATGCTGATACACGGAGTCACAGGGACACAGGGATACTGAGACACTGAGACACAGAGACACTGAGACTCTGAGACACTGAGACACAGGGATACTGAGACTCTGAGAAACTAAGGCAATGAGACACTGAGGCACAGAAACACTGAGACACAGAGACTCTGAGACACTGATGCACTGAGACACAGAGACACTGAGACTCTAGACACTGAGACACTGAGATAGAGAAACACTGAGACACTGAGACATTGAGACACCGAGACACTGAGACACTGTGCCATAGAGGCACAGAGACACTCAGACACTGAGACACTGATTCTCTGAGATGCTGATACACGGAGTCACAGGGACACAGGGATACTGAGACACTGAGACACAGAGACACTGAGACTCTGAGACACTGAGACACAGGGATACTGATACTCTGAGAAACTAAGGCAATGAGACACTGAGGCACAGAAACACTGAGACACAGAGACTCTGAGACACTGATGCACTGAGACACAGAGACACTGAGACTCTGAGACACTGAGACACAGAGACACTGAGATGCTGAGATTCTGAGACACGGAGGCACAGAGACACTGAGACACAGAGACATTGAGACACAGAGACACAGGGACACTGAGACACTAAGGCACTGAGACACTGAGGCACAGAGACACTGAGACACAGAGACACAGAGTCACTCAGACACAGAGACACCGTGACGCTGAGTCTCTGAGACACTGATACACTGAGACACAGAGACACTGAGACTCTAGACACTGAGACACTGAGGCACAGAGATAGAGAAACACTGAGACACTGAGACACTGAGTCACTGAGACACTATGCCATTGAGGCACAGAGACACTCAGACACAGAGACACTGATTTTCTGAGATGCTGATACACTGAGACACAGAGAGACTGAACACTGAGACACTGAGACACAGAGGCATTGAGACACAGACACACTGAGACTCTGAGAAACTGTACACAATGACTTTGAGACACTGAGACACAGATTCACTGAGACACTGGGACTCTGAGACACTGAGACACTGAGACAGTGAGACACAGAGACACTGTGACACTATGACACTGAGGCACAGAGAAACTCAGACACAGAGACAAAGAGGCACTGATTTTCTGAGACACTGAGACACAGAGATCGAAAAACACTGAGACACAGAGACACTGATAATCTGAGACACTGTGACAATGAGGCACAGAGACACTGAGACAGAGAGACACTGAGACACTGAGGCGCAGAGATAGAGGAACACTGAGACACTGAGAAACGGTGACACTGAGACTCTGAGACACTGAGACACAGAGACACTGCGAGACACAGAGACACTTTCTTTGAGAAAGTGACCAAAGCGGTGGATAGGGGTAAGGCAGTTGATGTGATGTATATGGATTTTAGCAAGTCGTTTGATAAGGTTCACCATGGTAGGCTTCTGCAGAAAATGCAGATGTATGGGATTGGGGGTGATCTAGGTAATTGGATCAGGAATTGGCTAGCAGATAGGAGACAGAGAGTGGTGGTTGATGGTAAATATTCATCATGGAGTTCGGTTACAAGTGGTGTGCCTCAGGGATCTGTTTTGGGGCCACTGCTGTTTGTAATTTTTATTAATGATCTGGATGAGGGTATAGTTGGGTGGATTAGTAAGTTTGCTGATGACACCAAAGTCGGAGGTGTGGTAGATTGTGAGGAAGGGTGTCATAGTTTGCAGGGTGACTTAGAAAGGTTGCAGAGCTGGGCTGAGAGGTGGCGGATGGAGTTTAATGTGGAGAAGTGTGAGGTAATTCATTTCGGTAGGAATAACAGATGTGTTGAGTATAGGGCTAACGGGAGGACTTTGAATAGTGTGGAGGGGCAGAGGGATCTAGGTGTATGTGTACATAGATCCCTGAAAGTTGGGAATCAAGTGGATAAGTTTGTTAAGAAGGCATACGGAGTTTTGGCTTTTATTGGTAGGGGGATTGAATTCAGGAGTCGCAGCGTCATGATGCAACTGTACACATCTCTGGTCCGGCCGCACTTGGAGTTTTGTGTGCAGTTCTGGTCCCCACATTACAGGAAGGATGTAGAGGCTTTGGAGAGGGTGCAGAGGAGGTTTACCAGGATGTTGCCTGGTATGGAGGGGAGATCCTATGAGGAGAGATTGAGAGATTTGGGGTTGTTTTCGCTGGAAAGAAGGCGGCTAAGAGGGGATCTCATTGAAACATATAAGATGATTAGAGGTTTAGACAGGGTAGATAGTGATATCCTTTTTCCTAGGATGGAGAAAGCTAGCACGAGGGGGCACGATTTTAAATTAAGGGGGGATACTTACAGGACAGATGTCAGGGGTAGGTTCTTTACCCAGAGGTGGTGAGGGACTGGAATGCCCTGCCAGCTGCAGTTGTAAATGCAGCGAGTTTGGAGGCGTTTAAGTGATCTGTGGATAGGTTTATGGATGGAAAGGGATTGGTTTAGGCTAATGGGTCATTGTTTTGTAACTGGTCGGCGCAACATCGTGGGCCGAAGGGCCTGTTCTGCGCTGTAATGTTCTATGTTAATGTTCTGAGGCACTGAGACACAGAGGCACAGAGAAACTCAGACACAGAGACACTGAGATTCTGAGACACTGAGGCACAGAGACACTGAGACACAGAGATACTGAGACACAGAGACTCTGAGACTCTGAGACACTGAGACGCAGTAACACAGAGACACAGAGACAATGAGGCACAGAGATACAGAGACATTGAGGCACAGAGACACTGAGACTCTGAGACACAGATGCACAGAGACACTGAGACACAGAGACACTGAGACACAGAGACACAGGGACACTGAGACTCTGAGACACAGAGATACAGAGACACTAAGACACTGAGGCAATGAGACACTGAGGCACAGAGACACTGATACACTGAGACACAGAGACACTGATAATCTGAGACACTGAGACACTGTCACCATGAGACACAGAGAAACAGAGACACTGAGCCTCTGAGAATCTGATACACTGAGACACAGAGACACTGAGACTCTAGACACTGAGACACTGAGATAGAGAAACACTGAGACACTGAGACATTGAGACACAGAAACACTGAGACACTGAGGCACTCAGTCACTGAGACACTGATTCTCTGAGATGCTGATACACTGAGACACAGTGACACTGAGTCTCTGAGACACTGAGTCTTTGAGACATTGAGACACAGGGTTACTGAGACTCTGAGAAACTAAGGCAATGAGACACTGAGGCACAGAGACACTGAGACACAGAGACACAGGGACTCTGAGACACTGATGCACTGAGACACAGAGACACTGAGACTCTGAGACACTGAGACACAGAGACACTGAGACACAGGGACACTGAGACACTAAGGCACTGAGACACTGAGGCACAGAGACACTGAGACACAGAGACACAGAGTCACTCAGACACAGAGACACGGAGACGCTGAGTCTCTGAGATACTGATACACTGATAATCTGAGACACTGAGACACTGTGACACTTAGGCACAGAGACACTGAGACACAGAGAAACAGAGACACCGAGTCTCTGAGACACTGATACACTGAGACACAGAGACACTGAGACTCTAGACACTGAGACACTGAGGCACAGAGATAGAGAAACACTGAGACACTGAGACACTGAGACACTGAGACACTATGCCATTGAGGCACAGAGACACTCAGACACAGAGACACTGATTCTCTGAGATGCTGATACACTGAGACACAGATACAGTGAGACACAGAGACACTGAGACTCTGAGACACTGAGACACAGAGACACTGAGGCACAGGGACACTGAGACACTAAGGCTCTGAGACACTGAGGCACAGAGACACTGAGACACAGAGACACAGAGTCACTCAGACACAGAGACATGGAGACACGGAGACGCTGAGTCTCTGAGATACTGATACACTGATAATCTGAGACACTGAGACACTGTGACACTCAGGCACAGAGACACTGAGACACAGAGAAACAGAGACACTGAGTCTCTGAGACACTGATACACTGAGACACAGAGACACTGAGACTCTAGACACTGAGACACTGAGGCACAGAGATAGATAAACACTGAGACACTGAGACACTGAGTCACTGAGACACTATGCCATTGAGGCACAGAGACACTCAGACACAGAGACACTGATTCTCTGAGATGCTGATACACTGAGACACAGAGACACTGAACACTGAGACACTGAGACACAGAGGCACTGAGACACAGACACACTGAGACTCTGAGAAACTGTACACAATGACTTTGAGACACTGAGACACAGATTCACTGAGACACTGAGACTCTGAGACTCTGAGACACTGAGACACTGAGACACTGAGACAGTGAGACACAGAGACACTGTGACACTATGACACTGAGGCACAGAGAAACTCAGACACAGAGACAAAGAGACACTGATTTTCTGAGACACTGAGACACAGAGATAGAAAAACACTGAGACACTGAGACACAGAGACACTGATAATCTGAGACACTGTGACAATGAGGCACAGAGACACTGAGACACTGAGACACTGAGAAACGGTGACACTGAGACTCTGAGACACAGAGACACAGAGACACTGAGGCACAGAAAAACTCAGACACAGAGACACTGAGATTCTGAGACACTGAGGCGCAGAGACACTGAGACACAGAGATACTCAGACACAGAGACACTGAGTCTCTGAGACACTGATACATTGAGACTCTGAGACACTGAGGCACAGAGATAGAGAATCTCTGAGACAGAGAGACACTGATAATATGAGACTCTGAGATACTTTGACATTGGGGTACAGAGACACTCAGACACAGAGAAAATGAGACACTGAGGCACCAAGACTCAGAGATTCTGAGAGATTGAGACTCTGAGACTCTGAGACACTGAGACACTGAGACGCTGAGTCTTTGAGACACTGAGACACAGGGTTACTGATACACAGAGACAATGAGGCACAGAGATACAGAGGCACTAAGGCACAGAGGCACATAGACACTGATACACTGAGACACAGAGACACTGAGACTCTGAGACACAGAGGCACAGAGACACTGAGACACAGAGACACTGAGACGCAGAGACACAGGGACACTGAGACTCTGAGGCAATGAGACACTGAGACACTGAGGCACAGAGACATAGAGACATAGAGACACAGAGTCACTCAGAGACACGGAGACGCTGAGTCTCTGAGATAATGATACACTGAGACACAGAGACACTGATAATCTGAGTCATAGAGGCACTGGGACACAGACACACTGAGACTCTGAGACACTGTACACAAAGACTTTGAGACACTGAGACACAGAGATACTGAGACTCTGAGACACTGAGATAGTGAGACACAGAGACACTGTGACACTATGACACTGAGGCAGAGAGAAACTCAGACACAGAGACAAAGGACACTGATTTTCTGAGACACTGAGACACAGAGATAGAAAAACACTGAGACACTGAGACACAGAGACACTGATAATCTGAGACACTGAGACACTGTGACAATGAGGCACAGAGACACTGAGACACTGAGACACAGTGACACTGAGACACTGAGACACAGAGACACTGAGGCACTGAGACACAGAGGCACAGAGAAACTCAGACACAGAGACACTGAGATTCTGAGACACTGAGGCACAGTGACACTGAGAGACTGAGACACAGAGATACTGAGACACAGATACACTGAGTCTCTGAGACACTGATACATTGAGACTCTGAGACACTGAGGCACAGAGATAGAGAATCTCTGAGACAGAGAGACACTGATAATCTGAGACTCTGAGACACTGTGAGATTGGGGCACAGAGACACTCAGACACAGAGAAACTGACACACTGAGGCACCAAGACTCAGAGATTCTGAGAGATTGAGACTCTGAGACTCTGAGACACTGAGACACAGTTACACAGAGACACGGAGACAATGAGGCACAGAGAAACAGAGACAGTGAGGCACAGAGGCACATAGACACTGATACACTGAGACACTGAGACTCTGAGACACAGAGGCACAGAGACACTGAGACACAGAGACACTGAGACACAGAGACACAGGGACACTGAGACTCTGAGACACAGAGATACAGAGACACTGAGACACTGAGGCAATGAGACACTGAGGCAGAGAGACATAGAGACACAGAGTCACTCAGAGACACGGAGACGCTGAGTCTCTGAGATAATGATACACTGAGACACAGAGACACTGATAATCTGAGACACAGAGGCACTGAAACACAGAGAAACAGAGACACTGAGCCTCTGAGACTCTGATATACTGAGACACAGAGACACTGAGACTCTAGACACTGAGACACTGAGATACAGAAACACTGAGACACTGAGACATTGAGACACAGAGACACTGAGACACTGTGCCATAGAGGCACAGCGACACTGAGACACTGAGACACTGATTCTCTGAGATGCTGATACACTGAGACACAGGGACACTGGGACACTGAGACACTGAAACACAGAGACACTGAGTCACTGAGACTTTGAGACACTGAGACACAGGGTTACTGAGACTCTGAGAAACTAAGGCAATGAGACACTGAGGCACAGAGACACTGAGACACAGAGACACAGAGACTCTGAGACACTGATGCACTGAGACACAGAGACACTGAGACTCTGAGACACTGAGACACAGAGACACTGAGACGCTGAGACTCTGAGACACGGAGGCACAGAGACACTGAGACACAGAGACACTGAGACGCAGAGACACAGGGACACTGAGACACAGGGACACTGAGACACTAAGGCACTGAGACACTGAGGCACAGAGACACTGAGACACAGAGACACAGAGTCACTCAGACACAGAGACACGGAGACGCTGAGTCTCTGAGATACTGATACACTGATAATCTGAGACACTGTGACACTTAGAGACAGAGACACAGAGAAACAGAGACATCGAGTCTCTGAGACACTGATACAATGAGACACAGAGACACTGAGACACTGAGACACTGAGACACGGTGACACTGATTCTCTGACATGCTGATACACTGAGACACAGAGACCCTGAGACAAAGAGGCACTGAGACACAGACACACTGAGACTCTGAGACACTGTACACAAAGCCTTTGAGACACTGAGACACTGAGACACTGAGAATCGGAGACACTGAGACACTATGACACTGAGGCACAGAGAAACTCAGACACAGAGACAAAGGACACTGATTTTCTGAGACACTGAGTCACAGAGATAGAAAAACACTGAGACACTGAGACACAGAGACACTGATAATCTGAGACACTGAGACACTGTGACAATGAGGCACAGAGACACTGAGACATAGAGAAACTGAGATACTGAGGCGCAGAGATAGAGGAACACTGAGACTCTGAGACACAGAGACACTGAGGCACTGAGACACAGAGGCACAGAGAAACTCAGACACAGAGACACTGAGATTCTGAGACACTGAGACTCTGAGACACTGAGACACAGAGACACTGAGGCACTGAGACACAGAGGCACAGAGAAACTCAGACACAGAGACACTGAGATTCTGAGACACTGAGGCACAGAGACACTCAGACACCGAAAAACTGAGACACTGAGACACCAAGACTCAGAGATTCTGAGAGATTGAGACTCTGAGCCACTGTGACACAGTAACACAGAGACACAGAGACAATGAGGCACTGAGATACAGAGACACTGAGGCACAGAGGCACAGAGACACTGAGACTCTGAGACGCTGAGAGACATAGACACTGTGACACAGAGACAGTAAGACACTGAGAGACTGAGGCACAGAGACACTGAAACACTGAGACACTAAGGCACTGAGACACAGATACACAGATACACTGAGACTCTGAGACACTGAGGCACAGAGACACTGAGACACAGAGACATAGAGACACTGAAACTCTGAGACACTGAGACACTATGACACAGAAACTCTGAGACACAGAGATACAGAGACACATACTCACTGAAACTCTGAGACACTGAGACACTCGGACACAGAGACACTGAGACAGAGAAACACAGAGACACTGAATTTCTGAGACACTGATACACTGAGACACAGAGACACTGAGACACTGAGGCACAGAGAAACCGAAATGCAGAGACACTGAGACCAGAGACAAAGATACTCTGAGACGCAGATACCCTGAGAAACTGAGTCACTAAGGTACAGAGAAACTGAGACACAGAGACATTGAGACTCTGAGACACAGATAAACTGAGACACTGATGCACAGATAAACTGAGACACTGAGGCAGAGAGACGCTGAGCCTCTGAGACACAGAGACACAGAGACACTGGGACACTGAGACTCTGAGACACAGAGACACAGAGACACAGAGAACACTGAGACACTGAGACACTGAGCCTCTGAGACACAGAAACACTGAGACACTGAGAAACAGAGACACAGAGACACGCTGAGACTTTGAGACACTGCGACAGGGTTACTGAGACTCTGAGAAACTAAGGCAATGAGACACTGAGGCACAGAGACACTGAGACACTGATGCACAGAAATAGAGAAACACTCAGACACAGAGACACTGATTCTCTGAGATGCTGATACACTGAGACACAGAGACACTGAGACACTGAGACACAGAGGCACTGAGACACAGACACACTGAGACTCTGAGACACTGTACACAAAGACTTTGAGACACAGAGACACTGTGACACTATGACACTGAGGCACAGAGAAACTCAGACACAGAGACAAAGAGACACTGGTTTTCTGAGACACTGAGACACAGAGATAGAAAAACACTGAGACACTGAGACACAGAGACACTGAGACACTGAGACACTGAGACACAGTGACACTGAGACTCTGAGACACTGAGACACAGAGACAATGAGGCACTGAGACACAGAGGCACAGAGAAACTCAGACACAGAGACACTGAGATTCTGAGACACTGAGGCACAGTGACACTGAGAGACTGAGACACAGAGATACTGAGACACAGTGACACTGAGTCTCTGAGACACAGATACATTGAGAAGCTGAGACACTGAGGCACAGAGATAGAGAATCTCTGAGACAGAGAGACACTGAGAATCTGAGACTCTGAGACACTGTGACATTGGGGCACAGAGACACTCAGACACAGAGAAACTGAGACACTGAGGCACCAAGACTCAGAGATTCTGAGAGATTGAGACTCTGAGATTCTGAGACACTGAGACATAGTAACACAGAGACAATGAGGCACAGAGACACTGAGACACTGAGACGCAGAGACACAGGGACACTGAGACTCTGAGACACAGAGATACAGAGACACTGAGACACTGAGGCAATGAGACACTGAGGCACAGAGACGTAGAGACACAGAGTCACTCAGAGACACGGAGACGCTGAGTCTCTGAGATAATGATTCACTGAGACACAGAGACACTGATAATCTGAGACATAGAGGCTCTGACACACAGACACACTGAGACTCTGAGACACTGTACACAAAGACTTTGAGACACTGAGACACAGAGATACTGAGACTCTGAGACACTGAGATAGTGAGACACAGAGACACTCTGACTCTATGACACTGAGGCACAGAGAAACTCAGACACAGAGACAAAGAGGCACTGATTTTCTGAGACACTGAGACACAGAGATAGAAAAACACTGAGACACTGAGACACAGAGACACTGATAATCTGAGACACTGAGACACTGTGACAATGAGGCACAGAGACACTGAGACACTGAGACACAGTGACACTGAGACTCTGAGACTCTGAGACACAGAGACACTGAGGCACTGAGACACAGAGGCACAGAGAAACTCAGACACAGAGACACTGAGATTCTGAGACACTGAGGCACAGTGACACTGAGACACAAGGATACTGAGACACAGTGACACTGAGTCTCTGAGACACAGATACATTGAGACGCTGAGACACTGAGGCACAGAGATAGAGAATCTCTGAGACAGAGAGACACTGAAAATCTGAGACTCTGAGACACTGTGACATTGGGGCACAGAGACACTCAGACACAGAGAAACTGAGACACTGAGGCACAAAGACTCTGAGACTCTGAGACACTGAGACACAGTAACACAGAGACACAGAGACTCTGAGACACAGAGATACAGAGACACTGAGACACTGAGGCAATGAGACACTGAGGCACAGAGACGTAGAGACACAGAGTCACTCAGAGACACGGAGACGCTGAGTCTCTGAGATAATGATTCACTGAGACACAGAGACACTGATAATCTGAGACATAGAGGCACTGAGACACAGACACACTGAGACTCTGAGACACTGTACACAAAGACTTTGAGACTCTGAGACACTGTGACATTGGGGCACAGAGACACTCAGACACAGAGAAACTGAGACACTGAGGCACCAAGACTCTGAGACTCTGAGACACTGAGACACAGTAACACAGAGACACAGAGACAATGAGGCACAGAGATACAGAGACACTAAGGCACAGAGGCACATAGACACTAAGAGACACTAAGACACAGAGAAACAGAGACACTGAGCCTCTGAGACTCTGATACACTGAGAAACAGAGACACTGAGACTCTAGACACAGAGACACAGATAGAGAAACACTGAGACACTGAGACATTGAGACACAGAGACACTGAGACACTGTGCCATAGAGGCACAGAGACACTCAGACACTGAGACACTGATTCTCTGAGATGCTGATACACTGAGACACAGGGACACTGGGATACTGAGAAACTGAGACAGAGAGACACTGAGTCTCTGAGACACTGAGACACTGAGGCAATGAGACACTGAGGCACAGAGACATAGAGACACAGAGTCACTCAGAGACACGGAGACGCTGAGTCTCTGAGATAATGATACACTGAGACACAGAGACACTGATAATCTGAGACACAGAGGCATTGGGACACAGACACACTGAGACTCTGAGACACTGTACACAAAGACTTTGAGACACTGAGACACAGAGATACTGAGACTCTGAGACACTGAGACACTGAGATAGTGAGACACAGAGACACTGTGACACTATGACACTGAGGCACAGAGAAACTCAGACACAGAGTCAAAGGACACTGATTTTCTGAGACACTGAGACACAGAGATAGAAAAACACTAAGACACTGAGACACAGAGACACTGATAATCTGAGACACTGAGACACTGTGACAATGAGGCACAGAGACACTGAGACACAGAGACACTGAGACACAGAGACACTGATAATCTGAGACACAGTGACACTGAGACTCTGAGACACTGAGACACAGAGACACTGAGGCACTGAGACACAGAGGCACAGAGAAACTCAGACACAGAGACACTAAGATTCTGAGACACTGAGGCACAGAGACACTGAGACACAGAGATACTGAGTCTCTGAGACACTGATACATTAAGACTCTGAGACACTGAGGCACAGAGATAGAGAATCTCTGAGACAGAGAGACACTGTTAATCTGAGACTCTGAGACACTGTGAGATTGGGGCACAGAGACACTCAGACACAGAGAAACTGAGACACTGAGGCACCAAGACACAGAGATTCTGAGAGATTGAGACTCTGAGACTCTGAGACACTGAGACACAGTTACACAGAGACATAGAGACAATGAGGCACAAAGATACAGAGACAGTGAGGCACAGAGGCACATAGACACTGATACACTGAGACACAGAGACACTGAGACTCTGAGACACAGAGGCACAGAGACACTGAGACACAGAGACACAGAGACACAGAGACACAGGGACATTGAGACTCTGAGACACAGAGATGCAGAGACACTGAGACACTGAGGCAATGAGACACTGAGGCACAGAGACATAGAGACACAGAGTCACTCAGAGACACGGAGACGCTGAGTCTCTGAGATAATGATACACTGAGACACAGCGACACTGATAATCTGAGACACAGAGGCACTGAGACACAGAGAAACAGAAACACTGAGCCTCTGAGACTCTGATACACTGAGACACAGAGACACTGAGACTCTAGACACTGAGACACTGAGATAGAGAAACACTGAGACACTGAGACATTGAGACACAGAGACACTGAGACACTGTGCCATAGAGGCACAGCGACACTGAGACACTGAGACACTGATTCTCTGAGATGCTGATACAATGAGACACAGGGACACTGGGACACTGAACACTGAGACACAGAGACACTGAGTCACTGAGACTTTGAGACACTGAGACACAGGGTTACTGAGACTCTGAGGAACTAAGGCAATGAGACACTGAGGCACAGAGACACTGAGACACAGAGACACAGAGACTCTGAGACACTGATGCACTGAGACACAGAGACACTGAGACTCTGAGACACTGAGATACAGAGACACTGAGACGCTGAGACTCTGAGACACGGAGACACTGAGACACAGAGACACTGAGACGCAGAGACACAGGGACACTGAGACACTAAGGCACTGAGACACTGAGGCACTGAGGCAAGAGACACTGAGACACAGAGACACAGAGTCACTCAGACACAGAGACACGGAGAAGCTGAGTCTCTGAGATACTGATACACTGATAATCTGAGACACTGAGACACTGTGACACTTAGGGACAGAGACACTGAGACACAGAGAAACAGAGACATCGAGTCTCTGAGACACTGATACACTGAGATACAGAGACACTGAGACTCTAGACACTGAGACACTGAGACACTGAGACACTGAAGCACAGAGATAGAGAAACACTGAGACACTGAGACACTGAGACACGGTGACACTGATTCTCTGAGATGCTGATACACTGAGACACAGACACACTGAGACTCTGAGACACTGTACACAAAGCCTTTGAGACACAGAGACACTGAGAATCGGAGACACTGAGACACTGAGACAGTGAGACACAGAGACACTGTGACACTGAGGTACAGAGAAACTCAGACACAGAGACAAAGAGACACTGATTTTCTGAGACACTGAGACACAGAAATAGAAAAACACTGATAATCTGAGACACTGAGACACTGTGACAATGAGGCACTGAGACACTGAGACACAGAGACACAGAGAAACTCTGACACAGAGACACTGAGATTCTGAGACACTGAGGCACAGAGACACTGAGGCACTGAGACACAGAGGCACAGAGAAACTCAGACAGAGAGACACTGAGATTCTGAGACACTGAGACACTGAGGCACAGAGACACTCGGACACAGAAAAACTGAGACACTGAGGCACCAAGACTCAGAGATTCTGAGAGATTGAGACTCTGAGCCACTGTGACACAGTAACACAGAGACACAGAGACAATGAAGCACTGAGATACAGAGACACTGAGGCACAGAGGCACAGAGACACTGAGACTCTGAGACGCTGAGAGACAGAGATACTGTGACACAGAGACAGTAAGACACTGAGAGACTGAGGCACAGAGACACTGAAACACTGAGACACTGAGGCACTGAGACACAGATACACAGATACACTGAGACTCTGAGACACTGAGGCACAGAGACACTGAGACACAGAGACATAGAGACACTGAAACTCTGAGACACTGAGACACTATGACACAGAAACTCTGAGACACAGAGACACATACTCACTGAAACTCTGAGACACTGAGACACTCGGACACAGAGACACTGAGACAGAGAAACACAGAGACACTGAATTTCTGAGACACTGATACACTGAGACACAGAGACACTGACTCTGAGACACAGAGACACTGATGCACAGAGAAACCGAAATGCAGAGACTCTGAGACCAGAGACAAAGATACTCTGAGACGCAGATACCCTGAGAAACTGAGTCACTAAGGTACAGAGAAACTGAGACACAGAGTCATTGAGACTCTGAGAAACAGATAAACTGAGACACTGATGCACAGATAAACTGAGACACTGAGGCACAGAGACACTGAGCCTCTGAGACACAGAGACACAGAGACACTGGGGCACTGAGACTCTGAGACACAGAGATACAGAGACACAGAGAACACTGAGACACTGAGACACAGAGACACTGAGCCTCTGAGACACAGAGACACTGAGACACAGAGAAACAGAAACACAGAGACACGCTGAGACTTTGAGACACTGAGACAGGGTTACTGAGACTCTGAGAAACTAAGGCAATGAGACACTGAGGCACAGAGACACTGAGACACTGAGACACTGATGCACAGAAATAGAGAAACACTGAGACACTGAGTCACTGAGTCACTGAGACACTATGCCATTGAGGCACAGAGACACTCAGACACAGAGACACTGATTCTCTGAGATGTTGATACACTGAGACACAGAGACACTGAGACACAGAGGCACTGAGACACAGACACACTGAGACTCTGAGACACTGTACACAAAGACTTTGAGACACTGAGACACTGAGACTCTGAGACACTGAGATAGTGAGACACAGAGACACTGTGACACTATGACACTGAGGCACAGAGAAACTCAGACACAGACTCAAAGAGACACTGATTTTCTGAGACACTGAGACACAGAGATAGAAAAACACTGAGACACTGAGACACAGAGACACTGATAATCTGAGACACTGAGACACTGTGACAATGAGGCACAGAGACACTGAGACACTGAGACACTGAGACACAGTGACACTGAGACTCTGAGACACTGAGACACAGAGACACTGAGGCACTGAGACACAGAGGCACAGAGAAACTCAGACACAGAGACACTGAGATTCTGAGACACTGAGGCACAGAGACACTGAGAGACTGAGACACAGAGATACTGAGACACAGTGATACTGAGTCTCTGAGACACTGATACATTGAGACGCTGAGACACTGAGGCACAGAGACAGAGAATCTCTGAGACAGAGAGACACTGATAATCTGAGACTCTGAGACACTGTGACATTGGGGCACAGAGACACTCAGACACAGAGAAACTGAGACACTGAGGCACCAAGACACAGAGACTCTGAGAAATTGAGACTCTGAGACTCTGAGACACTGAGACACAGTAACACAGAGACACAGAGACAATGAGGCACAGAGACACTGAGGCACAGAGGCACATAGACACTGATACACTGAGACACAGAGACACTGAGACTCTGAGACACAGAGGCACAGAGACACTGAGACACAGAGACACTGAGACACAGAGACACAGGGACACTGAGACTCTGAGACACAGAGATACAGAGACACTGAGACACTGAGGCAATGAGACACTGAGGCACAGAGACGTAGAGACACAGAGTCACTCAGAGACACGGAGACGCTGAGTCTCTGAGATAATGATACACTGAGACACAGAGACACTGATAATCTGAGACATAGAGGTACTGAGACACAGACACACTGAGACTCTGAGACACTGTACACAAAGACTTTGAGACACTGAGACACAGAGATACTGAGACTCTGAGACACTGAGATAGTGAGACACAGAGACACTGATAATCTGAGACACTGAGACACTGTGACAATGAGGCACAGAGACACTGAGACACTGAGACACAGTGACACTGAGACTCTGAGACACTGAGACACAGAGACACTGAGGCACTGAGACACAGAGGCACAGAGAAACTCAGACACAGAGACACTGAGATTCTGAGACACTGAGGCACAGAGACACTGAGACACAGGGATACTGAGACACAGTGACACTGAGTCTCTGAGACACAGATACATTGAGACGCTGAGACACTGAGGCACAGAGATAGAGAATCTCTGAGACAGAGAGACACTGATAATCTGAGACTCTGAGACACTGTGACATTGGGGCACAGAGACCCTCAGACACAGAGAAACTGAGACACTGAGGCACCAAGACTCTGAGACACTGAGACACTGTAACACAGAGACACAGAGACAATGAGGCACAGAGATACAGAGACACTAAGGCACAGAGGCACATAGACACTGAGACTCTGAGACACAGAGGCACAGAGACACTGAGACACAGAGACACTGAGACACAGAGGCACAGGGACACTGAGATTCTGAGACACAGAGATACAGAGACACTGAGACACAGAGACATAGAGACGCTGAGGCACTCAGAGACACGGAGACGCTGAGTCTCTGAGATAATGATACACTGAGACACAGAGACACTGATAATCTGAGACATTGAGACACTGAGACACAGAGAAACAGAGACACTGAACCTCTGAGACTCTGATACACTGAGACACAGAGACACTGAGACTCTAGACACAGAGACGCTGAGATAGAGAAACACTGAGACACTGAAACATTGAGACACAGAGACACTGAGACACTACCATAGAGGCACAGAGACACTCAGACACTGAGACACTGATTCTCTGAGATGCTGATACACTGAGACACAGGGACACAGAGACAATGAGCCACTGAGACAGAGAGACACTGAGTCTCTGAGACACTGAGACACAGGGTTACTGAGCCTCTGAGAAACTAAGGCAATGAGTCACTGAGGCACAGAGACACTGAGACACAGAGACACTGAGACTCTGAGACACTGAGACACGGAGGCACAGAGACACTGAGACACAGAGACACTGAGACGCAGAGACACAGGGACACTGAGACACTAAGGCACTGAGACACTGAGGCACAGAGACACTGAGACACAGAGACACAGAGTCACTCAGACACAGAGACATGGAGACGCTGAGTCTCTGACATACTGATACACTGATAACCTGAGACACTGAGACACTGTGAGACTTAGGCACAGAGACACTGAGACACAGAGAAACAGAGACACCGAGTGTCAGAGACACTGATACACTGAGACACAGAGACACTGAGACATTATGCCATTGAGACACAGAGACACTCAGACACAGAGACTCTGATTCTCTGAGATGCTGATACACTGAGACACTGAGACAAAGAGGCACTGAGACACAGACACACTGAGACTCTGAGACACTGTACACAAAGCCTTTGAGACACTGAGACACAGAGACACTGAGACTCTGAGACACTGAGACAGTGAGACACAGAGACATTGTGACACTATGACACTGAGGCACAGAGAAACTCAGACACAGAGACAAAGAGACACTAATTTTCTGAGACACTGAGACACAGAAATAGAAAAACACTGAGACACTGAGACACAGAGACACTGATAATCAGAGACACTGAGACACTGTGACAATGAGACATAGAGACACTGAGACACTGAGGCGAAGAGATAGCGGAACACTGAGACACTGAGACACGGTGACACTGAGACTCTGAGACACAGAGACACTGAGGCACTGAGACACAGAGACACTGAGGCACAGAGAAACTCAGACACAGAGACACTAAGATTCTGAGGCACAGAGACACT
The DNA here is from genome assembly GCA_037974335.1 of Prionace glauca. Classification (NCBI taxonomy): domain Eukaryota; kingdom Metazoa; phylum Chordata; class Chondrichthyes; order Carcharhiniformes; family Carcharhinidae; genus Prionace; species Prionace glauca. The sequence goes on along the minus strand of JBBMRE010000232.1, from coordinate 376,833 downwards.
GAGACACAGAGACACTGAGGCACTGAGACACAGAGGCACAGAAAAACTCAGACACAGAGACACTGAGATTCTGAGACACTGAGGCACAGAGACACTCAGACACAGAACAACTGAGACACTGAAGCACCAAGACTCAGAGATTCTGAGAGATTGAGACTCTGAGACTCTGAGACACTGAGACACAGTAACACAGAGACACAGAGACAATGAGGCACAGAGATACAGAGACACTGAGGCACAGAGACAATGAGGCACAGAGACAATGAGACTCTGAGACGCTGAGAGACAGAGACACTGTGACACAGAGACAGTAAGACACTGAGAGACTGAGGCACAGAGACACTGAAACACTGAGACACTGAGGCACTGAGACACAGATGCACAGATACACTGAGCCTCTGAGGCACTGAGGCACAGATACACTGAGCCTCTGAAACACAGAGACACAGAGACACTGGGACACTGAGAGTCTGAGACACAGAGACACAGAGACACTGAGACACTGTGCCTCTGAGACACAAAGACAGAGAGACACTGAGACACAGAGAAACAGAGACACAGAGACACTGAGAGTCTTGATAGACTGAGACACTGAGACTCTGAGACACTGAGCCAATGAGACACAGACACACGGAGACGCTGAGACACAGAGACACTGAGACTCAGAGACACTGAGACAAAAAGACACAGGGACACGGAGACGCTGAGACACTGAGACACAGAGACAGTGAGACTCTGAGACACTGAGTCCCAGAGACACTTAGACACTGGGACACAGAGAAACTGAGACACTGAGACACAAAGACTTTGAGACCCTGAGACACTGAGACACAGAGACAGAGACACTGAGACACTGAGACACTCAGACACAGAGACAAAGAGACAAAGAGACACTGAGTCTCTGCGACACTGCTACACTGAAACACAGAGACACAGAAACACTGAGACTCTGAGACACTGAGACTCTGAGGCACTGAGGCATAGAGACACTGATGCACAGAGACACTGAGACACAGAGACACTGAGTCTCTGAGACACAGAGACACTGAGACACTGAGACACGGAGACACAGAGACACTGAGGCACTGAGGCGCAGAGACACTGATGCACAGAGACACTGAGACACAGAGACACTGAGACTCTGAGACACTGAGACACAGAGACACTGAGACACAGAGGCACAGAGGCACAGAGACACTGAGACACTGAGACATTGAGACGCTGAGACTCTGAGACACGGAGGCACAGAGACACTGAGACACAGAGACACTGAGACACAGAGACACAGGGACACTGAGTCTCTGAGACACTGATACACTGAGGCACAGAGACACTGAGACTCTAGACACAGAGACACTGATTCTCTGAGATGCTGATACACTGAGACACAGAGACACTGAGACACAGAGGCACTGAGACACAGACACACTGAGACTCTGAGACACTGTACACAAAGACTTTGAGGCACTGAGACACTGAGACTCTGAGACACTGAGACAGTGAGACACAGAGACACTGTGACACTGAGGCACAGAGAAACTCAGACACAGAGATAAAGAGACACTGATTTTCTGAGAGACCGAGACACAGAGATAGAAAAACACTGAGACACTGAGACACAGAGACACTGATAATCTGAGACACTGAGACACGGAGACTCTGACACTGAGGCGCAGAGATAGAGGAACACTGAGACTCTGAGACACTGAGACACTGAGACACGGAGACACTGAGACTCTGAGACACTGAGACACAGAGACACTGAGACGCTGAAACTCTGAGACACAGAGACACTGAGAAACTGAGACACTGAGACACAGAGATACAGGGATACTGAGACTCTGAGAAACTAAGGCAATGAGACACTGAGGCACAGAGATACTGAGACACAGAGACACAGAGACTCTGAGACACTGAGACACAGAGAAACTGAGACGCTGAGACTCTGAGACACGGAAGCACAGAGACACTGAGACACAGAGACACTGAGACTCTGAGACACTGAGACACAGAGAAACTGAGACGCTGAGACACGGAAGCACAGAGACACTGAGACACAGAGACACTGAGACAGAGAGACACAGGGACACTGAGAAACTAAGGCACTGAGACACTAAGGCACAGAGACACTGAGACACAGAGACACAGAGTCACTCAGACACAGAGACACGGAGACGCTGAGTCTCTGAGATACTGATACACTGACACACTGATAATCCGAGACACTGAGACACTGTGACACTTAGGCACAGAGACACTGATACACAGAGAAACAGAGACACCGAGTCTCTGAGACACTGATACACTGAGGCACAGAGACACTGAGACTCTAGACACTGAGACACTGAGGCACAAGGATAGAGAAACACTGAGACACTGAGACACTATGCCATTGAGGCACAGAGACACTCAGACTGATTCTCTGAGATGCTGATACACTGAGACGCAGAGACACAGAGACACTGAGACACAGAGACACTGAGACACTGAGACACAGAGACACTGATAATCTGAGACACTGAGACAGAGAGACACTGAGACACAGACACACTGAGACTCTGAGACTCTGAGACACTGAGACACAGAGACACTGAGGCACTGAGACACAGAGACACTGAGGCACATAGAAACTCAGACACAGAGACACAGACACACTGAGACTCAGAGACACTGAGGCACTGAGACACTGAGACACTGAGACACTGAGACTCTGAGACACTGAGACACTGAGGCACTGAGACTCTGAGACACTGAGACACAGAGACACTGAGACTCTGAGACACTGAGACAGTGAGACACAGAGACACTGTGACACTATGACACTGAGGCACAGAGAATCTCAGACACACAGACAAAGAGACACTGATTTTCTGAGACACTGAGACACAGAGATAGAAAAACACTGAGACACTGAGACACAGTGACACTGAGACACGGAGATACTGAGACTTTGAGACTTTGAGACACAGAGACACAGAGACACTGAGGCACTGAGACACAGAGACACTGAGGCACAGAGAAACTCAGACACAGAGACACAGACACACTGAGACTCAGAGACACTGAGGCACTGAGACAATGAGACACTGAGACACAGAGACACTGAGTCTCTGAGACACTGAGACACTGAGGCACCAAGACACAGAGACTCTAAGACACTGAGACTCTGAGACTCTGATACACTGAGACACTGAGACACAGAGACACAGAGACACAGAGGCACTGAGGCGCAGAGAGACTGAGACACAGAGACACTGAGACACAGAGACACTGTGACACTGAGGCACATAGACACTGAGACACAGAGACACTTCGACTCTGAGACACTGAGACACAGAGACACTGAGACACAGAGGCACAGAGACACAGAGACACAGAGTCACTCAGACACAGAGACGCGGAGACACTGCGTCTCTGAGATACTGATACACTGGGACACAGAGACACTGAGACTCTGAGACACTGAGTCTCTGACACACTGGGACAAAGAGACACAGAGACACTGAGGCACAGAGACAGTGAGACAGAGAGACACTGAGACACTGAGGCTCAGACACAGTGAGACACAGAGACACAGAGACACTGAGACTCTGAGACACTGAGGCACAGTGACACTGAGACTGAGAAAAACAGACACACTGAAACTCTGAGACACTGACACAGAGACACTGAGATTTTGAGATACTAAGACACTGAGGCACAGAGACACAGAAACACTGAGCCTCTGAGATACTGAGACTCTGAGACATTGAGGCACAGACACACAGAGGCACTGAGGCGCAGAGAAACTGAGACACAGAGACAGTGAGACACAGAGACACTGAGGCTCTGGGACACTGAGGCACAGAGAATCTGAGACGCTGAGACAGAAAGACTTTGAGACACTGAGACACAGAGTCACTGAGACACAGAGACATAGAGACACTGAAACTCTGAGACACTGAGACACAGAGACACAGAGACACTGAGACACAGAGACGCAGAGACACTGAGACTCTGAGACACTGAGACACTGAGACACTATGACACTGAGGCATAGAGACACAGAGACACTGAGACACAGGGCCACTGAGATTCTGAGACACTGAGAAACTGAGGCACAGAGACTCTGAGACATTGAGACACTGAGACATTGAGGCACAGACACAATGAGACACACAAACACTGAGACACAGACACTGAGGCACAGAGACACTGAGACAGAGAGACACTGAGGCACAGAGACACTGAACACAGAGACACTGAGGCACTGAGACTCTGAGACACTGAGGCACAGAGACACTGAGACATTGAGACACAGAGACACTGAGACACTGTAACAAAGAGACACAGGGACACGGAGACGCTGAGACACTGAGACTCAGAGATACTGGGACACAGAGACACTGAGACACTGCGACACAGAGACAGTGAGACTCTGAGACACTGAGTCCCAGAGTCACTGAGACACTGGGACACAGAGAAATTGAGACACTGAGACACAAAGACTTTGAGACCCTGAGACACTGAGACACAGAGACAGAGACACTGAGACACTGAGACACTCAGACACAGAGACAAAGAGACAAAGAGACACTGAGTCTCTGCGACACTGCTAAACTGAAACACAGAGACACAGAGACACTGAGACTCTGAGGCACTGAGGCGTAGAGACACTGATGCACAGAGACACTGAGACACAGAGACACTGAGTCTCTGAGACACAGAGACACTGAGACACTGAGACACGGAGCCACAGAGACACTGAGGCACTGAGGCGTAGAGACACTGATGCACAGAGACACTGAGACACAGAGACACTGAGTCTCTGAGTCCCAGAGACACTGAGACACTGGGACACAGAGAAATTGAGACACTGAGACACAAAGACTTTGAGACCCTGAGACACTGAGACACTGAGACACAGAGACAGAGACAAAGAGACACTGAGTCTCTGCGACACTGCTACACTGAAACACAGAGACACAGAGACACTGAGACACTGAGAGACTGAGGCACAGAGACACTGAGACTCTGAGACACAGAGGCACAGAGACACTGAGACACAGAGACACTGAGACACAGAGACGCAGGGACACTGAGACTCTGAGACACTGAGACACTGTGACACTTAGGCACAGAGACACTGAGGCACAGAGAAACAGAGACACTGAGTCTCTGAGACACTGATACACTGAGACACAGAGACACTGAGACTCTAGACACTGAGACACTGAGGCACAGAGATAGAGAAACACTGAGACACTGAGACACTATGCCATTGAGACACAGAGACACTCAGACACAGAGACACTGATTCTCTGAGATGCTGATACACTGAGACACAAAGACACAGAGACACTGAGACACAGAACACTGAGACTCTGAGACACTGTACACAAAGACTTTGAGGCACTGAGACACAGAGACACTTAGACTCTGAGACACTGAGACAGTGAGACACAGAGACACTGTGAAACTATGACACTGAGGCACAGAGAAACTCAGACACAGAGATAAAGAGACACTGATTTTCTGAAAGACCGAGACACAGAGATAGAAAAACACTGAGACACTGAGACACTGAGACACAGAGACACTGAGACACTGAGACACGGAGACACTGAGACTCTGAGACACAGAGACACAGAGACACTGAGACGCTGAAACTCTGAGACACTGAGATACAGGGATGCTGAGACTCTGAGAAACTAAGGCAATGAGACACTGAGGCACAGAGATACTGAGACACAGAGACACAGAGACTCTGAGACACTGAGACACAGAGAAACTGAGACGCTGAGACTCTGAGACAGGGAGGCACAGAGACACTGAGACACTGAGACACAGGGACACAGGGACACTGAGAAACTAAGGCACTGAGACACTGAGGCACAGAGACACTGAGACACAGAGACACAGAGTCACTCAGACACAGAGACACGGAGACGCTGAGTCTCTGAGATACTGATACACTGACACACTGATAATCTGAGACACTGAGACACTGTGACACTTAGGCACAGAGACACTGAGACACAGAGAAACAGAGACACTGAGTCTCTGAGACACTGATACACTAAGACACAGAGACACTGAGACTCTAGACACTGAGACACTGAGGCACAAGGATAGAGAAACACTGAGACACTGAGACACTGAGACACTGAGACACAGAGACACTATGCCATTGAGGCACAGAGACACTCAGACACAGAGACACTGATTCTCTGAGATGCTGATACATTGAGACGCAGAGACACTGAGACACAGAGGCACTGAGACACAGACACACTGAGACTCTGAGACACTGTACACAAAGACTTTGAGGCACTGAGACACAGAGACACTGAGACTCTGAGACACTGAGACAGTGACACAGAGGCACTGTGACACTATGACACTGAGGCACAGAGAAACTAAGACACAGAGACAAAGAGACACTGATTTTCTGAGAGACTGAGACACAGAGATATAATAACACTGAGACACTGAGACACAGAGACACTGATAATCTGAGACACTGAGACACTATGACAATGAGGCACAGAGACACTGAGACATAGAGACACCGAGACACTGAGGCGCAGAGATAGAGGAACATTGAGACACTGAGACACTGAGACACTGATACACTGAGGCACTGAGACACAGAGACACTGAGGCACAGAGAAACTCAGACACAGAGACACAGACACACTGAGACTCAGAGACACTGAGGCACTGACACACAGAGACACTGAGACCCAGAGACACTGAGACACTGAGGCACAGAGATAGAGGAACATTGAGACACTGAGACACTGAGACACGGAGATACTGAGACTTTGAGACACAGAGACACTGAGGCACTGAGACACAGAGACACTGAGGCACAGAGAAACTCAGACACAGAGACACTGAGACTCTGAGACACTGAGACACTGAGACACTGAGACACTCAGACACAGAGACAAAGAGACAAAGGGACACTGAGTCTCTGCGACACTGCTACACTGAAACACAGAGACACAGAGACACTGAGACTCTGAGGCACTGAGGCGTAGAGACACTGATGCACAGAGACACTGAGACACAGAGACACTGAGTCTCTGAGACACAGAGACACTGAGACACTGAGACACGGAGCCACAGAGACACTGAGGCACTGAGGCGCAGAGACACTGATGCACAGAGACACTGAGACACAGAGACACTGAGTCTCTGAGACACAGAGACACTGAGACACTGAGACACGGAGCCACAGAGACACTGAGGCACTGAGGCGCAGAGACACTGATGCACAGAGACACTGAGACACAGAGACACTGAGACACTGAGACACAGAGACACTGAGACACAGAGGCACAGAGACACTGAGACACAGAGACAATGAGACACAGAGACACAGGGACACAGAGACTCTGAGACACTGAGACACTGAGACACTGAGACACTGAGACTATAGACACTGAGACACTTAGGCACAGAGACACTGAGGCACAGAGAAACAGAAACACTGAGTCTCTGAGACACTGATACACTGAGACACAGAGACACTGAGACTATAGACACTGAGACACTGAGGCACAGAGATAGTGAAACACTGAGACACTGAGACACTATGCCATTGAGACACAGAGACACTCAGACACAGAGACACTGATTCTCTGAGATGCTGATACACTGAGACACAGAGACACAGAGACACTGAGACACAGACACACTGAGACTCTGAGACACTGTACACAAAGACTTTGAGGCACTGAGACACAGAGACACTGAGACTCTGAGACACTGAGACAGTGAGACACAGAGACACTGTGAAACTATGACACTGAGCCACAGAGAAACTCAGACACAGAGATAATGAGACACTGAGTCTCTGAGACACTGATACACTGAGACACAGAGACACTGATTTTCTGAGAGACCGAGACACAGAGATAGAAAAACACTGAGACACTGAGACACAGTGACACTGAGACACTGAGACACAGTGACACTGAGACACAGAGACACTGATAATCTGAGACACTGAGACACTGAGACTCTGACACTGAGGCGCAGAGATAGAGGAACACTGAGACACTGAGACACTGAGACACTGAGACACGGAGACACGGAGACACTGAGACTCTGAGACACTGAGACGCTGAAACTCTGAGACACTGAGATACAGGGATACTGAGACTCTGAGAATCTAAGGCAATGAGACACTGAGGCACAGAGATACTGAGACACAGACACACTGAGACGCTGAGACACTGTACACAAAGACTTTGAGGCACTGAGACACAGAGACTCTGAGACACTGAGACACTGAGACAGTGACACACAGAGACACTGTGACACTATGAAACTGAGGCACAGAGAAACTCAGACACAGAGACAAAGAGACACTGATTTTCTGAGAGACTGAGACAAAGAGATAGAAAAACACTGAGACACTGAGGCACAGAGACACTGATAATCTGAGACACTGAGACACTATGACAATGAGGCACAGAGACACTGAGACATAGAGGCACTGAGACACTGAGGCACAGAGACACTGAAACAAAGAGACACAGGGACACGGAGACGCTGAGACACAGAGACTCAGAGATACTGGGACACAGAGACACTGAGACACTGCGACACAGAGACAGTGAGACTCTGAGACACTGAGTCCCAGAGACACTGGGATACAGAGAAATTGAGACACTGAGACACAAAGACTTTGAGAACCTGAGACACTGAGACACAGAGACAGAGACACTGAGACACTGAGACACTCAGACACTGAAACACAGAGACACAGAGACACTGAGACTCTGAGGCACTGAGGCGTAGAGACACTGAGACTCTGAGACACAGAGGCACAGAGACACTGAGACACAGAGACACTGAGACACAGAGACGCAGGGACACTGAGACTCTGAGACACTGAGACAATGTGACACTTAGGCACAGAGACACTGAGGCACAGAGAAACAGAGACACTGAGTCTCTGAGACACTGATACACTGAGACACAGAGTCACTGAGACTCTAGACACTGAGACACTGAGGCACAGAGATAGAGAAACACTGAGACACTGAGACACTATGCCATTGAGACACAGAGACACTCAGACACAGAGACACTGATTCTCTGAGATGCTGATACACTGAGACACAGAGACACAGAGACTCTGAGACACTGTACACAAAGACTTTGAGGCACTGAGACACAGAGACACTGAGACTCTGAGACACTGAGACAGTGAGACACAGAGACACTGTGAAACTGTGACACTGAGGCACAGAGAAACTCAGACACAGAGATAAAGAGACACTGATTTTCTGAGAGACCGAGACACAGAGATAGAAAAAACACTGAGACACTGAGACACAGAGACACTGAGACACTGAGACACAGAGACACTGAGACTCTGAGACACTGAGGCACAGAGATAGAGGAACACTGAGACACTGAGGCACTGAGACACTGAAACAAAGAGACACAGGGACACGGAGACGCTGAGACACTGAGACTCAGAGATACTGGGACACAGAGACACTGAGACACTGCGACACAGAGACAGTGAGACTCTGAGACACTGAGTCCCAGAGACACTGGGATACAGAGAAATTGAGACACTGAGACACAAAGACTTTGAGAACCTGAGACACTGAGACACAGAGACAGAGACACTGAGACACTGAGACACTCAGACACTGAAACACAGAGACACAGAGACACTGAGACTCTGAGGCACTGAGGCGTAGAGACACTGAGACTCTGAGACACAGAGGCACAGAGACACTGAGACACAGAGACACTGAGACACAGAGACGCAGGGACACTGAGACTCTGAGACACTGAGACAATGTGACACTTAGGCACAGAGACACTGAGGCACAGAGAAACAGAGACACTGAGTCTCTGAGACACTGATACACTGAGACACAGAGTCACTGAGACTCTAGACACTGAGACACTGAGGCACAGAGATAGAGAAACACTGAGACACTGAGACACTATGCCATTGAGACACAGAGACACTCAGACACAGAGACACTGATTCTCTGAGATGCTGATACACTGAGACACAGAGACACAGAGACTCTGAGACACTGTACACAAAGACTTTGAGGCACTGAGACACAGAGACACTGAGACTCTGAGACACTGAGACAGTGAGACACAGAGACACTGTGAAACTGTGACACTGAGGCACAGAGAAACTCAGACACAGAGATAAAGAGACACTGATTTTCTGAGAGACCGAGACACAGAGATAGAAAAACACTGAGACACTGAGACACAGAGACACTGAGACACTGAGACACAGAGACACTGAGACTCTGAGACACTGAGACACAGAGACACTGAGACGCTGAAACTCTGAGACACTGAGATACAGGGATACTGAGACTCTGAGAAACTAAGGCAATGAGACACTGAGGCACAGAGATACTGAGACACAGAGACACAGAGACTCTGAGACACTGATGCACTGAGACACAGAGACACTGAGACTCTGAGAGACTGAGACACAGAGAAACTGAGACGCTGAGACTCTGAGACACGGAGGCACAGAGACACTGAGACACAGAGACACAGGGACACTGAGAAACTAAGGCACTGAGACACTGAGGCACAGAGATACTGAGACACAGAGACACAGAGTCACTCAGACACAGAGACACGGAGACACTGAGTCTCTGAGATACTGATACACAAAGACTTTGAGGCACTGAGACACAGAGACAGTGAGACTCTGAGACACTGAGACACTGAGACACTGAGACACAGAGACACTGAGACTCTGAGACACTGAGACAGTGAGACACAGAGACACTGTGACACTATGACACTGAGGCACAGAGAAACTCAGACACAGAGACAAAGAGACACTGATTTTCTGAGAGACTGAGACACAGAGATAGAAAAACACTGAGACACTGAGACACAGAGACACTGATAATCTGAGACACTGAGACACTATGACAATGACGCACAGAGACACTGAGACACGAGACACTGAGACACTGAGACACTGAGACACTGAGACACGAGACACAGAGACACTGAGGCACAGAGAAACTCAGACACAGAGATACAGACACACTGAGACTCAGAGACACTGAGGCACTGACACACAGAGACACTGAGACACAGAGACACTGAGACACTGAGGCACAGAGATAGAGGAACATTGAGACACTGAGACACTGAGACATGGAGATACTGAGACTTTGAGACACAGAGACACTGAGGCACTATGACACTGAGGCACAGAGAAACTCAGACACAGAGATAAAGAGACACTGATTTTCTGAGAGACCGAGGCACAGAGATAGAAAAACACTGAGACACTGAGACACAGAGACACTGATAATCTGAGACACGGAGACTCTGACACTGAGGCGCAGAGATAGAGGAACACTGAGACTCTGAGACACTGAGACACTGAGACACTGAGACACAGAGACACTGAGACACTGAGACACGGAGACACTGAGACACTGAGACACTGAGACACTGAGACACTGAGACACGGAGACACGGAGACACTGAGACACTGAGACACTGAGACACTGAGACACTGATACTCTGAGACACTGAGACACAGAGACACTGAGACATTGAGACACTGAGACACTGAGACACGGAGACACTGAGACTCTGAGACACTGAGACACTGAGACGCTGAAACTCTGAGACACTGAGATACAGGGATACTGAGACTCTGAGAAACTAAGGCAATGAGACACTGAGGCACAGAGATACTGAGACACAGAGACACAGAGACTCTGAGACACAGAGACACAGAGAAACTGAGACGCTGAGACTCTGAGACACGGAAGCACAGAGACACTGAGACACAGAGACACTGAGACTCTGAGACACTGAGACACAGAGAAACTGAGACGCTGAGACACGGAAGCACAGAGACACTGAGACAGAGAGACACAGGGACACTGAGAAACTAAGGCACTGAGACACTGAGGCACAGAGACACTGAGACACAGAGACACAGAGTCACTCAGACACAGAGTCACGGAGACGCTGAGTCTCTGAGATACTGATACACTGATAATCTGAGACACTGAGAGACTGTGACACTTAGGCACAGAGACACTGAGACACAGAGAAACAGAGACACCGAGTCTCTGAGACACTGATACACTGAGACACAGAGACACTGAGACTCTAGACACTGAGTCACTGAGGCACTGTGCCATTGAGGCACAGAGACACTCAGACACAGAGACACTGATTCTCTGAGATGCTGATACACTGAGACGCAGAGACACAGAGACACTGAGTCACAGAGGCACTGAGACACAGTGAGACTCTGAGACACTGAGACACTGAGACAGTGAGGCACAGAGAAACTCAGACACAGAGACAAAGAGACACTGATTTTCTGAGAGACTGAGACACAGAGATAGAAAAACACTGAGACACTGAGACACAGAGACACTGATAATCTGAGACACTGAGACACTATGACAATGAGGCACAGAGACACTGTGACATAGAGACACTGAGACACTGAGGCACAGAGATAGAGGAACACTGAGACACTGAGACACAGAGACACAGAGACACTGAGACACGAGACACAGAGACACTGAGGCACTGAGACACAGAGACACAGACACACTGAGACTCAGAGACACTGAGGCACTGACACACAGAGACACTGAGACACTGAGACACTGAGGCACAGAGATAGAGGAACATTGAGACACTGAGACACTGAGACACGGAGATACTGAGACTTTGAGACACAGAGACACTGAGGCACTGAGACACAGAGACACTGAGGCACAGAGAAACTCAGACACAGAGACACTGAGACTCTGAGACACTGTACACAAAGACTTTGAGGCACTGAGACACTGAGACTCTGAGACACTGAGAAACTCAGACACTGAGACACTGAGACTCTGAGACACTGAGACAGTGAGACACAGAGACACTGTGACACTATGACACTGAGGCACAGAGAAACTCAGACACAGAGATAAAGAGACACTGATTTTCTGAGAGACCGAGAAACAGAGATAGAAAAACACTGAGACACTGAGACACAGAGACACTGAGACACTGAGACACAGAGACACTGAGACTCTGAGACACTGAGACACAGAGACACTGAGACGCTGAAACTCTGAGACACTGAGATACAGGGATACTGAGACTCTGAGAAACTAAGGCAATGAGACACTGAGGCACAGAGATACTGAGACACAGAGACACAGAAACTCTGAGACACTGAGACACAGAGACACAGAGAAACTGAGACGCTGAGACTCTGAGACACGGAAGCACAGAGACACTGAGACACAGAGAAACTGAGACGCTGAGACACGGAAGCACAGAGACACTGAGACACAGAGACACTGAGACAGAGAGACACAGGGACACTGAGAAACTAAGGCACTGAGACACTGAGGCACAGAGACACTGAGACATAGAGACACAGAGTCACTCAGACACAGAGACACGGAGACGCTGAGTCTCTGAGATACTGATACACTGACACACTGATAATCTGAGACACTGTGACACTTCGGCACAGAGACACTGATACACAGAGAAACAGAGACACCGAGTCTCTGAGACACTGATACACTGAGACACAGAGACACTGAGACTCTAGACACTGAGACACTGAGGCACAAGGATAGAGAAACACTGAGACACTGAGACACTATGCCATTGAGGCACAGAGACACTCAGACTGATTCTCTGAGATGCTGATACACTGAGACGCAGAGACACAGAGACACTGAGACACAGAGACACTCAGACACTGAGACACAGAGACACTGATAATCTGAGACACTGAGACACAGAGACACTGAGGCACAGAGACACTGATACACAGAGAAACAGAGACACCGAGTCTCTGAGACACTGATACACTGAGACACAGAGACACTGAGACTCTAGACCTGAGACACTGAGGCACAAGGATAGAGAAACACTGAGACACTGAGACACTATGCCATTGAGGCACAGAGACACTCAGACTGATTCTCTGAGATGCTGATACACTGAGACGCAGAGACACAGAGACAAAGAGACACAGAGGCACTGGGACACAGACACACTGAGACGCTGAGACACTGTACACAAAGACTTTGAGGCACTGAGACACAGAGACACTGAGACTCTGAGACACTGAGACAGTGACACACAGAGACACTGTGACACTATGACACTGAGGCACAGAGAAACTCAGACACATAGACAAAGAGACACTGATTTTCTGAGAGACTGAGACACAGAGATAGAAAAACACTGAGACACTGAGACACAGAGACACTGATAATCTGAGACACTGAGACACTATGACAATGAGGCACAGAGACACTGAGACATAGAGACACAGAGACACTGATAATCTGAGACACTGAGACACTGAGGCGCAGAGATAGAGGAACACTGAGACACTGAGACACTGAGACACAGAGACACAGAGAACTGAGACACAGACACACTGAGGCTCTGAGACACTGAGACACAGAGACACAGAGACACTGAGGCACTGAAACACAGAGACACAGAGAAACTCAGACACAGAGACACAGACACACTGAGGCTCAGAGACACTGAGGCACTGAGACAATGAGACACAGAGACACTGAGTCTCTGAGACACTGAGGCACTGAGGCACCAAGACACAGAGACTCTAAGACACTGACACTCTGAGACTCTGATACACTGAGACACTGAGACACGGAGACACAGAGACACAGAGGCACTGAGGCGCAGAGACACTGAGACACAGAGACACTGAGACACTGAGACACAGAGACACTGTGGCACAGAGATACAGAGACACTGTGGCACATAGACACTGATACACAGAGACACTGAGACACAGAAACACTGAGACACAGAGACACTGAGACACTATGACACTGAGGCACAGAGAAACTCAGACACAGAGACAAAGAGACACTGATTTTCTGAGACACTGAGTCACAGAGATAGAAAAACACTGAGACACTGAGACACAGAGACACTGATAATCTGAGACACTGAGACACTGTGACAATGAGGCACAGAGACACTGAGACACAGAGACACTGAGACACTGAGACACAGAGACACTGAGACACTGAGACACGGAGATACTGAGACTTTGAGACTTTGAGACACAGTGACACTGAGGCACTGAGACACAGAAACACTGAGGCACAGAGAAACTCAGACACAGAGACACAGACACACTGAGACTCAGAGACACTGAGGCACTGAGACAATGAGACACTGAGACACAGAGACACTGAGTCTCTGAGACACTGAGGCACTGAGGCACCAAGACACAGAGACTCTAAGACACTGACACTCTGAGACTCTGATACACTGAGACACTGAGACACGGAGACACAGAGACACAGAGGCACTGAGGCGCAGAGACACTGAGACACAGAGACACTGAGACACAGAGACACTGTGGCACAGAGATACTGAGACACTGTGGCACATAGACACTGATACACAGAGACACTGAGACACAGAGACACTGAGACACAGAGACACTGAGACACTGAGGCACATAGACACTTCGACTCTGAGACACTGAGACACAGAGACACTGAGACACAGAGGCACAGAGACACAGAGTCACTCAGACACAGAGACGCGGAGACACTGCGTCTCTGAGATACTGACACACTGAGACACAGAGACACTGAGAACCTGAGACACTGAGTCTCTGACACACTGGGACAAAGAGACACAGAGACACTGAGGCACAGAGACAGTGAGACTCTGAGACACTGAGTCCCAGAGACACTGAGACACTGGGACACAGAGAAACTGAGACACTGAGACACAAAGACTTTGAGACCCTGAGACACTGAGACACTGAGACACAGAGACAGAGACACTGAGACACAGAGACAAAGAGACAAAGAGACACTGAGTCTCTGCGACACTGCTACCCTGAAACACAGAGACACAGAGACACTGAGACTCTGAGGCACTGAGACACTGAGACACTGAGACACGGAGACACAGATACACTGAGGCACTGAGGCGCAGAGACACTGATGCACAGAGACACTGAGACACAGAGACACTGAGACTCTGAGACACTGAGACACAGAGACACTGAGACTCTGAGACACAGAGGCACAGAGACACTGAGACACAGAGACACTGAGACACTGAGACACAGAGACGCAGGGACACTGAGACTCTGAGACACTGAGGCACTGAGACAATGAGACACTGAGACACAGAGACACTGAGTCTCTGAGACACTGAGACACAGAGACACTGAACACAGAGACACAGGGACACGGAGACGCTGAGACACTGAGACTCAGAGATACTGGGACACAGAGACACTGAGACACAGAGACAGTGAGACTCTGAGACACTGAGTCCCAGAGACACTGAGACACTGGGTCACAGAGAAACTGAGACACTGAGACACAAAGAATTTGAGACCCTGAGACACTGAGACACTGAGACACAGAGACAGAGACACTGAGACACAGAGACAAAGAGACAAAGAGACACTGAGTCTCTGCGACACTGCTACACTGAAACACAGAGACACTGAGACACAGAGACACTGAGTCTCTGAGACACAGAGACACTGAGACACTGAGACACGGAGACACAGAGACACTGAGGCACTGAGACACAGAGACACTGAGACGCTGAAACTCTGAGCCACAGAGAAACTCAGACACAGAGATAAAGAGACACTGATTTTCTGAGAGACCGAGACCGAGATAGAAAAACACTGAGACACTGAGACACTGAGACTCTGACACTGAGGCGCAGAGATAGAGGAACACTGAGACACTGAGACACTGAGACACTGAGACACGGAGACACTGAGACTCTGAGACACTGAGACACAGAGACACTGAGACGCTGAAACTCTGAGACACTGAGATACAGGGATACTGAGACTCTGAGAAACTAAGGCAATGAGACACTGAGGCACAGAGATACTGAGACACTGATGCACTGAGACACAGAGACACTGAGACTCTGAGAGACTGAGACACAGAGAAACTGAGACGCTGAGACTCTGAGACACGGAGGCACAGAGACACTGAGACACAGAGACACAGGGACACTGAGAAACTAAGGCACTGAGACACTGAGGCACAGAGACACTGAGACACAGAGACACAGAGTCACTCAGACACAGAGACACGGAGACGCTGAGTCTCTGAGATACTGATACACTGAGACACACTGATAATCTGAGACCCTGAAGCACTGTGACACTGAGGCACAGAGACACTGTGACACAGAGAAACAGAGACACTGAGTCTCTGAGACACTGATACACTAAGACACAGAGACACTGAGACTCTAGACACTGAGACACTGAGGCACAAGGATAGAGAAACACTGAGACACTGAGACACTATGCCACTGAGGCACAGAGACACAGAAACACTGAGCCTCTGAGATACTGAGACTCTGAGACACTGAGACACAGACACACAGAGGCACTGAGGCGCAGAGAAACTGAGACACAGAGACAGTGAGACACAGAGACACTGAGGCTCTGAGACACTGAGGCACAGAGAATCTGAGACACTGAGACAGAAAGACTTTGAGACACTGAGACACAGAGACTCTGAGACACAGAGACATAGAGACACTGAAACTCTGAGACACTGAGACACAGAGACACTGAGACACAGGGCCACTGAGATTCTAAGACACTGAGAAACTGAGGCACAGAGATAGAGAGACTCTGAGACATTGAGACACTGAGACATTGAGGCACAGACTCAATGAGACACACAGACACTTAGACACTGAGACACTGAGGCACAGAGACGCTGAGAGACTGAGACAGAGAAACAATGAGACACGCAGGCACAGAGACACTGAACACAGAGACACTGAGGCACTGAGGCACTGAGACTCTGAGACACTGAGACAGAGAGACTGTGAGACATTGAGACACAGAGATACTGAGAGACTGAGGCACAGACACACTGAGACACGGAGACACTGAGACACTGAGATACTGAGGCACAGAGACACTTAGACACTGAGACTCTGAGACACTGAGACACTGAGACACTGAGACACTGAGACATTTAGAATCTGAGACACTGAGACACAGAGACATTGAGCCACTGAGACACTGAGACACTGAGAATCTGACACACTGAGACACTGAGGCTCAGAGACATTGAGACACTGAGACACGGAGACACAGAGACATAGAGGCACTGAGGCGCAGAGACACTGAGACACAGAGACACTGAGACACATATAAACTGATACACAGAGACACTGAGACACAGAGACACTGAGACACTGAGGCACAGAGACAGTGAGACACAGAGACACTTCGACTCTGAGACACTGAGACACAGAGACACTGAGACACAGGGGCACAGAGGCACAGAGACACTGAGACACTGCGTCTCTGAGATACTGATTCACTGAGACTCTGAGACATTGAGTCTCTGAGACACTGAGACAAAGAGACACAGAGACACTGAGGCACAGAGACAGTGAGACACAGAGACACAGAGACACACACTCTGAGACACTGAGGCACAGAGACACTGAGACACAGAAAAACAGACACACTGAAACTCTGAGACACTGAAACTGAGAAACTGAGACTTTGAGATACTAAGACACTGAGGCACAGCGACACAGAGACACTGAGCCTCTGAGACACTGAGACTCTGAGACACTGAGACACAGAGACACAGAGGCACTGAGGCACAGAGAAAATGAGACACTGAGTCACAGAGACACTGAAACACAGAGACACAGAGACACTGAGACACTAAGACTCTGAGACACTGAGGCACAGAGACGCTGATGCACAGAGACACTGGGACACTGAGACAATTAGACTCTGAGACACTGAGACACAGAGACAGTGAGTCTCTGAGACACTGAGGCACTGAGACACTGAGACTCTGAGACACTGAGGCACAGGGGCAAAGAGACACAGACTCACTGAGAATCTGAGACACTGAGAGTCTGAGACACTGAGACACTGAGACACAGAGACATAGAGACACTGAAACTCTGAGACACAGAGACACTGAGACACATAGACGCAGAGACACTGAGACTCTGAGACATTGAGACACTGAGACACTGAGGCACAGACACAATGAGACACACAGACACTGAGACACTGAGGCACTAAGACACAGAGAAACTGAGACACAGAGACAGAGAGACACTGAGACACTGAGGCAGAGAGATAGAGAGACTCTGAGACATTGAGACACAGAGACAATGAGACACTGAGGCACAGACACACTGAGACACACAGACACTAAGACACTGAGACACTGAGGCACAGAGAAACTGAACACAGAGACACTGAGGCACTGAGACTCTGAGACACTGAGACAGAGAGACTCTGAGACATTGAGACACAGAGATACTGAGACACTGAGGCACAGACACACTGAGACAATGAGACACTGAGACACTGAGGCACAGAGACACTTTGACACAGAGACACTGAGACTCTGAGACACTGAGACACTGAGACTGTGAGACACTGAGACAATGATACACTGAGACACTGAGGCACAGACACACTGAGACAATGAGACACTGAGGCACAGAGTCACTCAGACACAGAGACACGGAGACACTGAGTCTCTGACACACTGAGACACAGAGACACTGAGGTTCAGAGACAGTGAGACACAGAGAAACAGAGACACTGAGACACTGATGCACAGAGACAGTGAGACACAGAGACACAGAGACACTGAGACTCTGAGACACTGAGGCACAGAGACACTGAGACACAGAAAAACAGACACACTGAAACTCTGAGACACTGACACAGAGACACTGAGATTTTGAGATACTAAGACACTGAGGCACAGAGACACAGAAACACTGAGCCTCTGAGATACTGAGACTCTGAGACACTGAGACACAGACACACAGAGGCACTGAGGCGCAGAGAAACTGAGACACAGAGACAGTGAGACACAGAGACACTGAGGCTCTGAGACACTGAGACACAGAGAATCTGAGACACTGAGACAGAAAGACTTTGAGACACTGAGACACAGAGACTCTGAGACACAGAGACATAGAGACACTGAAACTCTGAGACACTGAGACACAGAGACACTGAGACACAGGGCCACTGAGATTCTAAGACACTGAGAAACTGAGGCACAGAGATAGAGAGACTCTGAGACATTGAGACACTGAGACATTGAGGCACAGACTCAATGAGACACACAGACACTTAGACACTGAGACACTGAGGCACAGATACGCTGAGAGACTGAGACAGAGAAACAATGAGACACGCAGGCACAGAGACACTGAACACAGAGACACTGAGGCACTGAGGCACTGAGACTCTGAGACACTGAGACAGAGAGACTGTGAGACATTGAGACACAGAGATACTGAGAGACTGAGGCACAGACACACTGAGACACGGAGACACTGAGACACTGAGATACTGAGGCACAGAGACACTTAGACACTGAGACTCTGAGACACTGAGACACTGAGACACTGAGACACTGAGACATTTAGAATCTGAGACACTGAGACACAGAGACATTGAGCCACTGAGACACTGAGACACTGAGAATCTGACACACTGAGACACTGAGGCTCAGAGACATTGAGACACTGAGACACGGAGACACAGAGACACAGAGGCACTGAGGCGCAGAGACACTGAGACACAGAGACACTGAGACACATATAAACTGATACACAGAGACACTGAGACACAGAGACACTGAGACACTGAGGCACAGAGACAGTGAGACACAGAGACACTTCGACTCTGAGACACTGAGACACAGAGACACTGAGACACAGGGGCACAGAGGCACAGAGACACTGAGACACTGCGTCTCTGAGATACTGATTCACTGAGACTCTGAGACATTGAGTCTCTGAGACACTGAGACAAAGAGACACAGAGACACTGAGGCACAGAGACAGTGAGACACAGAGACACAGAGACACACACTCTGAGACACTGAGGCACAGAGACACTGAGACACAGAAAAACAGACACACTGAAACTCTG
This sequence comes from Prionace glauca, assembly GCA_037974335.1. Taxonomy (NCBI): domain Eukaryota; kingdom Metazoa; phylum Chordata; class Chondrichthyes; order Carcharhiniformes; family Carcharhinidae; genus Prionace; species Prionace glauca. The sequence goes on along the minus strand of JBBMRE010000232.1, from coordinate 355,838 downwards.
AGACACTGAAACTGAGAAACTGAGACTTTGAGATACTAAGACACTGAGGCACAGCGACACAGAGACACTGAGCCTCTCAGACACTGAGACTCTGAGACACTGAGACACAGAGACACAGAGGCACTGAGGCACAGAGAAAATGAGACACTGAGTCACAGAGACACTGAAACACAGAGACACAGAGACACTGAGACACTAAGACTCTGAGACACTGAGGCACAGAGACGCTGATGCACAGAGACACTGGGACACTGAGACAATTAGACTCTGAGACACTGAGACACAGAGACAGTGAGTCTCTGAGACACTGAGGCACTGAGACACTGAGACTCTGAGACACTGAGGCACAGGGGCAAAGAGACACAGACTCACTGAGAATCTGAGACACTGAGAGTCTGAGACACTGAGACACTGAGACACAGAGACATAGAGACACTGAAACTCTGAGACACAGAGACACTGAGACACATAGACGCAGAGACACTGAGACTCTGAGACATTGAGACACTGAGACACTGAGGCACAGACACAATGAGACACACAGACACTGAGACACTGAGGCACTAAGACACAGAGAAACTGAGACACAGAGACAGAGAGACACTGAGACACTGAGGCAGAGAGATAGAGAGACTCTGAGACATTGAGACACAGAGACAATGAGACACTGAGGCACAGACACACTGAGACACACAGACACTAAGACACTGAGACACTGAGGCACAGAGAAACTGAACACAGAGACACTGAGGCACTGAGACTCTGAGACACTGAGACAGAGAGACTCTGAGACATTGAGACACAGAGATACTGAGACACTGAGGCACAGACACACTGAGACAATGAGACACTGAGACACTGAGGCACAGAGACACTTTGACACAGAGACACTGAGACTCTGAGACACTGAGACACTGAGACTGTGAGACACTGAGACACTGAGGCACAGACACACTGAGACAATGAGACACTGAGGCACAGAGTCACTCAGACACAGAGACACGGAGACACTGAGTCTCTGACACACTGAGACACAGAGACACTGAGGTTCAGAGACAGTGAGACACAGAGAAACAGAGACACTGAGACACTGATGCACAGAGACAGTGAGACACAGAGACACAGAGACACTGAGACTCTGAGACACTGAGGCACAGAGACACTGAGACACAGAAAAACAGACACACTGAAACTCTGAGACACTGACACAGAGACACTGAGACTTTGAGATACTAAGACACTGAGGCACAGAGAGACAGAGACACTGAGCCTCTGAGATACTGAGACTCTGAGACACTGAGACACAGAGACACTGAGGCGCAGAGAAACTGAGACACAGAGACACTGAGTCACAGACACACTGAAACACATAGACACTTAGACTCTGAGACGCTGAGACACTGTGACACAGAGACAGTGAGACTCTGAGACATGGAGGCACTGAGACACTGAGACTCTGAGAAACTGAGACATAGAGACACTGAAACTCTGAGACACTGAGACACAGAGACACAGAGTCACTGAGACACATTGACGCAGAGACACTGAGACTCTGAGACATTGAGACACTGTGACACTGAGGCATAGAGACACAGAGACACTGAGACACAGGGACACAGACTCACTGGGACTCTGAGACATTGAGAGTCTGAGACACTGAGACACAGAGACACTGAGACACAGAGACATAGAGACACTGAAACTCTGAGACACTGAGACACAGAGACACAGAGTCACTGAGACACATTGACGCAGAGACACTGAGACTCTGAGACATTGAGACACTGTGACACTGAGGCATAGAGACACAGAGACACTGAGACACAGGGACACTGAGATTCTGAGACACTGAGAAACTGAGGCACAGAGATAGAGAGACTCTGAGACATTGAAACACTGAGACACTGAGGTACAGACACAATGAGACACACAGACACTGAGACACTGAGACAGTGAGGCACAGAGAAACTGAGACACAAAGACAGAGAGACACGGAGACACTGAGGCACAGAGATCGAGAGACTTTGAGACATTGAGACACAGAGACACTGAGACACTGAGGCACAGACACACTGAGACACACAGACACTAAGACACTGAGACACTGAGGCACAGAGAAACTGAGACACTGAGATAGAGAGACACTGAGACACTGAGGCACAGAGTAACTGAACACAGAGACACTAAGGCACAGAGACTCTGAGACACTGAGACACTGAGGCACAGAGACACTGAGACACAGAGACACTGAGACTCTGAGACACTGAGACACTGAGACACAGAGACACTGAGACACTAAGACTCTGAGACACTGAGGCACAGAGACGCTGATGCACAGAGACACTGGGACACTGAGACAATTAGACTCTGAGACACTGAGACACAGAGACACTGAAACACAGATACACTGAGACACTGAGGCACAGACACACGGAGACACAGAGACACTGAGAATCTGAGACACAGAGACAAAGATACTCTGAGACGCAGACACCCTGAGAAACTGAGTCTCTAAGGCACAGGGAAACTGAGACTCAGAGACATTGAGACTCTGAGACACTGAGAATCTGAGACACTGAGACACTGAGGCTCATAAACATTGAGGCACTGAGGCACAGAGACACTGAGACACAGAGACACTGAGACTCTGATGCACAGAGACACCGAAATGCAGAGACACTGAGACCAGAGACAAAGATACTCTGAGACGCAGATACCCTGAGAAACTGAGTCACTAAGGCACAGAGAAACTGAGACACAGAGACACTTCGACTCTGAGACACTGAGACAGAGAGACACTGAGACACAGAGGCACAGAGACACTGAGACACAGAGACACAGAGACACAGGGACACTGAGACTCAGACACTGCGGCAATGAAACACTGAGGCACAGAGACACTGAGACACAGAGACACAGAGTCACTCAGACACAGAGACACGGAGACACTGAGTCTCTGACACACTGAGACACAGAGACTCTGAGGTTCAGAGACAGTGAGACACAGAGAAACAGAGACACTGAGACACTGATGCACAGGGACAGTGAGACACAGAGACACAGAGACACTGAGACTCTGATACACTGAGGCACAGAGACACTGAGACACAGAAAAACAGACACACTGAAACTCTGAGACACTGACACAGAGACACTGAGACTTTGAGATACTAAGACACTGAGGCACAGAGAGACAGAGACACTGAGCCTCTGAGATACTGAGACTCTGAGACACTGAGACACAGAGACACTGAGGCGCAGAGAAACTGAGACACAGAGACACTGAGTCACAGACACACTGAAACACATAGACACTTAGACTCTGAGACGCTGAGACACTGAGACACAGAGACAGTGAGACTCTGAGACATGGAGGCACTGATACACTGAGACTCTGAGACACTGAGACACTGAGGCACAGGGGCATACAGACACAGACTCACTGGGACTCTGAGACATTGAGAGTCTGAGACACTGAGACACAGAGACACTGAGACACAGAGACATAGAGACACTGAAACTCTGAGACACTGAGACACAGAGACACAGAGTCACTGAGACACATTGACGCAGAGACACTGAGACTCTGAGACATTGAGACACTGTGACACTGAGGCATAGAGACACAGAGACACTGAGACACAGGGACACTGAGATTCTGAGACACTGAGAAACTGAGGCACAGAGATAGAGAGACTCTGAGACATTGAAACACTGAGACACTGAGGTACAGACACAATGAGACACACAGACACTGAGACACTGAGACACTGAGGCACAGAGAAACTGAGACACAAAGCCAGAGAGACACGGAGACACTGAGGCACAGAGATCGAGAGATTTTGAGACATTGAGACACAGAGACACTGAGACACTGAGGCACAGACACACTGAGACACACAGACACTAAGACACTGAGACACTGAGGCACAGAGAAACTGAGACACTGAGATAGAGAGACACTGAGACACTGAGGCACAGAGTAACTGAACACAGAGACACTAAGGCACAGAGACTCTGAGACACTGAGACACTGAGGCACAGAGACACTGAGACACAGAGACACTGAGACTCTGAGACACTGAGACACAGAGACACTGAGACACTAAGACTCTGAGACACAGAGACTCTGATGCACAGAGACACTGGGACACTGAGACAATTAGACTCTGAGACACTGAGACACAGAGACACTGAAACACAGATACACTGAGACACTGAGGCACAGACACACGGAGACACAGAGACACTGAGAATCTGAGACACTGAGACACAGAGACAAAGATACTCTGAGACGCAGACACCCTGAGAAACTGAGTCTCTAAGGCACAGGGAAACTGAGACTCTGAGACACTGAGACACTGAGGCTCAGAAACATTGAGGCACTGAGGCACAGAGACACAGAGACACAGAGACACTGAGACTCTGAGGCACAGAGACACCGAAATGCAGAGACACTGAGACCAGAGACAAAGATACTCTGAGACGCAGATACCCTGAGAAACTGAGTCACTAAGGCACAGAGAAACTGAGGCACAGAGACACTGAGACACAGAAAAAAAGACACATTGAAACTCTGAGACACTGTGACACAGGGACACTGAGAGTCAGATAGACTGAGGCACAGACAAACTGAGACACTGAGACACTGAGGCATAGAGACACTCAGACAGAGAGGCACCGAGTCACTGATTCTCTGAGACACTGAGACACAAAGACACTGAGACTGTGAGACACTGAGGCACAGAGACACTGAGTCTCTGTGACACTGATACACTGAGACACTGAAACACTGACACACTAAGACACTGAGACACTGAGACACTGAGACACTGTGACACTGAGACACTGAGACACTGTGACACTGAGACACTCAGACACAGAGACACTGATTCTCTGAGATGCTGATACACTGAGACACAGAGACAGTGAGACACAGAGGCACTGAAACTCTGAGACACTGAGACACAGAGACACTGAGACACAGAGACACTGAGGCAATGAGACACAGAGACACTGAGGCACAGAGAAACTCAGACACAGACACACAGACACACTGAGACTCTGAGACAGTGAGGCACTGAGACACTGAAACACTGAGACACATAGACACTGAGACTGTGAGATACTGTGTCACAGACAAAGAGACACTGAGACAAAGAGACACTGAAACACTGACACACTAAGACACTGAGACACTGAGACACTGTGACACTGTGACACTGAGAAACTGAGACTCTGAGACACAGAGACACTGAGACTCTGATTCATTGTGACACTGAGGCACAGAGACACTCAGACACAGAGAAAAAGAGATACTGAATCTCTGACACACTGATACACAGAGACACAGAGACTCTGAGACGCTGAGACTCTGATATACAGAGACACAGAGACTCTGAGACACAGAGACACTGAGACACTGAGACACAGAGACATTGAGGCACAGAGAAACTCGGACACAGAGACACAGTCACACTGAGACTCTGAGACACTGAGGCACTGAGACACTGAGACACTGAGACACTGAGACACAGAGACACAGAGACTCTGAGATACTGTGTCACAGATAAACTGAGACACAGAGTCACTGAGACTTTGAGATACTAAGACACTGAGGCACAGAGACACAGAGACACTGAGCCATAGAGACAGTGAGACACAGGGACACTGAGCCACAGAGACACTGAGACCCTGAGGCACAGAGAAAGTGAGACTCTGAGACACTGAGGCACAGAGACACTGAGACGCAGAGACACTGAGAATCTGAGGCACAGAGACACCGAAATGCAGAGACACTGAGACCAGAGACAAAGATACTCTGAGACGCAGATACCCTGAGAAACTGAGTCACTAAGGCACAGAGAAACTCAGACACACAGACACTGAGACTCTAAGACACAGAGACACTGAGACACAGAAAAAAAGACACACTGAAACTCCGAGACACTGTGACACAGAGACACTGAGAGTCTGATAGACTGAGGCATAGAGAAACTGAGACACTGAGGCAACAAGACAGAGAGACTCTGAGACACTGAGGCATAGAGACACTCAGACAGAGAGACTCCGAGGCACTGATTCTCTGAGACACTGAGACACAAAGACACTGAGACACTGAGACTCTGAGGCTCTGAGGCACAGAGACACTCAGACAGAGAGACACTGAGAAACTGAGTCTCTGAGACACTGATAAACTGAGACACAGAGACACTGGGACACAAAGACACTGAGACACAGAGGCAATGAGGCACAGAGACACTGCGACACAGAGACACTGTGACTTTGAGACTCTGAGAATCTGAGACACTGAGGCACAGTGATACTGAGACACAGATTCACTGCGACTCTAAGACACTGAGACACTGAAAATTTGAGACACTGAGACACTGTGACACTGAGGCACAGAGACAATCAGACAGAGAGACACTGAGTCTCTGAGACACTGATAAACTGAGACACAGAGGCAGATACACTGAGACTCTGAGACCTGAGACACTGAGACATAGAGACACTGGGACACTGAAACTCTGAGACACTGAGACGCAAAACTTTGAGACACTGAGACACTGAGACTCTGAGGCACAGAGACACTCAGACAGAGAGACACTGAGAAACTGAGTCTCTGAGACACTGATAAACTGAGACACAGAGGCACTGAGATATAGAGACACAGAGACTCTGAGACACTGAGACACAGAGACACAGAGACACTGAGGCACAGATACACTGAGACACAGAGACGCTGAGACTCTGAGACTCTGAGACACTGAGACAATGGGACACGGAGACATTGAGACTCTGAGATACTGAGACACAGAGACACTGAGACACAAAATTTTGAGACACTGAGACACAGAAACACTGAGACTCTGAGACACAGAAACACTGAGACACTGAGACTCTGAGGCACTGAGGCACAGAGACACTGAGACACAGAGATACTGAGACACAGAGACACTGAGTCTCTGAGACACTGATACATTGAGACTCTAGACACTGAGACACTGAGGCACGGAGATAGAGAAACACTGAGACACTGAGACACAGAGACACTGAGAGACTATGCCATTGAGACACAGAGACACTCAGACACAGATACACTGAATCTCTGAGATGCTGATACACTGAGACACAGAGACACTGAGACACTGAGACACAGAGGCACTGAAATTCTGAGACACTGTACACAAAGACTTTGTGACACTGAGACACAGAGACACTGAGACTCTGAGACACTGAGACACTGAGACACTGAGACACAGAGTCACTGAGGCACTGAGACACAGAGACACTGAGACTCTGAGACACTGAGACACTGAGACAGTGAGACACTGACACACTGTGACAATTATGCACAGAGACACTGAGATACAGAGAAACAGAGACACTGAGTCTCTGAGACACTGATACACTGAGACACAGAGACACTGAGACACAGAAACACTGAGACTCTGAGACACAGAAACACTGAGACACTGAGACTCTGAGACACTGAGGCACAGAGACACTGAGACACAGAGATACTGAGACACAGAGACACTGAGTGTCTGAGACACTGATACATTGAGACTCTAGACACTGAGACACTGAGGCACAGAGATAGACACTGAGACACTGAGACAGAGAGACACTGAGACACTATGCCATTGAGGCACAGAGACACTCAGACACAGAGACACTGGTTCTCTGAGATGCTGATACACTGAGACACAGAGACACTGAGACACAGAGGCACTGAGACACAGACACACTGAGATTCTGAGACACTGAGACACTGAGACTTTGTGACACTGAGACACAGAGACACTGAGACTCTGAGACACTGAGACACAGAGACACTGAGGCACTGAGACACAGAGACACTGAGACCCTGAGGCACAGAGAAACTCAGACACAGAGACACTGAGACTCTGAGACACTGAGACAGTGAGACACTGAGACACTGTGACACTTAGGCACAGAGACACTGAGACACAGAGAAACAGAGACACTGAGTCTCTGAGACACTGATACACTGAGACACAGAGACACTGAGACACAGAAACACTGAGACTCTGAGACACAGAAACACCGAGACACTGAGACACTGAGACTTGGAGACACTGAGGCACAGAGACACTGAGACACAGAGATACTGAGACACAGAGACACTGAGTCTCTGAGACACTGATACATTGAGACTCTAGACACTGAGACACTGAGGCACTATGCCATTGAGGCACAGAGACACTCAGACACAGAGACACTGATTCTCTGAGATGCTGATACACTGAGACACAGAGACACAGAGACACTGAGACACAGAGGCACTGAGACACAGACACACTAAGACTCTGAGACACTGTACACAAAGACTTTGTGACACTGAGACAGTGAGACACTGAGACACTGTGACACTTAGGCACAGAGACATTGAGACACAGAGAAACAGAGACACTGAGTCTCTGAGACACTGATACACTGAGACACAGAGACACTGAGACACAGAAACACTGAGACTCTGAGACACAGAAGCACTGAGACACTGAGACACTGAGACTCTGAGACACTGAGGCACTGAGACACTGAGACACAGAGACACTGAGACACAGAGGCACAGAGAAACTGAGACACTGAGACTTTGAGACACTGAGACACAGAGACACTGAGACACAGAGACACTTAGACACAGAGATACTATGACACTGAGACACTGAGACTCTAAGACTCTGAGACACAGAGGCACAGAGACACTGAGACACAGAGTCACAGTGACACTGAGACTCTGAGACACAGAGACACAGAGACTCTTAGACACTGAGGCAATGAGACACTGAGGCACTGATAATCTGAGACACTGTGACACTGAGGCACAGACAAACTCAGACACAGAGACACTGAGACACTGAGACTCTGAGACACTGAGACTCTGAGACTCTGAGATACTGAGACACAGAGAAACTGAGACACAGAGACACTGAGACACTGAGACTCTGAGACACTGAGACAAAAAGACACAGAGTCACAGAGACACTGATACACTAAGACTCTGAGATACTGAGACTCTGAGACACTGAGACACAGAGACACTGAGACATGAGACTCTGAGACTCTGAGACACTGAGACACTGAAACACTGAGACCCTGAGACACTGAGACTCTCTGACTCTGAGACTCTGAGACACTGAGACACTGAGACTCTGAGACACAGAGACAATGAGACACTGTGACACAGAGGCACAGAGACTCTCAGACACAGAGACAATGAGACACTGAGTCTCTGAGACACTGAAACACTGAGACACAGAGACACTGAGACTTTGAGACACTGAGACACTGAGACACAGAGACACTGAGATTCTGAGACTCTGAGACACAGAGGCACAGAGACACTGAGACTCTGAGACACTAATGCACAGAGACTCTGAGACTCTGAGAGACAGAGGCACAAAGACACTGAGACACAGAGATACTATGACACTGAGACACTGAGACACAGAGACACTGAGACACAGAGGCACAGAGAAACTGAGACACTGAGACTTTGAGAAACTGAGACACAGAGACACTGAAACACAGAGACACTTAGACACAGAGATACTATGACACTGAGACACTGAGACTCTGAGACTCTGATACTCTGAGACACTGAGACACTGAGACACTGAGACTCTGAGACACTGAGACACAGAGACACTGAGACTTTGAGACACTGAGACACTGAGACACTGAGACACTGTGATTCTGAGTCTCTGAGACACAGAGGCACAGAGACACTGAGACTCTGAGACACTAATGCACAGAGACTCTGAGACTCTGAGAGACAGAGGCACAAAGATACTGAGACACAGAGATACTATGACACTGAGACACTGAGAAACAGAGACACTGAGACACAGAGGCACAGAGAAACTGAGACACTGAGACTTTGAGACACTGAGACACAGAGACACTGAGACACAGAGACACATAGACACAGAGATACTATGACACTGAGACACTGAGACTCTGAGACTCTGAGACACAGAGGCACAGAGACACTGAGATTCTGAGACTCTGAGACACAGAGGCACAGAGACACTGAGACCCTGAGACACTAATGCACAGAGACTCTGAGACTCTGAGAGACAGAGGCACAAAGACACTGAGACACAGAGATACTATGACACTGAGACACTGAGACACAGAGACACTGAGATTCTGAGACTCTGAGACACAGAGGCACAGAGACACTGAGACTCTGAGACACTAATGCACAGAGACTCTGAGACACTGAGACAGAGGCACAAAGACACTGAGACACAGAGATACTATGACACTGAGACACTGAGACACAGATACACTGAGACACAGAGGCACAGAGAAACTGAGACACTGAGACTTTGAGACACTGAGACACAGAGACACTGAGACACAGAGACACTTAGACACAGAGATACTATGACACTGAGACACTGAGACTCTGAGACCCTGAGAAACAGAGGCACAGAGACACTGAGACACAGAGTCACAGTGACACTGAGACACTGAGACACAGAGACACAGAGACTCTTAGACACTGAGGCAATGAGACACTGAGGCACTGATAATCTGAGACACTGTGACACTGAGGCACAGACAAACTCAGACACAGAGACACTGAGACACTGACACTCTGAGACACTGAGACTCTGAGACTCTGAGATACTGAGACACAGAGACACTGAGACACTGAGACACAGAGACACTGAGACTCTGAGTCACTGAGTCACTGAGACACAAAGACACTGAGACACTGAGACTCTGAGACACTGAGACAAAAAGACACAGAGACACTGATACAATAAGACTCTGAGATACTGAGACTCTGAGACACTGAGACACAGAGACACTGAGACATGAGACTCTGAGACTCTGAGACACTGAGACACTGAAACACTGAGACCCTGAGACACTGAGACTCTGAGACTCTGAGACTCTGAGACACTGAGTCACTGAGACACTGAGACTCTGAGACACTGAGACACAGAGACAATGAGACACTGAGACACAGAGGCACAGAGACTCTCAGACACAGAGGCAATGAGACACTGAGTCTCTGAGACACTGAAACACTGAGACACAGAAACACTGAGACTTTGAGACACTGAGACACTGAGACACTGAGACACTGAGATTCTGAGACTCTGAGACACAGAGGCACAGAGACACTGAGACTCTGAGACACTAATGCACAGAGACTCTGAGACTCTGAGAGACAGAGGCACAAAGACACTGAGACACAGAGATACTATGACACTGAGACACTGAGACACAGAGACACTGAGACACAGAGGCACAGAGAAACTGAGACACTGAGACTTTGAGACACTGAGACACAGAGACACTGAGACACAGAGACACTTCGACACAGAGATACTATGACACTGAGACACTGAGACTCTGAGACTCTGAGCCTCTGAGACACTGAGACACTGAGACACTGAGACTCTGAGACACTGAGACACAGAGACACGGAGACTTTGAGACACTGAGACACTGAGACACAGAGACACTGTGATTCTGAGACTCTGAGACACAGAGGCACAGAGACACTGAGACTCTGAGAGACAGAGGCACAAAGACACTGAGACACAGAGATACTATGACACTGAGACACTGAGACTCTGAGACTCTGAGACACAGAGGCACAGAGACACTGAGACACAGAGTCACAGTGACACTGAGACACAGAGACACAGAGACTCTTAGACACTGAGGCAATGAGACACTGAGGCACTGATAATCTGAGACACTGTGACACTGAGGCACAGACAAACTCAGACACAGAGACACTGAGACACTGAGACTCTGAGACACTGAGACTCTGAGACTCTGAGATACTGAGACACAGAAACACTGAGACTCTGACTCACTGAGACACTGAGACACAAAGACAATGATACACTGAGACTCTGAGACACTGAGACACAAAGACACAGAGACACAGAGACACTGATACACTAAGACTCTGAGATACTGAGACTCTGAGATACTGAGACTCAGAGACACTGAGACACTGAGGCGCAGACACACTGAGACTCTGAGACACTGGGACACAGAGACACTGAGGCACAGAGACACTGAGACATTGAGACACTGAGACACTGAGACACTGAGACACTGAGACACTGAGACACTGAGACACGGAGACACTGAGACACAGAGACATTGAGACACTGAGACACTGAGACTCTGAGGCACAGAGACACTCAGACAAAGAGACACTGATGCAATGAGACACTGATACACTGAGACTATGAGACACAGAGACACTGAAACACTGAGACACTGAGCGACTGGGCCACATAGACACGGAGACAGAGAGACACAGAGACAATGAATTTCTGAGACACTGATACACTGAGACACAGAGACACAGTGACTCTGAGACACTGCGGCTCAGAGACTCTCAGACAGAGAGACAACGAGGCACTGATTCTCTGAGATACTAATACACAGAGACAAAGAGACTGTGAGACACAGAGACACTGAGACACAAAGAATTGAGACCCTGAGAGACAGATACACAGAGACTCTGAGACACTGAGACACAGAGACATTGAGACACTGAGTCTCTGAGACTCTGAGACTCTGAGACACTGAGACACTGAGACACTGAACACTGAGACACAGAGACACTGAGACACAGAGACAGAGAGACACTGAGACTCTGAGACACTGAGACACAGAAATACTGAGACACAGAGACACTGAGACAAAGAGACAATGAGACACAGAGACACTGAGACTCTGAGACACTGAGACACAGAGACACTGAGACACTGAGACAGAGAGACACTGAGACACTGAGACACGGAGACACTGTGACACTGAGGCACAGAGACACTGAGACATAGAGACACTGAGACTCTGAGACTCTGAGACACTGAGACACTGTGACACAGATACACTGAGACACAGAGACACAGAGAAACAGAGACACTGAGGCTCTGAGACACTGATACACTGAGACACAGAGTCACTGAGGCACAGAGACATTGTGATACTGAGACTCTGAGACACAAAGACACAGAGACACTAAGACACAGAGACACAGAGAGATTGAGACACAGAGACGCAGAGACACTGAGACACTGAGACACAAAGAACTGAGATCCTGAGACACAGAGACAATGAAACACAGATACACTGACACTCTGAGACACTGAGACACTGAAAATCTGAGACACTGAGACATTGAGGCACAGAGACACTGGGATACAGAGACACTGAGACTCTGAGACACAAATACTCTGAGACACTGAGACAAAGAGACTGTGAGACACTGAAACACAGAGATACTGGGACAGAGAGACACTGACAGTCTGAGACACTGAGACACTGAGACACTGAGACACAGAGACACTGGGATACAGAGACACTGAGACTCTGAGACACAAATACTCTGAGACACTGAGACAAAGAGACTGTGAGACACTGAAACACAGAGATACTGGGACAGAGAGACACTGACAGTCTGAGACACTGAGACACTGAGACACAGAGACACTGAGATTCTGAGACTCTGAGACACAGAGGCACAGAGACACTGAGACTCTGAGACACTAATGCACAGAGACTCTGAGACTCTGAGAGACAGAGGCACAAAGACACTGAGACACAGAGATACTGTGACACTGAGACACTGAGACACTGAGACACTGAGACACAGAGGCACAGAGAAACTGAGACACTGAGACTTTGAGACACTGAGACACAGAGACACTTAGACACAGAGATATTATGACACTGAGACACTGAGACTCTGAGACTCTGAGACACAGAGGCACAGAGACACTGAGACACAGAGTCACAGTGACACTGAGACACTGAGACACAGAGACACAGAGACTCTTAGACACTGAGGCAATGAGACACTGATGCACTGATAATCTGAGACACTGTGACACTGAGGCACAGACAAACTCAGACACAGAGACACTGAGACACTGAGACTCTGAGACACTGAGACTCTGAGACACAAAGACACTGAGACTCTGAGACACTGAGACAAACAGACACAGAGACACAGAGACACTGATACACTAAGACTCTGAGATACTGAGACTCTGAGACACTGAGACATGAGACTCTGAGACTCTGAGACACTGAGACACTGAAACACTGAGACCCTGAGACACTGAGACTCTCTGACTCTGAGACTCTGAGACACTGAGACACTGAGACACTGAGACTCTGAGACAAAGAGACAATGAGACACTGTGACACAGAGGCACAGAGACTCTCAGACACAGAGACAATGAGACACTGAGTCTCTGAGACACTGAAACACTGAGACACAGAGACACTGAGACTTTGAGAACTGAGACACTGAGACACAGAGACACTGAGATTCTGAGACTCTGAGACACAGAGGCACAGAGACACTGAGACTCTGAGACACTAATGCACAGAGACTCTGAGAGACAGAGGCACAAAGACACTGAGACACAGAGATACTATGACACTGAGACACTGAGACACACAGACACTGAGACACAGAGGCACAGAGAAACTGAGACACTGAGACTCTGAGACACTGAGACACAGAGACACTGAGACTTTGAGACACTGAGACACTGAGACACAGAGACACTGTGATTCTGAGACTCTGAGACACAGAGGCACAGAGACACTGAGACTCTGAGACACTAATGCACAGAGACTCTGAGACTCTGAGAGACAGAGGCACAAAGATACTGAGACACAGAGATACTATGACACTGAGACACTGAGAAACAGAGACACTGAGACACAGAGGCACAGAGAAACTGAGACACTGAGACTTTGAGACACTGAGACACAGAGACACTGAGACACAGAGACACATAGACACAGAGATACTATGACACTGAGACACTGAGACTCTGAGACTCTGAGACACAGAGGCACAGAGACACTGAGATTCTGAGACTCTGAGACACAGAGGCACAGAGACACTGAGACCCTGAGACACTAATGCACAGAGACTCTGAGACTCTGAGAGACAGAGGCACAAAGACACTGAGACACAGAGATACTATGACACTGAGACACTGAGACACAGAGACACTGAGATTCTGAGACTCTGAGACACAGAGGCACAGAGACACTGAGACTCTGAGACACTAATGCACAGAGACTCTGAGACACTGAGACAGAGGCACAAAGACACTGAGACACAGAGATACTATGACACTGAGACACTGAGACACAGATACACTGAGACACAGAGGCACAGAGAAACTGAGACACTGAGACTTTGAGACACTGAGACACAGAGACACTGAGACACAGAGACACTTAGACACAGAGATACTATGACACTGAGACACTGAGACTCTGAGACCCTGAGAAACAGAGGCACAGAGACACTGAGACACAGAGTCACAGTGACACTGAGACACTGAGACACAGAGACACAGAGACTCTTAGACACTGAGGCAATGAGACACTGAGGCACTGATAATCTGAGACACTGTGACACTGAGGCACAGACAAACTCAGACACAGAGACACTGAGACACTGACACTCTGAGACACTGAGACTCTGAGACTCTGAGATACTGAGACACAGAGACACTGAGACACTGAGACACAGAGACACTGAGACTCTGAGTCACTGAGTCACTGAGACACAAAGACACTGAGACACTGAGACTCTGAGACACTGAGACAAAAAGACACAGAGACACTGATACAATAAGACTCTGAGATACTGAGACTCTGAGACACTGAGACACAGAGACACTGAGACATGAGACTCTGAGACTCTGAGACACTGAGACACTGAAACACTGAGACCCTGAGACACTGAGACTCTGAGACTCTGAGACTCTGAGACACTGAGTCACTGAGACACTGAGACTCTGAGACACTGAGACACAGAGACAATGAGACACTGAGACACAGAGGCACAGAGACTCTCAGACACAGAGGCAATGAGACACTGAGTCTCTGAGACACTGAAACACTGAGACACAGAAACACTGAGACTTTGAGACACTGAGACACTGAGACACTGAGACACTGAGATTCTGAGACTCTGAGACACAGAGGCACAGAGACACTGAGACTCTGAGACACTAATGCACAGAGACTCTGAGACTCTGAGAGACAGAGGCACAAAGACACTGAGACACAGAGATACTATGACACTGAGACACTGAGACACAGAGACACTGAGACACAGAGGCACAGAGAAACTGAGACACTGAGACTTTGAGACACTGAGACACAGAGACACTGAGACACAGAGACACTTCGACACAGAGATACTATGACACTGAGACACTGAGACTCTGAGACTCTGAGCCTCTGAGACACTGAGACACTGAGACACTGAGACTCTGAGACACTGAGACACAGAGACACGGAGACTTTGAGACACTGAGACACTGAGACACAGAGACACTGTGATTCTGAGACTCTGAGACACAGAGGCACAGAGACACTGAGACTCTGAGAGACAGAGGCACAAAGACACTGAGACACAGAGATACTATGACACTGAGACACTGAGACTCTGAGACTCTGAGACACAGAGGCACAGAGACACTGAGACACAGAGTCACAGTGACACTGAGACACAGAGACACAGAGACTCTTAGACACTGAGGCAATGAGACACTGAGGCACTGATAATCTGAGACACTGTGACACTGAGGCACAGACAAACTCAGACACAGAGACACTGAGACACTGAGACTCTGAGACACTGAGACTCTGAGACTCTGAGATACTGAGACACAGAAACACTGAGACTCTGACTCACTGAGACACTGAGACACAAAGACAATGATACACTGAGACTCTGAGACACTGAGACACAAAGACACAGAGACACAGAGACACTGATACACTAAGACTCTGAGATACTGAGACTCTGAGATACTGAGACTCAGAGACACTGAGACACTGAGGCGCAGACACACTGAGACTCTGAGACACTGGGACACAGAGACACTGAGGCACAGAGACACTGAGACATTGAGACACTGAGACACTGAGACACTGAGACACTGAGACACTGAGACACTGAGACACGGAGACACTGAGACACAGAGACATTGAGACACTGAGACACTGAGACTCTGAGGCACAGAGACACTCAGACAAAGAGACACTGATGCAATGAGACACTGATACACTGAGACTATGAGACACAGAGACACTGAAACACTGAGACACTGAGCGACTGGGCCACATAGACACGGAGACAGAGAGACACAGAGACAATGAATTTCTGAGACACTGATACACTGAGACACAGAGACACAGTGACTCTGAGACACTGCGGCTCAGAGACTCTCAGACAGAGAGACAACGAGGCACTGATTCTCTGAGATACTAATACACAGAGACAAAGAGACTGTGAGACACAGAGACACTGAGACACAAAGAATTGAGACCCTGAGAGACAGATACACAGAGACTCTGAGACACTGAGACACAGAGACATTGAGACACTGAGTCTCTGAGACTCTGAGACTCTGAGACACTGAGACACTGAGACACTGAACACTGAGACACAGAGACACTGAGACACAGAGACAGAGAGACACTGAGACTCTGAGACACTGAGACACAGAAATACTGAGACACAGAGACACTGAGACAAAGAGACAATGAGACACAGAGACACTGAGACTCTGAGACACTGAGACACAGAGACACTGAGACACTGAGACAGAGAGACACTGAGACACTGAGACACGGAGACACTGTGACACTGAGGCACAGAGACACTGAGACATAGAGACACTGAGACTCTGAGACTCTGAGACACTGAGACACTGTGACACAGATACACTGAGACACAGAGACACAGAGAAACAGAGACACTGAGGCTCTGAGACACTGATACACTGAGACACAGAGTCACTGAGGCACAGAGACATTGTGATACTGAGACTCTGAGACACAAAGACACAGAGACACTAAGACACAGAGACACAGAGAGATTGAGACACAGAGACGCAGAGACACTGAGACACTGAGACACAAAGAACTGAGATCCTGAGACACAGAGACAATGAAACACAGATACACTGACACTCTGAGACACTGAGACACTGAAAATCTGAGACACTGAGACATTGAGGCACAGAGACACTGGGATACAGAGACACTGAGACTCTGAGACACAAATACTCTGAGACACTGAGACAAAGAGACTGTGAGACACTGAAACACAGAGATACTGGGACAGAGAGACACTGACAGTCTGAGACACTGAGACACTGAGACACTGAGACACAGAGACACTGGGATACAGAGACACTGAGACTCTGAGACACAAATACTCTGAGACACTGAGACAAAGAGACTGTGAGACACTGAAACACAGAGATACTGGGACAGAGAGACACTGACAGTCTGAGACACTGAGACACTGAGACACAGAGACACTGAGATTCTGAGACTCTGAGACACAGAGGCACAGAGACACTGAGACTCTGAGACACTAATGCACAGAGACTCTGAGACTCTGAGAGACAGAGGCACAAAGACACTGAGACACAGAGATACTGTGACACTGAGACACTGAGACACTGAGACACTGAGACACAGAGGCACAGAGAAACTGAGACACTGAGACTTTGAGACACTGAGACACAGAGACACTTAGACACAGAGATATTATGACACTGAGACACTGAGACTCTGAGACTCTGAGACACAGAGGCACAGAGACACTGAGACACAGAGTCACAGTGACACTGAGACACTGAGACACAGAGACACAGAGACTCTTAGACACTGAGGCAATGAGACACTGATGCACTGATAATCTGAGACACTGTGACACTGAGGCACAGACAAACTCAGACACAGAGACACTGAGACACTGAGACTCTGAGACACTGAGACTCTGAGACACAAAGACACTGAGACTCTGAGACACTGAGACAAACAGACACAGAGACACAGAGACACTGATACACTAAGACTCTGAGATACTGAGACTCTGAGACACTGAGACATGAGACTCTGAGACTCTGAGACACTGAGACACTGAAACACTGAGACCCTGAGACACTGAGACTCTCTGACTCTGAGACTCTGAGACACTGAGACACTGAGACACTGAGACTCTGAGACAAAGAGACAATGAGACACTGTGACACAGAGGCACAGAGACTCTCAGACACAGAGACAATGAGACACTGAGTCTCTGAGACACTGAAACACTGAGACACAGAGACACTGAGACTTTGAGAACTGAGACACTGAGACACAGAGACACTGAGATTCTGAGACTCTGAGACACAGAGGCACAGAGACACTGAGACTCTGAGACACTAATGCACAGAGACTCTGAGAGACAGAGGCACAAAGACACTGAGACACAGAGATACTATGACACTGAGACACTGAGACACACAGACACTGAGACACAGAGGCACAGAGAAACTGAGACACTGAGACTCTGAGACACTGAGACACAGAGACACTGAGACTTTGAGACACTGAGACACTGAGACACAGAGACACTGTGATTCTGAGACTCTGAGACACAGAGACACAGAGACACTAAGACACAGAGGCACAGGGAGACTGAGACACAGAGACGCAGAGACACAGAGAGACTGAGACACAAAGAATTGAGACTCTGAGACACAGAGACAATGAAACACAGATACACTGAGACTCTGAGACACTGAGACACTGAAAATCTGAGACACTGAGACACTGAGGCACAGAGACACTCAGATAGAGAGATATCGAGCTCTGAGACACTGATAAACTGAGACACAGAGACACAGACACTGTGACTCTGAGACCTGAGACACTGAGACACAGAGACACTGGGATACAGAGACACTGAGACTCTGAGACACTGAGAGAAAGAGACTGTGAGACACTGAGACACAGAGATACTGGGACAGAGAGACACTGACAGTCTGAGACACTGAGCCACAGAGACACCGAGACACTGAGACACTGAAACACTGATACACTGAGACTCTGAGACACTGAGACACTGAGTCCCTGAGACACTGAGACTCTGAGACACTGAGACACAGAGACAATGAGACACTGTGACACAGAGGCACAGAGACTCTCAGACACAGAGACAATGAGACACTGAGTCTCTGAGACACTGATACACTGAGACACAGAGACACTGAGACTTTGAGACACTGAGACACTGAGATCCTGAGACTCTGAGACACAGAGGCACAGAGACACTGAGACTCTGAGACACTAATGCACAGAGACTCTGAGACTCTGAGAGACAGAGACACAGAGACACTGAGACACAGAGGCACAGAGAAACTGAGACACTGAGACTTTGAGACACTGAGACACAGAGGCACAGAGAAACAGAGACACTTAGACACAGAGTCACAGTGATACTGAGACACAGAGACACAGAGACTCTTAGACACTGAGGCAATGAGACACTGAGGCACTGATAAACTGAGACACTGTGACACTGAGGACAGACAAACTCAGACACAGAGACACTGAGACACTGAGACTCTGAGACACTGAGACTCTGAGACTCTGAGATACTGAGACACAGAAACACTGAGACTCTGAGACTCTGAGTCACTGAGACACAGAGACACTGAGACTCTGAGACACTGAGACTCTGAGACTCTGAGACACTGAGACACTGAAACACTGAGACCCTGAGACACTGAGACTCTGAGACTCTGAGACTCTGAGACACTGAGACACTGAGACTCTGAGACACTGAGACACAGAGACAATGAGACACTGTGACACAGAGGCACAGAGACTCTCAGACACAGAGACAATGAGACACTGAGTCTCTGAGACACTGAAACACTGAGACACAGAGACACTGAGTCTTTGAGACACTGAGACACTGAGACACAGGGACACTGAGATTCTGAGACTCTGAGACACTGAGACTTTGAGACACTGAGACACTGAGACACAGGGACACTGAGATTCTGAGACTCTGAGACACAGAGGCACAGAGACACTGAGACTCTGAGACACTAATGCACAGAGACTCTGAGACTCTGAGAGACAGAGGCACAAAGACACTGAGACACAGAGATACTATGACACTGAGACACTGAGACACAGAGACACTGAGACACAGAGGCACAGAGAAACTGAGACACTGAGACTTTGAGACACTGAGACACAGAGACACTGAAACACAGAGACACTTAGACACAGAGATACTATGACACTGAGACACTGAGACTCTGATACTCTGAGACACTGAGACACTGAGACACTGAGACTCTGAGACACTGAGACACAGAGACACTGAGAATTTGAGACACTGAGACACTGAGACACAGAGACACTGTGATTCTGAGTCTCTGAGACACAGAGGCACAGAGACACTGAGACTCTGAGACACTAATGCACAGAGACTCTGAGACTCTGAGAGACAGAGGCACAAAGACACTGAGACACAGAGATACTATGACACTGAGAGATTGAGACACAGAGACACTGAGACACAGAGGCACAGAGAAACTGAGACACTGAGACTTTGAGACACTGAGACACAGAGACACTGAGACACAGAGACACTTAGACACAGAGATACTATGACACTGAGACACTGAGACTCTGAGACTCTGAGACACAGAGGCACAGAGACACTGAGACACAGAGTCACAGTGCCACTGAGACACTGAGACACAGAGACACAGAAACTCTTAGACACTGAGGCAATGAGACACTGAGGCACTGATAATCTGAGACACTGTGACACTGAGGCACAGACAAACTCAGACACAGAGACACTGAGACTCTGAGACACTGAGACTCTGAGACTCTGAGATACTGAGACACAGAGACACTGAGACACTGAGACACAGAGACACTGAGACTCTGAGTCACTGAGACAAAAAGACACAGAGACACAGAGACACTGATACACTGAGACTCTGAGATACTGAGACTCAGAGACACTGTGACACTGAGGCACAGACACACTGAGACTCTGAGACACTGAGACACAGAGACACTGAGGCACAGAGACACTGAGACACAGAGACACTGAGACACTGAGACACAGAGACATTGAGACACTGAGACACTGAGACTCTGAGGCACAGAGACACTCAGACAAAGAGACACTGAGTCAATGAGACACTGATACACTGAGACTCTGAGACACTGAGACACTGAAACTCTGAGACACTGAGACACTGAGTGACTGGGCCACATAGACACGGAGACAGAGAGACACAGAGACACTGAATTTCTGAGACACTAATACACTGAGACACAGAGACACAGTGACTCTGAGACACTGCGGCTCAGAGACTCTCAGACAGAGAGACAACGAGGCACTGATTCTCTGAGACACTAATACACAGAGACAAAGAGACTGTGAGACACAGAGACACTGAGACACAAAGAATTGAGACCCTGAGAGACAGATACACAGAGACTCTGAGACACTGAGACACAGAGACACTGAGACATGAGACTCTGAGACTCTGAGACTCTGAGACACTGAGACACTGAAACACTGAGACCCTGAGACACTGAGACTCTCTGACTCTGAGACTCTGAGACACTGAGACACTGAGACACTGAGACTCTGAGACACTGAGACACAGAGACAATGAGACACTGTGACACAGAGGCACAGATACTCTCAGACACAGAGACAATGAGACACTGAGTCTCTGAGACACTGAAACACTGAGACACAGAGACACTGAGACTTTGAGACACTGAGACACTGAGACACAGAGACACTGAGATTCTGAGACTCTGAGACACAGAGGCACAGAGACACTGAGACACAGAGTCACAGTGACACTGAGACACTGAGACACAGAGACACAGAGACTCTTAGACACTGAGGCAATGAGACACTGATGCACTGATAATCTGAGACACTGTTACACTGAGGCACAGACAAACTCAGACACAGAGACACTGAGACACTGAGACTCTGAGACACTGAGACTCTGAGACTCTGAGATACTGAGACACAGAGAAACTGAGACACAGAGACACTGAGACTCTGAGTCTCTGAGACACTGAGACAAAAAGACACAGAGACACAGAGACACTGATACACTAAGACTCTGAGATAGTGAGACTCTGAGACACTGAGACATGAGACTCTGAGACTCTGAGACACTGAGACACTGAAACACTGAGACCCTGAGACACTGAGACTCTCTGACTCTGAGACTCTGAGACACTGAGACACTGAGACACTGAGACTCTGAGACACAGAGACAATGAGACACTGTGACACAGAGGCACAGAGACTCTCAGACACAGAGACAATGAGACACTGAGTCTCTGAGACACTGAAACACTGAGACACAGAGACACTGAGACTTTGAGAACTGAGACACTGAGGCACAGAGACACTGAGATTCTGAGACTCTGAGACACAGAGGCACAGAGACACTGAGACTCTGAGACACTGAGAGAAAGAGACTGTGAGACACTGAGACACAGAGATACTGGGACAGAGAGACACTGACAGTCTGAGACACTGAGCCACAGAGACACCGAGACACTGAGACACTGAAACACTGATACACTGAGACTCTGAGACACTGAGACACTGAGACCCTGAGACACTGAGACTCTGAGACACTGAGACACAGAGACAATGAGACACTGTGACACAGAGGCACAGAGACTCTCAGACACAGAGACAATGAGACACTGAGTCTCTGAGACACTGATACACTGAGACACAGAGACACTGAGACTTTGAGACACTGAGACACTGAGATCCTGAGACTCTGAGACACAGAGGCACAGAGACACTGAGACTCTGAGACACTAATGCACAGAGACTCTGAGACTCTGAGAGACAGAGGCACAAAGACACTGAGACACAGAGATACTATGACACTGAGACACTGAGACACAGAGACACTGAGACACAGAGGCACAGAGAAACTGAGACACTGAGACTTTGAGACACTGAGACACAGAGGCACAGAGAAACAGAGACACTTAGACACAGAGTCACAGTGATACTGAGACACAGAGACACAGAGACTCTTAGACACTGAGGCAATGAGACACTGAGGCACTGATAAACTGAGACACTGTGACACTGAGGACAGACAAACTCAGACACAGAGACACTGAGACACTGAGACTCTGAGACACTGAGACTCTGAGACTCTGAGATACTGAGACACAGAGACACTGAGACTCTGAGACTCTGAGTCACTGAGACACTGAGACACTGAGACACTGAGACTCTGAGACACTGAGACTCTGAGACTCTGAGACACTGAGACACTGAAACACTGAGACCCTGAGACACTGAGACTCTGAGACTCTGAGACTCTGAGACACTGAGACACTGAGACTCTGAGACACTGAGACACAGAGACAATGAGACACTGTGACACAGAGGCACAGAGACTCTCAGACACAGAGACAATGAGACACTGAGTCTCTGAGACACTGAAACACTGAGACACAGAGACACTGAGTCTTTGAGACACTGAGACACTGAGACACAGGGACACTGAGATTCTGAGACTCTGAGACACTGAGACTTTGAGACACTGAGACACTGAGACACAGGGACACTGAGATTCTGAGACTCTGAGACACAGAGGCACAGAGACACTGAGACTCTGAGACACTAATGCACAGAGACTCTGAGACTCTGAGAGACAGAGGCACAAAGACACTGAGACACAGAGATACTATGACACTGAGACACTGAGACACAGAGACACTGAGACACAGAGGCACGGAGAAACTGAGACACTGAGACTTTGAGACACTGAGACACAGAGACACTGAAACACAGAGACACTTAGACACAGAGATACTATGACACTGAGACACTGAGACTCTGATACTCTGAGACACTGAGACACTGAGACACTGAGACTCTGAGACACTGAGACACAGAGACACTGAGAATTTGAGACACTGAGACACTGAGACACAGAGACACTGTGATTCTGAGTCTCTGAGACACAGAGGCACAGAGACACTGAGACTCTGAGACACTAATGCACAGAGACTCTGAGACTCTGAGAGACAGAGGCACAAAGACACTGAGACACAGAGATACTATGACACTGAGAGATTGAGACACAGAGACACTGAGACACAGAGGCACAGAGAAACTGAGACACTGAGACTTTGAGACACTGAGACACAGAGACACTGAGACACAGAGACACTTAGACACAGAGATACTATGACACTGAGACACTGAGACTCTGAGACTCTGAGACACAGAGGCACAGAGACACTGAGACACAGAGTCACAGTGCCACTGAGACACTGAGACACAGAGACACAGAAACTCTTAGACACTGAGGCAATGAGTCACTGAGGCACTGATAATCTGAGACACTGTGACACTGAGGCACAGACAAACTCAGACACAGAGACACTGAGACTCTGAGACACTGAGACTCTGAGACTCTGAGATACTGAGACACAGAGACACTGAGACACTGAGACACAGAGACACTGAGACTCTGAGTCACTGAGACAAAAAGACACAGAGACACAGAGACACTGATACACTGAGACTCTGAGATACTGAGACTCAGAGACACTGAGACACTGAGGCACAGACACACTGAGACTCTGAGACACTGAGACACAGAGACACTGAGGCACAGAGACACTGAGACACTGAGACACTGAGACACAGAGACATTGAGACACTGAGACACTGAGACTCTGAGGCACAGAGACACTCAGACAAAGAGACACTGAGTCAATGAGACACTGATACACTGAGACTCTGAGACACTGAGACACTGAAACTCTGAGACACTGAGACACTGAGTGACTGGGCCACATAGACACGGAGACAGAGAGACACAGAGACACTGAATTTCTGAGACACTGATACACTGAGACACAGAGACACAGTGACTCTGAGACACTGCGGCTCAGAGACTCTCAGACAGAGAGACAACGAGGCACTGATTCTCTGAGACACTAATACACAGAGACAAAGAGACTGTGAGACACAGAGACACTGAGACACAAATAATTGAGACCCTGAGAGACAGATACACAGAGACTCTGAGACACTGAGACACAGAGACACTGAGACATGAGACTCTGAGACTCTGAGACTCTGAGACTCTGAGACACTGAGACACTGAAACACTGAGACCCTGAGACACTGAGACTCTCTGACTCTGAGACTCTGAGACACTGAGACACTGAGACACTGAGACTCTGAGACACTGAGACACAGAGACAATGAGACACTGTGACACAGAGGCACAGATACTCTCAGACACAGAGACAATGAGACACTGAGTCTCTGAGACACTGAAACACTGAGACACAGAGACACTGAGACTTTGAGACACTGAGACACTGAGACACAGAGACACTGAGATTCTGAGACTCTGAGACACAGAGGCACAGAGACACTGAGACACAGAGTCACAGTGACACTGAGACACTGAGACACAGAGACACAGAGACTCTTAGACACTGAGGCAATGAGACACTGATGCACTGATAATCTGAGACACTGTGACACTGAGGCACAGACAAACTCAGACACAGAGACACTGAGACACTGAGACTCTGAGACACTGAGACTCTGAGACTCTGAGATACTGAGACACAGAGAAACTGAGACACAGAGACACTGAGACTCTGAGTCACTGAGACACTGAGACACAAAGACACTGAGACTCTGAGACACTGAGACAAAAAGACACAGAGACACAGAGACACTGATACACTAAGACTCTGAGATAGTGAGACTCTGAGACACTGAGACATGAGACTCTGAGACTCTGAGACACTGAGACACTGAAACACTGAGACCCTGAGACACTGAGACTCTCTGACTCTGAGACTCTGAGACACTGAGACACTGAGACACTGAGACTCTGAGACACAGAGACAATGAGACACTGTGACACAGAGGCACAGAGACTCTCAGACACAGAGACAATGAGACACTGAGTCTCTGAGACACTGAAACACTGAGACACAGAGACACTGAGACTTTGAGAACTGAGACACTGAGGCACAGAGACACTGAGATTCTGAGACTCTGAGACACAGAGGCACAGAGACACTGAGACTCTGAGACACTAATGCACAGAGACTCTGAGACTCTGAGAGGCAGAGGCACAAAGACACTGAGACACAGAGATACTATGACACTGAGACACTGAGACACAGAGACACTGAGACACAGAGGCACAGAGAAACTGAGACACTGAGACTTTGAGACACTGAGACACAGAGACACTGAGACACAGAGACACTTAGACACAGAGATACTATGACACTGAGACACTGAGACTCTGAGACTCTGAGACACTGAGACACTGAGACACTGAGACACTGAGACTCTGAGACACTGAGACACAGAGACACTGAGACTTTGAGACACTGAGACACTGAGACACAGAGACACTGTGATTCTGAGACTCTGAGACACAGAGACACAGAGACACTAAGACACACAGGCACAGAGAGACTGAGACACAGAGACGCAGAGACACTGAGAGACTGAGACACAAAGAATTGAGACTCTGAGACACAGAGACAATGAAACACAGATACACTGAGACTGTGAGACACTGAGACACTGAAAATCTGAGACACTGAGACACTGAGGCACAGAGACACTCAGACAGAGAGATATCGAGCTCTGAGACACTGATAAACTGAGACACAGAGACACAGACACTGTGACTCTGAGACCTGAGACACAGAGACACTGGGATACAGAGACACTGAGACTCTGAGACACTGAGAGAAAGAGACTGTGAGACACTGAGACACAGAGATACTGGGACAGAGAGACACTGACAGTCTGAAACACTGAGCCACAGAGACACCGAGGCACTGAGACACTGAAACACTGATACACTGAGACTCTGAGACACTGAGACACTGAGACCCTGAGACACTGAGACTCTGAGACACTGAAACACAGAGACAATGAGACACTGAGTCTCTGAGACACTGAGACACTGAGATCCTGAGACTCTGAGACACAGAGGGAGAGAGACACTGAGACTCTGAGACACTAATGCACAGAGACTCTGAGACTCTGAGAGACAGAGGCACAAAGACACTGAGACACAGAGATACTATGACACTGAGACACTGAGACACTGAGACACTGAGACACAGAGGCACAGAGAAACTGAGACACTGAGACTTTGAAACACTGAGACACAGAGACACTGAAACACAGAGACACTTAGACACAGAGATACTATGACACTGAGACACTGAGACACTGAGACTCTGAGACACTGAGACACAGAGACACTGAGACTTTGAGACACTGAGACACTGAGACACAGAGACACTGTGTTTCTGAGACTCTGAGACACAGAGGCACAGAGACACTGAGTCTCTGAGACACTAATGCACAGAGACTCTGAGACTCCGACACAGAGGCACAAAGACACTGAGACACAGAGATACTATGACACTGAGACACTGAGACACAGAGACACTGAGACACAGAGGGACAGATAAACTGAGACACTGAGAGTTTGAGACACTGAGACACAGAGACACTGAGACACTGAGACACAGAGACACATAGACACAGAGATACTATGACACTGAGACACTGAGACTCTGAGACTCTGAGACACAGAGGCACAGAAACACTGAGATTCTGAGACACTAATGCACAGAGACTCTGAGACTCTGAGAGACAGAGGCACAAAGACACTGAGACACAGAGATACTATGACACTGAGACACTGAGACACAGAGACACTGAGATTCTGAGACTCTGAGACACAGAGGAACAGAGACACTGAGACTCTGAGACACTAATGCACAGAGACACTGAGACACTGAGACAGAGGCACAAAGACACTGAGACACAGAGATACTATGACACTGAGACACTGAAACACAGAGACACTGAGACACAGAGGCACAGAGAAACTGAGACACTGAGACTTTGAAACACTGAGACACAGAGACACTGAGAAACAGAGACACTTAGACACAGAGATACTATGACACTGAGACACTGAGACTCTGAGACTCTGAGACACAGAGGCACAGAGACACTGAGACACAGAGTCACAGTGATACTGAGACACTGAGACACAGAGACACAGAGACTCTTAGACACTGAGGCAATGAGACACTGAGGCACTGATAATCTGAGACACTGTGACACTGAGGACAGACAAACTCAGACACAGAGACACTGAGACACTGAGACTCTGAGACACTGAGACTCTGAGACTCTGAGATACTGAGACACAGAGACACTGAGACTCTGAGACTCTGAGTCACTGAGACACTGAGACACTGAGAAACTGAGACTCTGAGACACTGAGACTCTGAGACTCTGAGACACTGAGACACTGAAACACTGAGACCCTGAGACACTGAGACTCTGAGACTCTGAGACTCTGAGACACTGAGGCACTGAGACTCTGAGACTCTGAGACACTGAGACACTGAAACACTGAGACCCTGAGACACTGAGACTCTCTGACTCTGAGACTCTGCGACACTGAGACACTGAGACTCTGAGACACTGAGACACAGAGACAATGAGACACTGTGACACAGAGGCACAGAGACTCTCAGACACAGAGACAATGAGACACTGAGTCTCTGAGACACTGAAACACTGAGACACAGAGACACTGAGACTTTGAGACACTGAGACACTGAGACACAGAGACACTGAGATTCTGAGACTCTGAGACACAGAGGCACAGAGACACTGAGACACAGAGTCACAGTGACACTGAGACACAGAGACACTGAGACACAGAGACTCTTAGACACTGAGGCAATGAGACACTGATGCACTGATAATCTGAGACACTGTGACACTGAGGCACAGACAAACTCAGACACAGAGACACTGAGACACTGAGACTCTGAGTCACTGAAACACTGAGACACAAAGACACTGAGACTCTGAGACACTGAGACAAAAAGACACAGAGACACAGAGTCACTGATACACTAAGACTCTGAGATACTGAGACTCTGAGACACTGAGACACAAAGACACTGAGACATGAGACTCTGAGACTCTGAGATACTGAGACACAGAGACACTGAGACTCTGAGACTCTGAGTCACTGAGACACTGAGACACTGAGACACTGAGACACTGAGACTTTGAGACACTGAGACACAGAGACACTGAGAAACAGAGACACTTAGACACAGAGATACTATGACACTGAGACACTGAGACTCTGAGACTCTGAGACACAGAGGCACAGAGACACTGAGACACAGAGTCACAGTGATACTGAGACACTGAGACACAGAGACTCTTAGACACTGAGGCAATGAGACACTGAGGCACTGATAATCTGAGACACTGTGACACTGAGGACAGACAAACTCAGACACAGAGACACTGAGACACTGAGACTCTGAGACACTGAGACTCTGAGACTCTGAGATACTGAGACACAGAGACACTGAGACTCTGAGACTCTGAGTCACTGAGACACTGAGACACTGAGACACTGAGACTCTGAGACACTGAGACTCTGAGACTCTGAGACACTGAGACACTGAAACACTGAGACCCTGAGACACTGAGACTCTGAGACTCTGAGACACTGAGGCACTGAGACTCTGAGACACTGAGACACAGAGACAATGAGACACAGAGTCACAGAGACTCTCAGACACAGAGACAATGAGACACTGAGTCTCTGAGACACTGAAACACTGAGACACAGAGACACTGAGACTTTGAGACACTGAGACACAGAGACACTGAGATTCTGAGACTCTGAGACACAGAGGCACAGAGACACTGAGACTCTGAGACACTAATGCACAGAGACTCTGAGACTCTGAGAGACAGAGGCACAAAGACACTGAGACACAGAGATACTATGACACTGAGACACTGAGACACAGAGACACTGAGACACAGAGGCACAGAGAAACTGAGACACTGAGACTTTGAGACACTGAGACACAGAGACACTGAAACACAGAGACACTTAGACACAGAGATACTATGACACTGAGACACTGAGACTCTGATACTCTGAGACACTGAGACACTGAGACACTGAGACTCTGAGACACTGAGACACAGAGACACTGAGACACTGAGACACAGAGACACTGTGATTCTGAGTCTCTGAGACACAGAGGCACAGAGACACTGAGACTCTGAGACACTAATGCAGAGAGACTCTGAGACTCTGAGAGACAGAGGCACAAAGACACTGAGACACAGAGATACTATGACACTGAGACATTGAGACACAGAGACACTGAGACACAGAGACACATAGACACAGAGATACTATGACACTGAGACACTGAGACTCTGAGACTCTGAGACACAGAGGCACAGAGACACTGAGATTCTGAGACTCTGAGACACAGAGGCACAGAGACACTGAGACTCTGAGACACTAATGCACAGAGACTCTGAGACTCTGAGAGACAGAGGCACAAAGACACTGAGACACAGAGATACTATGACACTGAGACACTGAGACACAGAGACACTGAGATTCTGAGACTCTGAGACACAGAGGCACAGAGACACTGAGACTCTGATACACTAATGCACAGAGACTCTGAGACACTGAGACAGAGGCACAAAGACACTGAGACACAGAGATACTATGACACTGAGACACTGAGACACAGAGACACTGAGACACAGAGGCACAGAGAAACTGAGACACTGAGACTTTGAGACACTGAGACACAGAGACACTGAGACACAGAGACACTTAGACACAGAGATACTATGACACTGAGACTCTGAGACTCTGAGACACAGAGGCACAGAGACACTGAGACACAGAGTCACAGTGACACTGAGACACTGAGACACAGAGACACAGAGACTCTTAGACACTGAGGCAATGAGACACTGAGGCACTGATAATCTGAGACACTGTGACACTGAGGCACAGACAAACTCAGACACAGAGACACTGAGACTCTGAGACACTGAGACTCTGAGACTCTGAGATACTGAGACACAGAGACACTGAGACACTGAGACACAGAGACACTGAGACTCTGAGTCACTGAGACACTGAGACACAAAGACACTGAGACACTGAGACTCTGAGACACTGAGACAAAAAGACACAGAGACACAGAGACACTGATACACTGAGACTCTGAGATACTGAGACTCAGAGACACTGAGACACTGAGGCACAGACACACTGAGACTCTGAGACACTGAGGCACTGAGACACTGAGACACAGAGACACTGAGACACTGAGACACAGAGACATTGAGACACTGAGACTCTGAGACTCTGAGGCACAGAGACACTCAGACAAAGAGACACTGAGTCAATGAGACACTGATACACTGAGACTATGAGACACAGAGACACTGAAACTCTGAGACACTGAGACACTGAGTGACTGGGCCACATAGACACGGAGACAGAGAGACACAGAGACACTGAATTTCTAAGACACTGATACACTGAGACACAGAGACACAGTGACTCTGAGACACCGCGGCTCAGAGACTCTCAGACAGAGAGACAACGAGGCACTAATTCTCTGAGACACTAATACACAGAGACAAAGAGACTGTGAGACACAGAGACACTGAGACACAAAGAATTGAGACCCTGAGAGACAGATACACAGAGACTCTGAGACACTGAGACACAGAGACATTGAGACACTGAGACACTGAGACACTGAACACTGAGACACAGAGACACTGAGACACAGAGACAGAGAGACACTGAGACTCTGAGACACTGAGACACTGAGACACAGAAATACTGAGACACAGAGACACTGAGACAAAGAGACAATGAGACACAGAGACACTGAGACTCTGAGACACTGAGACACAGAGACACTGAGACACTGAGACACAGAGACACTGAGACACTGAGACACGGAGACACTGTGACACTGAGGCACAGAGACACTGAGACATAGAGACACTGAGACACTGAGACTCTGAGACACTGAGACACTGTGACACAGATACACTGAGACACAGAGACACAGAGACAGAGAGACACTGAGGCTCTGAGACACTGATACACTGAGACACAGAGACACTGAGGCACAGAGACATTGTGATACTGAGACTCTGAGACACTGAGACACTGTGACACAGATACACTGAGACACAGAGACACAGAGACAGAGAGACACTGAGGCTCTGAGACACTGATACACTGAGACACAGAGACACTAAGACACAGAGACACAGAGAGACTGAGACACAGAGACCCAGAGACACTGAGACACTGAGACACAAAGAACTGAGACCCTGAGACACAGAGACAATGAAACACAGATACACTGACACTCTGATACACTGAGACACTGAAAATCTGAGACACTGAGACACTGAGGCACAGAGACACTGGGATACAGAGACACTGAGACTCTGAGACACAAAGACTCTGAGACACTGAGACAAAGAGACTGTGAGACACTGAAACACAGAGATACTGGGACAGAGAGACACTGACAGTCTGAGACACTGAGACACTGAGACACTGAGACACAGAGACACTGAGA
Organism: Prionace glauca; assembly: GCA_037974335.1. Taxonomy (NCBI): domain Eukaryota; kingdom Metazoa; phylum Chordata; class Chondrichthyes; order Carcharhiniformes; family Carcharhinidae; genus Prionace; species Prionace glauca. The sequence continues at coordinate 322,394 of JBBMRE010000232.1, read as the reverse complement.
TTCTGGGACTCTGAGACACAGAGGCACAGAGACACTGAGACTCTGAGACACTAATGCACAGAGACTCTGAGACGCTGAGAGACAGAGGCACAAAGACACTGAGACACAGAGATACTATGACACTGAGACACTGAGACACAGAGACACTGAGACACAGAGGCACAGAGAAACTGAGACACTGAGACTTTGAGACACTGAGACTCTGAGACACAGAGGCACAGAGACACTGAGACACTGAGACACAGAGACACAGATACTCTTAGACACTGAGGCAATGAGACACTGAGGCACTGATAATCTGAGACACTGTGACACTGAGGCACAGACAAACTCAGACACAGAGACACTGAGACACTGAGACTCTGAGGCACTGAGACTCTGAGATTCTGAGATACTGAGACACAGAGAAACTGAGACACAGAGACACTGAGACTCTGAGTCACTGAGACACTGAGACACAAAGACACTGAGACACTGAGACTCTGAGACACTGAGACAAAAAGACACAGAGACACAGAGACACTTATACAGTAAGACTCTGAGATACTGAGACTCTGAGACACTGAGACACAGAGACACTGAGACATGAGACTCTGAGACTCTGAGACACTGAGACACTGAAACACTGAGACCCTGAGACACTGAGACTCTCTGACTCTGAGACTCTGAGACACTGAGACACTGAGACTCTGAGACACTGAGACACAGAGACAATGAGACACTGTGACACAGAGGCACAGAGACTCTCAGACACAGAGACAATGAGACACTGAGTCTCTGAGACACTGAAACACTGAGACACAGAGACACTGAGACTTTGAGACACTGAGACACTGAGACACAGAGACACTGAGATTCTGAGACTCTGAGACACAGAGGCACAGAGACACTGAGACTCTGAGACACTAATGCACAGAGACTCTGAGACTCTGAGAGACAGAGGCACAAAGACACTGAGACACAGAGATACTATGACACTGAGACACTGAGACACAGAGACACTGAGACACAGAGGCACAGAGAAACTGAGACACTGAGACTCTCTGACTCTGAGACTCTGAGACACTGAGACACTGAGACTCTGAGACACTGAGACACAGAGACAATGAGACACTGTGACACAGAGGCACAGAGACTCTCAGACACAGAGACAATGAGACACTGAGTCTCTGAGACACTGAAACACTGAGACACAGAGACACTGAGACTTTGAGACACTGAGACACTGAGACAGAGGCACAAAGACACTGAGACACAGAGATACTATGACACTGAGACACTGAGACACAGAGACACTGAGATTCTGAGACTCTGAGACACAGAGGCACAGAGACACTGAGACTCTGAGACACTAATGCACAGAGACTCTGAGACTCTGAGAGACAGAGGCACAAAGACACTGAGACACAGAGATACTATGACACTGAGACATTGAGACACAGAGACACTGAGACACAGAGACACATAGACACAGAGATACTATGACACTGAGACACTGAGACTCTGAGACTCTGAGACACAGAGGCACAGAGACACTGAGATTCTGAGACTCTGAGACACAGAGGCACAGAGACACTGAGAGTCTGAGACACTAATGCACAGAGACTCTGAGACTCTGAGAGACAGAGGCACAAAGACACTGAGACACAGAGATACTATGACACTGAGACACTGAGACACAGAGACACTGAGATTCTGAGACTCTGAGACACAGAGGCACAGAGACACTGAGACTCTGATACACTAATGCACAGAGACTCTGAGACACTGAGACAGAGGCACAAAGACACTGAGACACAGAGATACTATGACACTGAGACACTGAGACACAGAGACACTGAGACACAGAGGCACAGAGAAACTGAGACACTGAGACTTTGAGACACTGAGACACAGAGACACTGAGACACAGAGACACTTAGACACAGAGATACTATGACACTGAGACACTGAGACTCTGAGACTCTGAGACACAGAGGCACAGAGACACTGAGACACAGAGTCACAGTGACACTGAGACACAGAGACACAGAGACTCTTAGACACTGAGGCAATGAGACACTGAGGCACTGATAATCTGAGACACTGTGACACTGAGGCACAGACAAACTCAGACACAGAGACACTGAGACTCTGAGACACTGAGGCTCTGAGACTCTGAGATACTGAGACACAGAGACACTGAGACACTGAGACACAGAGACACTGAGACTCTGAGTCACTGAGACACTGAGACACAAAGACACTGAGACACTGAGACTCTGAGACACTGAGACAAAAAGACACAGAGACACAGAGACACTGATACACTGAGACTCTGAGATACTGAGACTCAGAGACACTGAGACACTGAGGCACAGACACACTGAGACTCTGAGACACTGAGGCACTGAGACACTGAGACACAGAGACACTGAGACACTGAGACACAGAGACATTGAGACACTGAGACTCTGAGACTCTGAGGCACAGAGACACTCAGACAAAGAGACACTGAGTCAATGAGACACTGATACACAGAGACTATGAGACACAGAGACACTGAAACTCTGAGACACTGAGACACTGAGTGACTGGGCCACATAGACACGGAGACAGAGAGACACAGAGACACTGAATTTCTGAGACACTGATACACTGAGACACAGAGACACAGTGACTCTGAGACACCGCGGCTCAGAGACTCTCAGACAGAGAGACAACGAGGCACTGATTCTCTGAGACACTAATACACAGAGACAAAGAGACTGTGAGACACAGAGACACTGAGACACAAAGAATTGAGACCCTGAGAGACAGATACACAGACACTCTGAGACACTGAGACACAGAGACATTGAGACACTGAGACACTGAGACACTGAACACTGAGACACAGAGACACTGAGACACAGAGACAGAGAGACACTGAGACTCTGAGACACTGAGACACAGAAATACTGAGACACAGAGACACTGAGACAAAGAGACAATGAGACACAGAGACACTGAGACTCTGAGACACTGAGACACAGAGACACTGAGACACTGAGACACAGAGACACTGAGACACGGAGACACTGTGACACTGAGGCACAGAGACACTGAGACATAGAGACACTGAGACACTGAGACTCTGAGACACTGAGACACTGTGACACAGATACACTGAGACACAGAGACACAGAGACAGAGAGACACTGAGGCTCTGAGACACTGATACACTGAGACACAGAGACACTGAGGCACAGAGACATTGTGATACTGAGACTCTGAGACACAAAGACACAGAGACACTAAGACACAGAGACACAGAGAGACTGAGACACAGAGACCCAGAGACACTGAGACACTGAGACACAAAGAACTGAGACCCTGAGACACAGAGACAATGAAACACAGATACACTGACACTCTGATACACTGAGACACTGAAAATCTGAGACACTGAGACACTGAGGCACAGAGACACTGGGATACAGAGACACTGAGACTCTGAGACACAAAGACTCTGAGACACTGAGACACGGAGACACTGAGACAGAGGCACAAAGACACTGAGACACAGAGATACTATGACACTGAGACACTGAGACATAGAGACACAGAGACTCTTAGACACTGAGGCAATGAGACACTGAGGCACTGATAATCTGAGACACTGTGACACTGAGGCATAGACAAACTCAGACACAGAGACAATGAGACACTGAGACTCTGAGACACTGAGACTCTGAGACTCTGAGATACTGAGACACAGAGACACTGAGACACTGAGACACAGAGACACTGAGACTCTTAGTCACTGAGACACTGAGACACAAAGACACTGAGACACTGAGACTCTGAGACACTGAGACAAAAAGACACAGAGACACAGAGACACTGATACACTAAGACTCTGAGATACTGAGACTCTGAGACACTGAGACACAGAGACACTGAGACATGAGACTCTGAGACTCTGAGACACTGAGACACTGAAACACTGAGACACTGAGACACTGAGACTCTGAGAATCTGAGACTCTGAGACACTGAGACACTGAGACACTGAGACTCTGAGACTCTGAGACACTGAGACAATGTGACACTGTGACACAGAGGCACAGAGACTCTCAGACACAGAGACAATGAGACACTGAGTCTCTGAGACACTGAAACACTGAGACACAGAGACACTGAGACTTTGAGACACTGAGACACTGAGACAGAGGCACAAAGACACTGAGACACAGAGATACTATGACACTGAGACACTGAGACACAGAGACACTGAGATTCTGAGACTCTGAGACACAGAGGCACAGAGACACTGAGACTCTGAGACACTAATGCACAGAGACTCTGAGACTCTGAGAGACAGAGGCACAAAGACACTGAGACACAGAGATACTATGACACTGAGACACTGAGACACAGAGACACTGAGACTCTGAGACTCTGAAACACAGAGGCACAGAGACACTGAGATTCTGAGACTCTGAGACACAGAGGCACAGAGACACTGAGACTCTGAGACACTAATGCACAGAGACTCTGAGACTCTGAGAGACAGAGGCACAAAGACACTGAGACACAGAGATACTATGACACTGAGACACTGAGACACAGAGACACAGAGACACTGAGATTCTGAGACTCTGAGACACAGAGGCACAGAGACACTGAGACTCTGAGACACTAACGCACAGAGACTCTGAGACACTGAGACAGAGGCACAAAGACACTGAGACACAGAGATACTATGACACTGAGACACTGAGACATAGAGACACAGAGACTCTTAGACACTGAGGCAATGAGACACTGAGGCACTGATAATCTGAGACACTGTGACACTGAGGCACAGACAAACTCAGACACAGAGACACTGAGACACTGAGACTCTGAGACACTGAGACTCTGAGACTCTGAGATACTGAGACACAGAGACACTGAGACACAGAGTCACTGAGACACTGAGACACAAAGACACTGAGACACTGAGACTCTGAGACACTGAGACAAAAAGACACAGAGACACAGAGACACTGATACACTAAGACTCTGAGATACTGAGACTCTGAGACACTGAGACACAGAGACACTGAGACATGAGACTCTGAGACTCTGAGACACTGAGACACTGAAACACTGAGACCCTGAGACACTGAGACTCTGAGACTCTGAGACTCTGAGACTCTGAGACACTGAGACACTGAGACACTGAGACTCTGAGACACTGAGACACTGAGACAATGAGACACTGTGACACAGAGGCACAGAGACTCTCAGACACAGAGACAATGAGACACTGAGTCTCTGAGACACTGAAACACTGAGACACAGAGACACTGAGACTTTGAGACACTGAGACACTGAGACAGAGGCACAAAGACACTGAGACACAGAGATACTATGACACTGAGACACTGAGACACAGAGACACTGAGATTCTGAGACTCTGAGACACAGAGGCACAGAGACACTGAGACTCTGAGACACTAATGCACAGAGACTCTGAGACTCTGAGAGACAGAGGCACAAAGACACTGAGACACAGAGATACTATGACACTGAGACACTGAGACACAGAGACACTGAGACGCAGAGGCACAGATAAACTGAGACACTGAGACTTTGAGACACTGAGACACAGAGACACTGAGACACAGAGACACTTAGACACAGAGATACTATGACACTGAGACACTGAGACTCTGAGACTCTGAGACTCTGAGACTCTGAGACACTGAGACACTGGGACTCTGAGACACTGAGACACAGAGACACGGAGACTTTGAGACACAGAGACACTGTGACACAGAGACACTTAGACACAGAGATACTATGACACTGAGACACTGAGACTCTGAAACTCTGAGACTCTGAGACACTGAGACACAGAGACACTGAGACTTTGAGACACTGAGACACTGAGACACAGAGACACTGTGATTCTGAGACTCTGAGACACAGAGGCACAGAGACACTCAGACTCTGAGACACTAATGCACAGAGACTCTGAGACTCTGAGAGACAGAGGCACAAAGACACTGAGACACAGAGATACTATGACACTGAGACACTGAGACACAGAGACACTGAGACACAGAGGCACAGAGAAACTGAGACACTGAGACGTTGAGACACTGAGACACAGAGACACTGAGACACAGAGACACTTTGACACAGAGATACTATGACACTGAGACACTGAGACTCCGAGACTCTGAGACACAGAGGCACAGAGACACTGAGACACAGAGTCACAGTGACACTGAGACACAGAGTCACAGAGACTCTGAGACTCTGACTCACTGAGACACTGAGACACAAAGACACTGAGACACTGAGACTCTGAGACACTGAGACAAAAAGACACAGAGACACTGATACACTAAGACTCTGAGATACTGAGACTCTGAGATACTGAGACTCAGAGACACTGAGACACTGAGGCACAGACACACTGAGACTCTGAGACACTGGGACACAGAGACACTGAGGCACAGAGACACTGAGACACAGAGACACTGAGACACTGAGACACTGAGACACTGTGACACTGAGACACAGAGACATTGAGACACTGAGACACTGAGACTCTGATGCACAGAGACACTCAGACAAAGAGACACTGATGCAATGAGACACTGATACACTGAGACTATGAGACACAGAGACACTGAAACACTGAGACACTGAGTGACTGGGCCACATAGACACGGAGACAGAGAGACACAGAGACAATGCATTTCTGAGACACTGATACACTGAGACACAGAGACACAGTGACTCTGAGACACTGCGGCTCAGAGACTCTCAGACAGAGAGACAACGAGGCACTGATTCTCTGAGACACTAATACACAGAGACAAAGAGACTGTGAGACACTGAGACACAAAGAATTGAGACCCTGAGAGACAGATACACAGAGACTCTGAGACACTGAGACACAGAGACATTGAGACACTGAGACTCTGAGACTCTGAGACTCTGAGACACTGAGACACTGAACACTGAGACACAGAGACACTGAGACACAGAGACACTGAGACTCTGAGACACGGAGACACTGAGACATAATAATACGAGACACAGAGACACTGAGACACAGAGACAATGAGACACAGAGACACTGAGACACTGAGACACAGAGACACTGAGACACAGAGACACTGAGACACTGAGACACGGAGACACTGAGACACGGAGACACTGCGACACTGAGACACTGAGACACGGAGACACTGAGACACGGAGACACTTGACACTGAGGCACAGAGACACTGAGACTCTGAAACTCTGAGACACTGATACACTGAGACACAGAGACAATGAAACACAGATACACTGACACTCTGAGACACTGAGACACTGAGGCACAGAGACACTGGGATACAGAGACACTGAGACTCTGAGACACAAAGACTCTGAGACACTGAGACAAAGAGACTGTGAGACACTGAGACACAGAGACAATGAGACACTGAGACACAGAGGCACAGAGACTCTCAGACACAGAGGCAATGAGACACTGAGTCTCTGAGACACTGAAACACTGAGACACAGAGACACTGAGACTTTGAGACACTGAGACACTGAGACACTGAGATTCTGAGACTCTGAGACACAGAGGCACAGAGACACTGAGACTCTGAGACACTAATGCACAGAGACTCTGAGACTCTGAGAGACAGAGGCACAAAGACACTGAGACACAGAGATACTATGACACTGAGACACTGAGACACAGAGACACTGAGACACAGAGGCACAGAGAAACTGAGACACTGAGACTTTGAGACACTGAGACACAGAGACACTGAAACACAGAGACACATAGACACAGAGATACTATGACACTGAGACACTGAGACACAGAGACACTGAGTTACAGAGGCACAGAGAAACTGAGACACAGAGACACATAGACACAGAGATACTATGACACTGAGACACTGAGACTCTGAGACTCTGAGACACAGAGGCACAGAGACACTGAGATTCTGAGTCTCTGAGACACAGAGGCACAGAGACACTGAGACTCTGAGACACTAATGCACAGAGACTCTGAGACTCTGAGAGACAGAGCCACAAAGACACTGAGACACAGAGATACTATGACACTGAGACACAGAGGCACAGAGACACTGAGACTCTGAGACACTAACGCACAGAGACTCTGAGACACTGAGACAGAGGCACAAAGACACTGAGACACAGAGATACTATGACACTGAGACACTGAGACATAGAGACACAGAGAATCTTAGACACTGAGGCAATGAGACACTGAGGCACTGATAATCTGAGACACTGTGACACTGAGGCACAGACAAACTCAGACACAGAGACACTGAGACACTGAGACTCTGAGACACTGAGACTCTGAGACTCTGAGATACTGAGACAAAGAGACACTGAGACACTGAGACACAGAGACACTGAGACTCTGAGTCACTGAGACACTGAGACACAAAGACACTGAGTCACTGAGACACTGAGACAAAAAGACACAGAGACACAGAGACACTGATACACTAAGACTCTGAGATACTGAGACTCTGAGACACTGAGACACTGAGGCACAGACACACTGAGACTCTGAGACACTGGGACACAGAGACACTGAGGCACAGAGACACTGAGACACAGAGACACTGAGACACTGACACACTGTGACACTGAGACACAGAGACATTGAGACACTGAGACACTGAGACTCTGATGCACAGAGACACTCAGACAAAGAGACACTGATGCAATGAGACACTGATACACTGAGACTATGAGACACAGAGACACTGAAACACTGAGACACTGAGTGACTGGGCCACATAGACACGGAGACAGAGAGACACAGAGACAATGCATTTCTGAGACACTGATACACTGAGACACAGAGACACAGTGACTCTGAGACACTGCGGCTCAGAGACTCTCAGACAGAGAGACAACGAGGCACTGATTCTCTGAGACACTAATACACAGAGACAAAGAGACTGTGAGACACAGAGACACTGAGACACAAAGAATTGAGACCCTGAGAGACAGATACACAGAGACTCTGAGACGCTGAGACACAGAGACATTGAGACACTGAGACTCTGAGACTCTGAGACTCTGAGACACTGAGACACTGAACACTGAGACACAGAGACACTGAGACACAGAGACACTGAGACACTGAGACTCTGAGACACTGAGACAAAAAGACACAGAGACACAGAGACACTGATACACTAAGACTCTGAGATACTGAGACTCTGAGACACTGAGACACAGAGACACTGAGACATGAGTCTCTGAGACTCTGAGACACTGAGACACTGAAACACTGAGACCCTGAGACACTGAGACTCTGAGACTCTGAGACTCTGAGACTCTGAGACACTGAGACACTGAGACACTGAGACTCTGAGACACTGAGACACTGAGACAATGAGACACTGTGACACAGAGGCACAGAGACTCTCAGACACAGAGACAATGAGACACTGAGTCTCTGAGACACTGAAACACTGAGACACAGAGACACTGAGACTTTGAGACACTGAGACACTGAGACAGAGGCACAAAGACACTGAGACACAGAGATACTATGACACTGAGACACTGAGACACAGAGACACTGAGATTCTGAGACTCTGAGACACAGAGGCACAGAGACACTGAGACTCTGAGACACTAATGCACAGAGACTCTGAGACTCTGAGAGACAGAGGCACAAAGACACTGAGACACAGAGATACTATGACACTGAGACACTGAGACACAGAGACACTGAGACGCAGAGGCACAGATAAACTGAGACACTGAGACTTTGAGACACTGAGACACAGAGACACTGAGACACAGAGACACTTAGACACAGAGATACTATGACACTGAGACACTGAGACTCTGAGACTCTGAGACTCTGAGACTCTGAGACACTGAGACACTGGGACTCTGAGACACTGAGACACAGAGACACGGAGACTTTGAGACACAGAGACACTGTGACACAGAGACACTTAGACACAGAGATACTATGACACTGAGACACTGAGACTCTGAAACTCTGAGACTCTGAGACACTGAGACACTGAGACACAGAGACACTGAGACTTTGAGACACTGAGACACTGAGACACAGAGACACTGTGATTCTGAGACTCTGAGACACAGAGGCACAGAGACACTCAGACTCTGAGACACTAATGCACAGAGACTCTGAGACTCTGAGAGACAGAGGCACAAAGACACTGAGACACAGAGATACTATGACACTGAGACACTGAGACACAGAGACACTGAGACACAGAGGCACAGAGAAACTGAGAATCTGAGACGTTGAGACACTGAGACACAGAGACACTGAGACACAGAGACACTTTGACACAGAGATACTATGACACTGAGACACTGAGACTCCGAGACTCTGAGACACAGAGGCACAGAGACACTGAGACACAGAGTCACAGTGACACTGAGACACAGAGTCACAGAGACTCTGAGACTCTGACTCACTGAGACACTGAGACACAAAGACACTGAGACACTGAGACTCTGAGACACTGAGACAAAAAGACACAGAGACACTGATACACTAAGACTCTGAGATACTGAGACTCTGAGATACTGAGACTCAGAGACCCTGAGACACTGAGGCACAGACACACTGAGACTCTGAGACACTGGGACACAGAGACACTGAGGCACAGAGACACTGAGACACAGAGACACTGAGACACTGAGACACTGACACACTGTGACACTGAGACACAGAGACATTGAGACACTGAGACACTGAGACTCTGATGCACAGAGACACTCAGACAAAGAGACACTGATGCAATGAGACACTGATACACTGAGACTATGAGACACAGAGACACTGAAACACTGAGACACTGAGTGACTGGACCACATAGACACGGAGACAGAGAGACACAGAGACAATGCATTTCTGAGACACTGATACACTGAGACACAGAGACACAGTGACTCTGAGACACTGCGGCTCAGAGACTCTCAGACAGAGAGACAACGAGGCACTGATTCTCTGAGACACTAATACACAGAGACAAAGAGACTGTGAGACACAGAGACACTGAGACACAAAGAATTGAGACCCTGAGAGACAGATACACAGAGACTCTGAGACACTGAGACACAGAGACATTGAGACACTGAGACTCTGAGACTCTGAGACTCTGAGACACTGAGACACTGAACACTGAGACACAGAGACACTGAGACACAGAGACACTGAGACTCTGAGACACTGAGACACTGAGACATAATAATACGAGACACAGAGACACTGAGACACAGAGACAATGAGACACAGAGACACTGAGACACTGAGACACAGAGACACTGAGACACAGAGACACTGAGACACTGAGACACGGAGACACTGAGACACGGAGACACTGCGACACTGAGACACTGAGACACGGAGACACTGAGACACGGAGACACTTGACACAGAGGCAATGAGACACTGAGACTCTGAAACTCTGAGACACTGATACACTGAGACACAGAGACAATGAAACACAGATACACTGACACTCTGAGACACTGAGACACTGAAAATCTGAGACACTGAGACACTGAGGCACAGAGACACTGGGATACAGAGACACTGAGACTCTGAGACACAAAGACTCTGAGACACTGAGACAAAGAGACTGTGAGACACTGAGACACAGAGACAATGAGACACTGAGACACAGAGGCACAGAGACTCTCAGACACAGAGGCAATGAGACACTGAGTCTCTGAGACACTGAAACACTGAGACACAGAGACACTGAGACTTTGAGACACTGAGACACTGAGACACTGAGACACTGAGACACTGAGATTCTGAGACTCTGAGACACAGAGGCACAGAGACACTGAGACTCTGAGACACTAATGCACAGAGACTCTGAGACTCTGACAGACAGAGGCACAAAGACACTGAGACACAGAGATACTATGACACTGAGACACTGAGACACAGAGACACTGAGACACAGAGGCACAGAGAAACTGAGACACTGAGACTTTGAGACACTGAGACACAGAGACACTGAAACACAGAGACACATAGACACAGAGATACTATGACACTGAGACACTGAGACACAGAGACACTGAGATACAGAGGCACAGAGAAACTGAGACACAGAGACACATAGACACAGAGATACTATGACACTGAGACACTGAGACTCTGAGACTCTGAGACACAGAGGCACAGAGACACTGAGATTCTGAGTCTCTGAGACACAGAGGCACAGAGACACTGAGACTCTGAGACACTAATGCACAGAGACTCTGAGACTCTGAGAGACAGAGCCACAAAGACACTGAGACACAGAGATACTATGACACTGAGACACTGAGACACAGAGACACTGAGATTCTGAGACTCTGAGACACAGAGGCACAGAGACACTGAGACTCTGAGACACTAACGCACAGAGACTCTGAGACACTGAGACAGAGGCACAAAGACACTGAGACACAGAGATACTATGACACTGAGACACTGAGACATAGAGACACAGAGAATCTTAGACACTGAGGCAATGAGACACTGAGGCACTGATAATCTGAGACACTGTGACACTGAGGCACAGACAAACTCAGACACAGAGACACTGAGACACTGAGACTCTGAGACACTGAGACTCTGAGACTCTGAGATACTGAGACAAAGAGACACTGAGACACTGAGACACAGAGACACTGAGACTCTGAGTCACTGAGACACTGAGACACAAAGACACTGAGACACTGAGACACTGAGACAAAAAGACACAGAGACACAGAGACACTGATACACTAAGACTCTGAGATACTGAGACTCTGAGACACTGAGACACAGAGACACTGAGACATGATACTCTGAGACTCTGAGACACTATGACACTGAAACACTGAGACCCTGAGACACTGAGACTCTGAGACTCTGAGACTCTGAGACACTGAGACACTGAGAAACTTTGACACAGAGATACTATGACACTGAGACACTGAGACTCCGAGACTCTGAGACACAGAGGCACAGAGACACTGAGACACAGAGTCACAGTGACACTGAGACACAGAGTCACAGAGACTCTGAGACTCTGACTCACTGAGACACTGAGACACAAAGACACTGAGACACTGAGACTCTGAGACACTGAGACAAAAAGACACAGAGACACTGATACACTAAGACTCTGAGATACTGAGACTCTGAGATACTGAGACTCAGAGACACTGAGACACTGAGGCACAGACACACTGAGACTCTGAGACACTGGGACACAGAGACACTGAGGCACAGAGACACTGAGACACAGAGACACTGAGACACTGAGACACTGACACACTGTGACACTGAGACACAGAGACATTGAGACACTGAGACACTGAGACTCTGATGCACAGAGACACTCAGACAAAGAGACACTGATGCAATGAGACACTGATACACTGAGACTATGAGACACAGAGACACTGAAACACTGAGACACTGAGTGACTGGGCCACATAGACACGGAGACAGAGAGACACAGAGACAATGCATTTCTGAGACACTGATACACTGAGACACAGAGACACAGTGACTCTGAGACACTGCGGCTCAGAGACTCTCAGACAGAGAGACAACGAGGCACTGATTCTCTGAGACACTAATACACAGAGACAAAGAGACTGTGAGACACAGAGACACTGAGACACAAAGAATTGAGACCCTGAGAGACAGATACACAGAGACTCTGAGACGCTGAGACACAGAGACATTGAGACACTGAGACTCTGAGACTCTGAGACTCTGAGACACTGAGACACTGAACACTGAGACACAGAGACACTGAGACACAGAGACACTGAGACTCTGAGACACTGAGACACTGAGACATAATAATACGAGACACAGAGACACTGAGACACAGAGACAATGAGACACAGAGACACTGAGACACTGAGACACAGAGACACTGAGACACAGAGACACTGAGACACTGAGACACGGAGACACTGAGACACGGAGACACTGCGACACTGAGACACTGAGACACGGAGACACTGAGACACGGAGACACTTGACACTGAGGCACAGAGACACTGAGACTCTGAAACTCTGAGACACTGATACACTGAGACACAGAGACAATGAAACACAGATACACTGACACTCTGAGACACTGAGACACTGAAAATCTGAGACACTGAGACACTGAGGCACAGAGACACTGGGATACAGAGAAACCGAGACTCTGAGACACAAAGACTCTGAGACACTGAGACAAAGAGACTGTGAGACACTGAGACACAGAGACAATGAGACACTGAGACACAGAGGCACAGAGACTCTCAGACACAGAGACACTGAAACACTGAGACACAGAGACACTGAGACTTTGAGACACTGAGACACTGAGACACTGAGATTCTGAGACACTGAGACACAGAGGCACAGAGACACTGAGACTCTGAGACACTAATGCACAGAGACTCTGAGACTCTGAGAGACAGAGGCACAAAGACACTGAGACACAGAGATACTATGACACTGAGACACTGAGACACAGAGACACTGAGACACAGAGGCACAGAGAAACTGAGACACTGAGACTTTGAGACACTGAGACACAGAGACACTGAAACACAGAGACACATAGACACAGAGATACTATGACACTGAGACACTGAGACACAGAGACACTGAGATACAGAGGCACAGAGAAACTGAGACACAGAGACACATAGACACAGAGATACTATGACACTGAGACACTGAGACTCTGAGACACAGAGGCACAGAGACACTGAGACACAGAGTCACAGTGACACTGAGACACAGAGTCACAGAGACTCTTAGACACTGAGGCAATGAGACACTGAGGCACTGATAATCTGAGACACTGTGACACTGAGGCACAGACAAACTCAGACACAGAGACACTGAGACACTGAGACTCTGAGACACTGAGACTCTGAGACTCTGAGATACTGAGACACAGAGACACTGAGACACAGAGACACTGAGACTCTGACTCACTGAGACACTGAGACACAAAGACACTGAGACACTGAGACTCTGAGACACTGAGACAAAAAGACACAGAGACACTGATACACTAAGACTCTGAGATACTGAGACTCAGAGACACTGAGACACTGAGACACAGGCACACTGAGACTCTGAGACACTGGGACACAGAGACACTGAGGCACAGAGACACTGAGACACAGAGACACTGAGACACTGAGACACTGAGACACTGAGACACTGAGACACTGAGACACAGAGACATTGAGACACTGAGACACTGAGACTCTGATGCACAGAGACACTCAGACAAAGAGACACTGATGCAATGAGACACTGATACACTGAGACTATGAGACACAGAGACACTGAAACACTGAGACACTGAGTGACTGGGCCACATAGACACGGAGACAGAGAGACACAGAGACAATGAATTTCTGAGACACTGATACACTGAGACACAGAGACACAGTGACTCTGAGACACTGCGGCTCAGAGACTCTCAGACAGAGAGACAATGAGGCACTGATTCTCTGAGACACTAATACACAGAGACAAAGAGACTGTGAGACACAGAGACACTGAGACACAAAGAATTGAGACCCTGAGAGACAGATACACAGAGACTCTGAGACACTGAGACACAGAGACACTGAGACATGAGACTCTGAGACTCTGAGACTCTGAGACACTGAGACACTGAAACACTGAGACCCTGAGACACTGAGACTCTCTGACTCTGAGACTCTGAGACACTGAGACACTGAGACACTGAGACTCTGAGACACTGAGACACAGAGACAATGAGACACTGTGACACAGAGGCACAGATACTCTCAGACACAGAGACAATGAGACACTGAGTCTCTGAGACACTGAAACACTGAGACACAGAGACACTGAGACTTTGAGACACTGAGACACTGAGACACAGAGACACTGAGATTCTGAGACTCTGAGACACAGAGGCACAGAGACACTGAGACACAGAGTCACAGTGACACTGAGACACAGAGACACAGAGACTCTTAGACACTGAGGCAATGAGACACTGATGCACTGATAATCTGAGACACTGTGACACTGAGGCACAGACAAACTCAGACACAGAGACACTGAGACACTGAGACTCTGAGACACTGAGACTCTGAGACTCTGAGATACTGAGACACAGAGAAACTGAGACACAGAGACACTGAGACTCTGAGTCACTGAGACACTGAGACACAAAGACACTGAGACTCTGAGACACTGAGACAAAAAGACACAGAGACACTGATACACTAAGACTCTGAGATAGTGAGACTCTGAGACACTGAGACATGAGACTCTGAGACTCTGAGACACTGAGACACTGAAACACTGAGACCCTGAGACACTGAGACTCTCTGACTCTGAGACTCTGAGACACTGAGACACTGAGACACTGAGACTCTGAGACACAGAGACAATGAGACACTGTGACACAGAGGCACAGAGACTCTCAGACACAGAGACAATGAGACACTGAGTCTCTGAGACACTGAAACACTGAGACACAGAGACACTGAGACTTTGAGAACTGAGACACTGAGGCACAGAGACACTGAGATTCTGAGACTCTGAGACACAGAGGCACAGAGACACTGAGACTCTGAGACACTGAGAGAAAGAGACTGTGAGACACTGAGACACAGAGATACTGGGACAGAGAGACACTGACAGTCTGAGACACTGAGCCACAGAGACACCGAGACACTGAGACACTGAAACACTGATACACTGAGACTCTGAGACACTGAGACACTGAGACCCTGAGACACTGAGACTCTGAGACACTGAGACACAGAGACAATGAGACACTGTGACACAGAGGCACAGAGACTCTCAGACACAGAGACAATGAGACACTGAGTCTCTGAGACACTGATACACTGAGACACAGAGACACTGAGACTTTGAGACACTGAGACACTGAGATCCTGAGACTCTGAGACACAGAGGCACAGAGACACTGAGACTCTGAGAGACAGAGGCACAAAGACACTGAGACACAGAGATACTATGACACTGAGACACAGAGACACTGAGACACAGAGGCACAGAGAAACTGAGACACTGAGACTTTGAGACACTGAGACACAGAGGCACAGAGAAACAGAGACACTTAGACACAGAGTCACAGTGATACTGAGACACAGAGACACAGAGACTCTTAGACACTGAGGCAATGAGACACTGAGGCACTGATAAACTGAGACACTGTGACACTGAGGACAGACAAACTCAGACACAGAGACACTGAGACACTGAGACTCTGAGACACTGAGACTCTGAGACTCTGAGATACTGAGACACAGAGACACTGAGACTCTGAGACTCTGAGTCACTGAGACACTGAGACACTGAGACACTGAGACTCTGAGACACTGAGACTCTGAGACTCTGAGACACTGAGACACTGAAACACTGAGACCCTGAGACACTGAGACTCTGAGACTCTGAGACTCTGAGACACTGAGACACTGAGACACTGAGACTCTGAGACACTGAGACACAGAGACAATGAGACACTGTGACACAGAGGCACAGAGACTCTCAGACACAGAGACAATGAGACACTGAGTCTCTGAGACACTGAAACACTGACACACAGAGACACTGAGTCTTTGAGACACTGAGACACTGAGACACAGGGACACTGAGATTCTGAGACTCTGAGACACTGAGACTTTGAGACACTGAGACACTGAGACACAGGGACACTGAGATTCTGAGACTCTGAGACACAGAGGCACAGAGACACTGAGACTCTGAGACACTAATGCACAGAGACTCTGAGACTCTGGGAGACAGAGGCACAAAGACACTGAGACACAGAGATACTATGACACTGAGACACTGAGACACAGAGACACTGAGACACAGAGGCACAGAGAAACTGAGACACTGAGACTTTGAGACACTGAGACACAGAGACACTGAAACACAGAGACACTTAGACACAGAGATACTATGACACTGAGACACTGAGACTCTGATACTCTGAGACACTGAGACACTGAGACACTGAGACTCTGAGACACTGAGACACAGAGACACTGAGAATTTGAGACACTGAGACACTGAGACACAGAGACACTGTGATTCTGAGTCTCTGAGACACAGAGGCACAGAGACACTGAGACTCTGAGACACTAATGCACAGAGACTCTGAGACTCTGAGAGACAGAGGCACAAAGACACTGAGACACAGAGATACTATGACACTGAGAGATTGAGACACAGAGACACTGAGACACAGAGGCACAGAGAAACTGAGACACTGAGACTTTGAGACACTGAGACACAGAGACACTGAGACACAGAGACACTTAGACACAGAGATACTATGACACTGAGACACTGAGACTCTGAGACTCTGAGACACAGAGGCACAGAGACACTGAGACACAGAGTCACAGTGCCACTGAGACACTGAGACACAGAGACACAGAAACTCTTAGACACTGAGGCAATGAGTCACTGAGGCACTGATAATCTGAGACACTGTGACACTGAGGCACAGACAAACTCAGACACAGAGACACTGAGACTCTGAGACACTGAGACTCTGAGACTCTGAGATACTGAGACACAGAGACACTGAGACACTGAGACACAGAGACACTGAGACTCTGAGTCACTGAGACAAAAAGACACAGAGACACAGAGACACTGATACACTGAGACTCTGAGATACTGAGACTCAGAGACACTGAGACACTGAGGCACAGACACACTGAGACTCTGAGACACTGAGACACAGAGACACTGAGGCACAGAGACACTGAGACACAGAGACACTGAGACACTGAGACACAGAGACATTGAGACACTGAGACACTGAGACTCTGAGGCACAGAGACACTCAGACAAAGAGACACTGAGTCAATGAGACACTGATACACTGAGACTCTGAGACACTGAGACACTGAAACTCTGAGACACTGAGACACTGAGTGACTGGGCCACATAGACACGGAGACAGAGAGACACAGAGACACTGAATTTCTGAGACACTGATACACTGAGACACAGAGACACAGTGACTCTGAGACACTGCGGCTCAGAGACTCTCAGACAGAGAGACAACGAGGCACTGATTCTCTGAGACACTAATACACAGAGACAAAGAGACTGTGAGACACAGAGACACTGAGACACAAATAATTGAGACCCTGAGAGACAGATACACAGAGACTCTGAGACACTGAGACACAGAGACACTGAGACATGAGACTCTGAGACTCTGAGACTCTGAGACACTGAGACTCTCTGACTCTGAGACTCTGAGACACTGAGACACTGAGACACTGAGACTCTGAGACACTGAGACACAGAGACAATGAGACACTGTGACACAGAGGCACAGATACTCTCAGACACAGAGACAATGAGACACTGAGTCTCTGAGACACTGAAACACTGAGACACAGAGACACTGAGACTTTGAGACACTGAGACACTGAGACACAGAGACACTGAGATTCTGAGACTCTGAGACACAGAGGCACAGAGACACTGAGACACAGAGTCACAGTGACACTGAGACACTGAGACACAGAGACACAGAGACTCTTAGACACTGAGGCAATGAGACACTGATGCACTGATAATCTGAGACACTGTGACACTGAGGCACAGACAAACTCAGACACAGAGACACTGAGACACTGAGACTCTGAGACACTGAGACTCTGAGACTCTGAGATACTGAGACACAGAGAAACTGAGACACAGAGACACTGAGACTCTGAGTCACTGAGACACTGAGACACAAAGACACTGAGACTCTGAGACACTGAGACAAAAAGACACAGAGACACAGAGACACTGATACACTAAGACTCTGAGATAGTGAGACTCTGAGACACTGAGACATGAGACTCTGAGACTCTGAGACACTGAGACACTGAAACACTGAGACCCTGAGACACTGAGACTCTCTGACTCTGAGACTCTGAGACACTGAGACACTGAGACACTGAGACTCTGAGACACAGAGACAATGAGACACTGTGACACAGAGGCACAGAGACTCTCAGACACAGAGACAATGAGACACTGAGTCTCTGAGACACTGAAACACTGAGACACAGAGACACTGAGACTTTGAGAACTGAGACACTGAGGCACAGAGACACTGAGATTCTGAGACTCTGAGACACAGAGGCACAGAGACACTGAGACTCTGAGACACTAATGCACAGAGACTCTGAGACTCTGAGAGGCAGAGGCACAAAGACACTGAGACACAGAGATACTATGACACTGAGACACTGAGACTCAGAGACACTGAGACACAGAGGCACAGAGAAACTGAGACACTGAGACTTTGAGACACTGAGACACAGAGACACTGAGACACAGAGACACTGAGACACAGAGATACTATGACACTGAGACACTGAGACTCTGAGACTCTGAGACACTGAGACACTGAGACACTGAGACACTGAGACTCTGAGACACTGAGACACAGAGACACTGAGACTTTGAGACACTGAGACACTGAGACACAGAGACACTGTGATTCTGAGACTCTGAGACACAGAGACACAGAAACACTAAGACACACAGGCACAGAGAGACTGAGACACAGAGACGCAGAGACACTGAGAGACTGAGACACAAAGAATTGAGACTCTGAGACACAGAGACAATGAAACACAGATACACTGAGACTGTGAGACACTGAGACACTGAAAATCTGAGACACTGAGACACTGAGGCACAGAGACACTCAGACAGAGAGATATCGAGCTCTGAGACACTGATAAACTGAGACACAGAGACACAGACACTGTGACTCTGAGACCTGAGACACAGAGACACTGGGATACAGAGACACTGAGACTCTGAGACACTGAGAGAAAGAGACTGTGAGACACTGAGACACAGAGATACTGGGACAGAGAGACACTGACAGTCTGAAACACTGAGCCACAGAGACACCGAGGCACTGAGACACTGAAACACTGATACACTGAGACTCTGAGACACTGAGACACTGAGACCCTGAGACACTGAGACTCTGAGACACTGAAACACAGAGACAATGAGACACTGAGTCTCTGAGACACTGAGACACTGAGATCCTGAGACTCTGAGACACAGAGGGAGAGAGACACTGAGACTCTGAGACACTAATGCACAGAGACTCTGAGACTCTGAGAGACAGAGGCACAAAGACACTGAGACACAGAGATACTATGACACTGAGACACTGAGACACTGAGACACAGAGGCACAGAGAAACTGAGACACTGAGACTTTGAAACACTGAGACACAGAGACACTGAAACACAGAGACACTTAGACACAGAGATACTATGACACTGAGACACTGAGACACTGAGACTCTGAGACACTGAGACACAGAGACACTGAGACTTTGAGACACTGAGACACTGAGACACAGAGACACTGTGTTTCTGAGACTCTGAGACACAGAGGCACAGAGACACTGAGTCTCTGAGACACTAATGCACAGAGACTCTGAGACTCTGCGACACAGAGGCACAAAGACACTGAGACACAGAGATACTATGACACTGAGACACTGAGACACAGAGACACTGAGACACAGAGGGACAGATAAACTGAGACACTGAGAGTTTGAGACACTGAGACACAGAGACACTGAGACACTGAGACACAGAGACACATAGACACAGAGATACTATGACACTGAGACACTGAGACTCTGAGACTCTGAGACACAGAGGCACAGAAACACTGAGATTCTGAGACACTAATGCACAGAGACTCTGAGACTCTGAGAGACAGAGGCACAAAGACACTGAGACACAGAGATACTATGACACTGAGACACTGAGACACAGAGACACTGAGATTCTGAGTCTCTGAGACACAGAGGAACAGAGACACTGAGACTCTGAGACACTAATGCACAGAGACACTGAGACACTGAGACAGAGGCACAAAGACACTGAGACACAGAGATACTATGACACTGAGACACTGAAACACAGAGACACTGAGACACAGAGGCACAGAGAAACTGAGACACTGAGACTTTGAGACACTGAGACACAGAGACACTGAGAAACAGAGACACTTAGACACAGAGATACTATGACACTGAGACACTGAGACTCTGAGACTCTGAGACACAGAGGCACAGAGACACTGAGACACAGAGTCACATTGATACTGAGACACTGAGACACAGAGACACAGAGACTCTTAGACACTGAGGCAATGAGACACTGAGGCACTGATAATCTGAGACACTGTGACACTGAGGACAGACAAACTCAGACACAGAGACACTGAGACACTGAGACTCTGAGACACTGAGACTCTGAGACTCTGAGATACTGAGACACAGAGACACTGAGACTCTGAGACTCTGAGTCACTGAGACACTGAGACACTGAGAAACTGAGACTCTGAGACACTGAGACTCTGAGACTCTGAGACACTGAGACACTGAAACACTGAGACCCTGAGACACTGAGACTCTGAGACTCTGAGACTCTGAGACACTGAGGCACTGAGACTCTGAGACTCTGAGACACTGAGACACTGAAACACTGAGACCCTGAGACACTGAGACTCTCTGACTCTGAGACTCTGCGACACTGAGACACTGAGACTCTGAGACACTGAGACACAGAGACAATGAGACACTGTGACACAGAGGCACAGAGACTCTCAGACGCAGAGACAATGAGACACTGAGTCTCTGAGACACTGAAACACTGAGACACAGAGACACTGAGACTTTGAGACACTGAGACACTGAGACACAGAGACACTGAGATTCTGAGACTCTGAGACACAGAGGCACAGAGACACTGAGACACAGAGTCACAGTGACACTGAGACACAGAGACACAGAGACACAGAGACTCTTAGACACTGAGGCAATGAGACACTGATGCACTGATAATCTGAGACACTGTGACACTGAGGCACAGACAAACTCAGACACAGAGACACTGAGACACTGAGACTCTGAGTCACTGAAACACTGAGACACAAAGACACTGAGACTCTGAGACACTGAGACAAAAAGACACAGAGACACAGAGTCACTGATACACTAAGACTCTGAGATACTGAGACTCTGAGACACTGAGACACAAAGACACTGAGACATGAGACTCTGAGACTCTGAGATACTGAGACACAGAGACACTGAGACTCTGAGACTCTGAGTCACTGAGACACTGAGACACTGAGACACTGAGACACTGAGACTTTGAGACACTGAGACACAGAGACACTGAGAAACAGAGACACTTAGACACAGAGATACTATGACACTGAGACACTGAGACTCTGAGACTCTGAGACACAGAGGCACAGAGACACTGAGACACAGAGTCACAGTGATACTGAGACACTGAGACACAGAGACTCTTAGACACTGAGGCAATGAGACACTGAGGCACTGATAATCTGAGACACTGTGACACTGAGGACAGACAAACTCAGACACAGAGACACTGAGACACTGAGACTCTGAGACACTGAGACTCTGAGACTCTGAGATACTGAGACACAGAGACACTGAGACTCTGAGACTCTGAGTCACTGAGACACTGAGACACTGAGACTCTGAGACACTGAGACTCTGAGACTCTGAGACACTGAGACACTGAAACACTGAGACCCTGAGACACTGAGACTCTGAGACTCTGAGACTCTGAGACACTGAGGCACTGAGACTCTGAGACACTGAGACACAGAGACAATGAGACACAGAGTCACAGAGACTCTCAGACACAGAGACAATGAGACACTGAGTCTCTGAGACACTGAAACACTGAGACACAGAGACACTGAGACTTTGAGACACTGAGACACAGAGACACTGAGATTCTGAGACTCTGAGACACAGAGGCACAGAGACACTGAGACACAGAGATACTATGACACTGAGACACTGAGACTCTGATACTCTGAGACACTGAGACACTGAGACTCTGAGACACTGAGACACAGAGACACTGAGACACTGAGACACAGAGACACTGTGATTCTGAGTCTCTGAGACACAGAGGCACAGAGACACTGAGACTCTGAGACACTAATGCAGAGAGACTCTGAGACTCTGAGAGACAGAGGCACAAAGACACTGAGACACAGAGATACTATGACACTGAGACATTGAGACACAGAGACACTGAGACACAGAGACACATAGACACAGAGATACTATGACACTGAGACACTGAGACTCTGAGACTCTGAGACACAGAGGCACAGAGACACTGAGATTCTGAGACTCTGAGACACAGAGGCACAGAGACACTGAGACTCTGAGACACTAATGCACAGAGACTCTGAGACTCTGAGAGACAGAGGCACAAAGACACTGAGACACAGAGATACTATGACACTGAGACACTGAGACACAGAGACACTGAGATTCTGAGACTCTGAGACACAGAGGCACAGAGACACTGAGACTCTGATACACTAATGCACAGAGACTCTGAGACACTGAGACAGAGGCACAAAGACACTGAGACACAGAGATACTATGACACTGAGACACTGAGACACAGAGACACTGAGACACAGAGGCACAGAGAAACTGAGACACTGAGACTTTGAGACACTGAGACACAGAGACACTGAGACACAGAGACACTTAGACACAGAGATACTATGACACTGAGACTCTGAGACTCTGAGACACAGAGGCACAGAGACACTGAGACACAGAGTCACAGTGACACTGAGACACTGAGACACAGAGACACAGAGACTCTTAGACACTGAGGCAATGAGACACTGAGGCACTGATAATCTGAGACACTGTGACACTGAGGCACAGACAAACTCAGACACAGAGACACTGAGACTCTGAGACACTGAGACTCTGAGACTCTGAGATACTGAGACACAGAGACACTGAGACACTGAGACACAGAGACACTGAGACTCTGAGTCACTGAGACACTGAGACACAAAGACACTGAGACACTGAGACTCTGAGACACTGAGACAAAAAGACACAGAGACACAGAGACACTGATACACTGAGACTCTGAGATACTGAGACTCAGAGACACTGAGACACTGAGGCACAGACACACTGAGACTCTGAGACACTGAGGCACTGAGACACTGAGACACAGAGACACTGAGACACTGAGACACAGAGACATTGAGACACTGAGACTCTGAGACTCTGAGGCACAGAGACACTCAGACAAAGAGACACTGAGTCAATGAGACACTGATACACTGAGACTATGAGACACAGAGACACTGAAACTCTGAGACACTGAGACACTGAGTGACTGGGCCACATAGACACGGAGACAGAGAGACACAGAGACACTGAATTTCTAAGACACTGATACACTGAGACACAGAGACACAGTGACTCTGAGACACCGCGGCTCAGAGACTCTCAGACAGAGAGACAACGAGGCACTAATTCTCTGAGACACTAATACACAGAGACAAAGAGACTGTGAGACACAGAGACACTGAGACACAAAGAATTGAGACCCTGAGAGACAGATACACAGAGACTCTGAGACACTGAGACACAGAGACATTGAGACACTGAGACACTGAGACACTGAACACTGAGACACAGAGACACTGAGACACAGAGACAGAGAGACACTGAGACTCTGAGACACTGAGACACTGAGACACAGAAATACTGAGACACAGAGACACTGAGACAAAGAGACAATGAGACACAGAGACACTGAGACTCTGAGACACTGAGACACAGAGACACTGAGACACTGAGACACAGAGACACTGAGACACTGAGACACGGAGACACTGTGACACTGAGGCACAGAGACACTGAGACATAGAGACACTGAGACACTGAGACTCTGAGACACTGAGACACTGTGACACAGATACACTGAGACACAGAGACACAGAGACAGAGAGACACTGAGGCTCTGAGACACTGATACACTGAGACACAGAGACACTGAGGCACAGAGACATTGTGATACTGAGACTCTGAGACACAAAGACACAGAGACACTAAGACACAGAGACACAGAGAGACTGAGACACAGAGACCCAGAGACACTGAGACACTGAGACACAAAGAACTGAGACCCTGAGACACAGAGACAATGAAACACAGATACACTGACACTCTGATACACTGAGACACTGAAAATCTGAGACACTGAGACACTGAGGCACAGAGACACTGGGATACAGAGACACTGAGACTCTGAGACACAAAGACTCTGAGACACTGAGACAAAGAGACTGTGAGACACTGAAACACAGAGATACTGGGACAGAGAGACACTGACAGTCTGAGACACTGAGACACTGAGACACTGAGACACAGAGACACTGAGATTCTGGGACTCTGAGACACAGAGGCACAGAGACACTGAGACTCTGAGACACTAATGCACAGAGACTCTGAGACGCTGAGAGACAGAGGCACAAAGACACTGAGACACAGAGATACTATGACACTGAGACACTGAGACACAGAGACACTGAGACACAGAGGCACAGAGAAACTGAGACACTGAGACTTTGAGACACTGAGACTCTGAGACACAGAGGCACAGAGACACTGAGACACTGAGACACAGAGACACAGATACTCTTAGACACTGAGGCAATGAGACACTGAGGCACTGATAATCTGAGACACTGTGACACTGAGGCACAGACAAACTCAGACACAGAGACACTGAGACACTGAGACTCTGAGGCACTGAGACTCTGAGATTCTGAGATACTGAGACACAGAGAAACTGAGACACAGAGACACTGAGACTCTGAGTCACTGAGACACTGAGACACAAAGACACTGAGACACTGAGACTCTGAGACACTGTGACAAAAAGACACAGAGACACAGAGACACTTATACACTAAGACTCTGAGATACTGAGACTCTGAGACACTGAGACACAGAGACACTGAGACATGAGATTCTGAGACTCTGAGACACTGAGACACTGAAACACTGAGACCCTGAGACACTGAGACTCTCTGACTCTGAGACTCTGAGACACTGAGACACTGAGACTCTGAGACACTGAGACACAGAGACAATGAGACACTGTGACACAGAGGCACAGAGACTTTCAGACACAGAGACAATGAGACACTGAGTCTCTGAGACACTGAAACACTGAGACACAGAGACACTGAGACTTTGAGACACTGAGACACTGAGACACAGAGACACTGAGATTCTGAGACTCTGAGACACAGAGGCACAGAGACACTGAGACTCTGAGACACTAATGCACAGAGACTCTGAGACTCTGAGAGACAGAGGCACAAAGACACTGAGACACAGAGATACTATGACACTGAGACACTGAGACACAGAGACACTGAGACACAGAGGCACAGAGAAACTGAGACACTGAGACTCTCTGACTCTGAGACTCTGAGACACTGAGACACTGAGACTCTGAGACACTGAGACACAGAGACAATGAGACACTGTGACACAGAGGCACAGAGACTCTCAGACACAGAGACAATGAGACACTGAGTCTCTGAGACACTGAAACACTGAGACACAGAGACACTGAGACTTTGAGACACTGAGACACTGAGACAGAGGCACAAAGACACTGAGACACAGAGATACTATGACACTGAGACACTGAGACACAGAGACACTGAGATTCTGAGACTCTGAGACACAGAGGCACAGAGACACTGAGACTCTGAGACACTAATGCACAGAGACTCTGAGACTCTGAGAGACAGAGGCACAAAGACACTGAGACACAGAGATACTATGACACTGAGACATTGAGACACAGAGACACTGAGACACAGAGACACATAGACACAGAGATACTATGACACTGAGACACTGAGACTCTGAGACTCTGAGACACAGAGGCACAGAGACACTGAGATTCTGAGACTCTGAGACACAGAGACACTGAGACTCTGAGACACTAATGCACAGAGACTCTGAGACTCTGAGAGACAGAGGCACAAAGACACTGAGACACAGAGATACTATGACACTGAGACACTGAGACACAGAGACACTGAGATTCTGAGACTCTGAGACACAGAGGCACAGAGACACTGAGACTCTGATACACTAATGCACAGAGACTCTGAGACACTGAGACAGAGGCACAAAGACACTGAGACACAGAGATACTATGACACTGAGACACTGAGACACAGAGACACTGAGACACAGAGGCACAGAGAAACTGAGACACTGAGACTTTGAGACACTGAGACACAGAGACACTGAGACACAGAGACACTTAGACACAGAGATACTATGACACTGAGACACTGAGACTCTGAGACTCTGAGACACAGAGGCACAGAGACACTGAGACACAGAGTCACAGTGACACTGAGACACAGAGACACAGAGACTCTTAGACACTGAGGCAATGAGACACTGAGGCACTGATAATCTGAGACACTGTGACACTGAGGCACAGACAAACTCAGACACAGAGACACTGAGACTCTGAGACACTGAGACTCTGAGACTCTGAGATACTGAGACACAGAGACACTGAGACACTGAGACACAGAGACACTGAGACTCTGAGTCACTGAGACACTGAGACACAAAAGACACTGAGACACTGAGACTCTGAGACACTGAGACAAAAAGACACAGAGACACAGAGACACTGATACACTGAGACTCTGAGATACTGAGACTCAGAGACACTGAGACACTGAGGCACAGACACACTGAGACTCTGAGACACTGAGGCACTGAGACACTGAGACACAGAGACACTGAGACACTGAGACACAGAGACATTGAGACACTGAGACTCTGAGACTCTGAGGCACAGAGACACTCAGACAAAGAGACACTGAGTCAATGAGACACTGATACACTGAGACTATGAGACACAGAGACACTGAAACTCTGAGACACTGAGACACTGAGTGACTGGGCCACATAGACACGGAGACAGAGAGACACAGAGACACTGAATTTCTGAGACACTGATACACTGAGACACAGAGACACAGTGACTCTGAGACACCGTGGCTCAGAGACTCTCAGACAGAGAGACAACGAGGCACTGATTCTCTGAGACACTAATACACAGAGACAAAGAGACTGTGAGACACAGAGACACTGAGACACAAAGAATTGAGACCCTGAGAGACAGATACACAGACACTCTGAGACACTGAGACACAGAGACATTGAGACACTGAGACACTGAGACACTGAACACTGAGACACAGAGACACTGAGACACAGAGACAGAGAGACACTGAGACTCTGAGACACTGAGACACAGAAATACTGAGACACAGAGACACTGAGACAAAGAGACAATGAGACACAGAGACACTGAGACTCTGAGACACTGAGACACAGAGACACTGAGACACTGAGACACAGAGACACTGAGACACGGAGACACTGTGACACTGAGGCACAGAGACACTGAGACATAGAGACACTGAGACACTGAGACTCTGAGACACTGAGACACTGTGACACAGATACACTGAGACACAGAGACACAGAGACAGAGAGACACTGAGGCTCTGAGACACTGATACACTGAGACACAGAGACACTGAGGCACAGAGACATTGTGATACTGAGACTCTGAGACACAAAGACACAGAGACACTAAGACACAGAGACACAGAGAGACTGAGACACAGAGACCCAGAGACACTGAGACACTGAGACACAAAGAACTGAGACCCTGAGACACAGAGACAATGAAACACAGATACACTGACACTCTGATACACTGAGACACTGAAAATCTGAGACACTGAGACACTGAGGCACAGAGACACTGGGATACAGAGACACTGAGACTCTGAGACACAAATACTCTGAGACACTGAGACACGGAGACACTGAGACAGAGGCACAAAGACACTGAGACACAGAGATACTATGACACTGAGACACTGAGACATAGAGACACAGAGACTCTTAGACACTGAGGCAATGAGACACTGAGGCACTGATAATCTGAGACACTGTGACACTGAGGCATAGACAAACTCAGACACAGAGACACTGAGACACTGAGACTCTGAGACACTGAGACTCTGAGACTCTGAGATACTGAGACACAGAGACACTGAGACTCTTAGTCACTGAGACACTGAGACACAAAGACACTGAGACACTGAGACTCTGAGACACTGAGACAAAAAGACACAGAGACACAGAGACACTGATACACTAAGACTCTGAGATACTGAGACTCTGAGACACTGAGACACAGAGACACTGAGACATGAGACTCTGAGACTCTGAGACACTGAGACACTGAAACACTGAGACACTGAGACACTGAGACTCTGAGAATCTGAGACTCTGAGACACTGAGACACTGAGACACTGAGACTCTGAGACTCTGAGACACTGAGACAATGTGACACTGTGACACAGAGGCACAGAGACTCTCAGACACAGAGACAATGAGACACTGAGTCTCTGAGACACTGAAACACTGAGACACAGAGACACTGAGACTTTGAGACACTGAGACACTGAGACAGAGGCACAAAGACACTGAGACACAGAGATACTATGACACTGAGACACTGAGACACAGAGACACTGAGATTCTGAGACTCTGAGACACAGAGGCACAGAGACACTGAGACTCTGAGACACTAATGCACAGAGACTCTGAGACTCTGAGAGACAGAGGCACAAAGACACTGAGACACAGAGATACTATGACACTGAGACACTGAGACACAGAGACACTGAGACTCTGAGACTCTGAAACACAGAGGCACAGAGACACTGAGATTCTGAGACTCTGAGACACAGAGGCACAGAGACACTGAGACTCTGAGACACTAATGCACAGAGACTCTGAGACTCTGAGAGACAGAGGCACAAAGACACTGAGACACAGAGATACTATGACACTGAGACACTGAGACACAGAGACACAGAGACACTGAGATTCTGAGACTCTGAGACACAGAGGCACAGAGACACTGAGACTCTGAGACACTAACGCACAGAGACTCTGAGACACTGAGACAGAGGCACAAAGACACTGAGACACAGAGATACTATGACACTGAGACACTGAGACATAGAGACACAGAGACTCTTAGACACTGAGGCAATGAGACACTGAGGCACTGATAATCTGAGACACTGTGACACTGAGGCACAGACAAACTCAGACACAGAGACACTGAGACACTGAGACTCTGAGACACTGAGACTCTGAGACTCTGAGATACTGAGACACAGAGACACTGAGACACAGAGTCACTGAGACACTGAGACACAAAGACACTGAGACACTGAGACTCTGAGACACTGAGACAAAAAGACACAGAGACACAGAGACACTGATACACTAAGACTCTGAGATACTGAGACTCTGAGACACTGAGACACAGAGACACTGAGACATGAGACTCTGAGACTCTGAGACACTGAGACACTGAAACACTGAGACCCTGAGACACTGAGACTCTGAGACTCTGAGACTCTGAGACTCTGAGACACTGAGACACTGAGACACTGAGACTCTGAGACACTGAGACACTGAGACAATGAGACACTGTGACACAGAGGCACAGAGACTCTCAGACACAGAGACAATGAGACACTGAGTCTCTGAGACACTGAAACACTGAGACACAGAGACACTGAGACTTTGAGACACTGAGACACTGAGACAGAGGCACAAAGACACTGAGACACAGAGATACTATGACACTGAGACACTGAGACACAGAGACACTGAGATTCTGAGACTCTGAGACACTGAGACACAAAGACACTGAGACACTGAGACTCTGAGACACTGAGACAAAAAGACACAGAGACACAGAGACACTGATACACTAAGACTCTGAGATACTGAGACTCTGAGACACTGAGACACAGAGACACTGAGACATGAGACTCTGAGACTCTGAGACACTGAGACACTGAAACACTGAGACACTGAGACACTGAGACTCTGAGAATCTGAGACTCTGAGACACTGAGACACTGAGACACTGAGACTCTGAGACTCTGAGACACTGAGACAATGTGACACTGTGACACAGAGGCACAGAGACTCTCAGACACAGAGACAATGAGACACTGAGTCTCTGAGACACTGAAACACTGAGACACAGAGACACTGAGACTTTGAGACACTGAGACACTGAGACAGAGGCACAAAGACACTGAGACACAGAGATACTATGACACTGAGACACTGAGACACAGAGACACTGAGATTCTGAGACTCTGAGACACAGAGGCACAGAGACACTGAGACTCTGAGACACTAATGCACAGAGACTCTGAGACTCTGAGAGACAGAGGCACAAAGACACTGAGACACAGAGATACTATGACACTGAGACACTGAGACACAGAGACACTGAGACTCTGAGACTCTGAAACACAGAGGCACAGAGACACTGAGATTCTGAGACTCTGAGACACAGAGGCACAGAGACACTGAGACTCTGAGACACTAATGCACAGAGACTCTGAGACTCTGAGAGACAGAGGCACAAAGACACTGAGACACAGAGATACTATGACACTGAGACACTGAGACACAGAGACACAGAGACACTGAGATTCTGAGACTCTGAGACACAGAGGCACAGAGACACTGAGACTCTGAGACACTAACGCACAGAGACTCTGAGACACTGAGACAGAGGCACAAAGACACTGAGACACAGAGATACTATGACACTGAGACACTGAGACATAGAGACACAGAGACTCTTAGACACTGAGGCAATGAGACACTGAGGCACTGATAATCTGAGACACTGTGACACTGAGGCACAGACAAACTCAGACACAGAGACACTGAGACACTGAGACTCTGAGACACTGAGACTCTGAGACTCTGAGATACTGAGACACAGAGACACTGAGACACAGAGTCACTGAGACACTGAGACACAAAGACACTGAGACACTGAGACTCTGAGACACTGAGACAAAAAGACACAGAGACACAGAGACACTGATACACTAAGACTCTGAGATACTGAGACTCTGAGACACTGAGACACAGAGACACTGAGACATGAGACTCTGAGACTCTGAGACACTGAGACACTGAAACACTGAGACCCTGAGACACTGAGACTCTGAGACTCTGAGACTCTGAGACTCTGAGACACTGAGACACTGAGACACTGAGACTCTGAGACACTGAGACACTGAGACAATGAGACACTGTGACACAGAGGCACAGAGACTCTCAGACACAGAGACAATGAGACACTGAGTCTCTGAGACACTGAAACACTGAGACACAGAGACACTGAGACTTTGAGACACTGAGACACTGAGACAGAGGCACAAAGACACTGAGACACAGAGATACTATGACACTGAGACACTGAGACACAGAGACACTGAGATTCTGAGACTCTGAGACACAGAGGCACAGAGACACTGAGACTCTGAGACACTAATGCACAGAGACTCTGAGACTCTGAGAGACAGAGGCACAAAGACACTGAGACACAGAGATACTATGACACTGAGACACTGAGACACAGAGACACTGAGACGCAGAGGCACAGATAAACTGAGACACTGAGACTTTGAGACACTGAGACACAGAGACACTGAGACACAGAGACACTTAGACACAGAGATACTATGACACTGAGACACTGAGACTCTGAGACTCTGAGACTCTGAGACTCTGAGACACTGAGACACTGGGACTCTGAGACACTGAGACACAGAGACACGGAGACTTTGAGACACAGAGACACTGTGACACAGAGACACTTAGACACAGAGATACTATGACACTGAGACACTGAGACTCTGAAACTCTGAGACTCTGAGACACTGAGACACTGAGACACAGAGACACTGAGACTTTGAGACACTGAGACACTGAGACACAGAGACACTGTGATTCTGAGACTCTGAGACACAGAGGCACAGAGACACTCAGACTCTGAGACACTAATGCACAGAGACTCTGAGACTCTGAGAGACAGAGGCACAAAGACACTGAGACACAGAGATACTATGACACTGAGACACTGAGACACAGAGACACTGAGACACAGAGGCACAGAGAAACTGAGACACTGAGACGTTGAGACACTGAGACACAGAGACACTGAGACACAGAGACACTTTGACACAGAGATACTATGACACTGAGACACTGAGACTCCGAGACTCTGAGACACAGAGGCACAGAGACACTGAGACACAGAGTCACAGTGACACTGAGACACAGAGTCACAGAGACTCTGAGACTCTGACTCACTGAGACACTGAGACACAAAGACACTGAGACACTGAGACTCTGAGACACTGAGACAAAAAGACACAGAGACACTGATACACTAAGACTCTGAGATACTGAGACTCTGAGATACTGAGACTCAGAGACACTGAGACACTGAGGCACAGACACACTGAGACTCTGAGACACTGGGACACAGAGACACTGAGGCACAGAGACACTGAGACACAGAGACACTGAGACACTGAGACACTGAGACACTGTGACACTGAGACACAGAGACATTGAGACACTGAGACACTGAGACTCTGATGCACAGAGACACTCAGACAAAGAGACACTGATGCAATGAGACACTGATACACTGAGACTATGAGACACAGAGACACTGAAACACTGAGACACTGAGTGACTGGGCCACATAGACACGGAGACAGAGAGACACAGAGACAATGCATTTCTGAGACACTGATACACTGAGACACAGAGACACAGTGACTCTGAGACACTGCGGCTCAGAGACTCTCAGACAGAGAGACAACGAGGCACTGATTCTCTGAGACACTAATACACAGAGACAAAGAGACTGTGAGACACTGAGACACAAAGAATTGAGACCCTGAGAGACAGATACACAGAGACTCTGAGACACTGAGACACAGAGACATTGAGACACTGAGACTCTGAGACTCTGAGACTCTGAGACACTGAGACACTGAACACTGAGACACAGAGACACTGAGACACAGAGACACTGAGACTCTGAGACACTGAGACACTGAGACATAATAATACGAGACACAGAGACACTGAGACACAGAGACAATGAGACACAGAGACACTGAGACACTGAGACACAGAGACACTGAGACACAGAGACACTGAGACACTGAGACACGGAGACACTGAGACACGGAGACACTGCGACACTGAGACACTGAGACACGGAGACACTGAGACACGGAGACACTTGACACTGAGGCACAGAGACACTGAGACTCTGAAACTCTGAGACACTGATACACTGAGACACAGAGACAATGAAACACAGATACACTGACACTCTAAGACACTGAGACACTGAAAATCTGAGACACTGAGACACTGAGGCACAGAGACACTGGGATACAGAGACACTGAGACTCTGAGACACAAAGACTCTGAGACACTGAGACAAAGAGACTGTGAGACACTGAGACACAGAGACAATGAGACACTGAGACACAGAGGCACAGAGACTCTCAGACACAGAGGCAATGAGACACTGAGTCTCTGAGACACTGAAACACTGAGACACAGAGACACTGAGACTTTGAGACACTGAGACACTGAGACACTGAGATTCTGAGACTCTGAGACACAGAGGCACAGAGACACTGAGACTCTGAGACACTAATGCACAGAGACTCTGAGACTCTGAGAGACAGAGGCACAAAGACACTGAGACACAGAGATACTATGACACTGAGACACTGAGACACAGAGACACTGAGACACAGAGGCACAGAGAAACTGAGACACTGAGACTTTGAGACACTGAGACACAGAGACACTGAAACACAGAGACACATAGACACAGAGATACTATGACACTGAGACACTGAGACACAGAGACACTGAGTTACAGAGGCACAGAGAAACTGAGACACAGAGACACATAGACACAGAGATACTATGACACTGAGACACTGAGACTCTGAGACTCTGAGACACAGAGGCACAGAGACACTGAGATTCTGAGTCTCTGAGACACAGAGGCACAGAGACACTGAGACTCTGAGACACTAATGCACAGAGACTCTGAGACTCTGAGAGACAGAGCCACAAAGACACTGAGACACAGAGATACTATGACACTGAGACACTGAGACACAGAGACACTGAGATTCTGAGACTCTGAGACACAGAGGCACAGAGACACTGAGACTCTGAGACACTAACGCACAGAGACTCTGAGACACTGAGACAGAGGCACAAAGACACTGAGACACAGAGATACTATGACACTGAGACACTGAGACATAGAGACACAGAGAATCTTAGACACTGAGGCAATGAGACACTGAGGCACTGATAATCTGAGACACTGTGACACTGAGGCACAGACAAACTCAGACACAGAGACACTGAGACACTGAGACTCTGAGACACTGAGACTCTGAGACTCTGAGATACTGAGACAAAGAGACACTGAGACACTGAGACACAGAGACACTGAGACTCTGAGTCACTGAGACACTGAGACACAAAGACACTGAGTCACTGAGACACTGAGACAAAAAGACACAGAGACACAGAGACACTGATACACTAAGACTCTGAGATACTGAGACTCTGAGACACTGAGACACAGAGACACTGAGACATGATACTCTGAGACTCTGAGACACTATGACACTGAAACACTGAGACCCTGAGACACTGAGACTCTGAGACTCTGAGACTCTGAGACACTGAGACACTGAGACACTTTGACACAGAGATACTATGACACTGAGACACTGAGACTCCGAGACTCTGAGACACAGAGGCACAGAGACACTGAGACACAGAGTCACAGTGACACTGAGACACAGAGTCACAGAGACTCTGAGACTCTGACTCACTGAGACACTGAGACACAAAGACACTGAGACACTGAGACTCTGAGACACTGAGACAAAAAGACACAGAGACACTGATACACTAAGACTCTGAGATACTGAGACTCTGAGATACTGAGACTCAGAGACACTGAGACACTGAGGCACAGACACACTGAGACTCTGAGACACTGGGACACAGAGACACTGAGGCACAGAGACACTGAGACACAGAGACACTGAGACACTGAGACACTGACACACTGTGACACTGAGACACAGAGACATTGAGACACTGAGACACTGAGACTCTGATGCACAGAGACACTCAGACAAAGAGACACTGATGCAATGAGACACTGATACACTGAGACTATGAGACACAGAGACACTGAAACACTGAGACACTGAGTGACTGGGCCACATAGACACGGAGACAGAGAGACACAGAGACAATGCATTTCTGAGACACTGATACACTGAGACACAGAGACACAGTGACTCTGAGACACTGCGGCTCAGAGACTCTCAGACAGAGAGACAACGAGGCACTGATTCTCTGAGACACTAATACACAGAGACAAAGAGACTGTGAGACACAGAGACACTGAGACACAAAGAATTGAGACCCTGAGAGACAGATACACAGAGACTCTGAGACGCTGAGACACAGAGACATTGAGACACTGAGACTCTGAGACTCTGAGACTCTGAGACACTGAGACACTGAACACTGAGACACAGAGACACTGAGACACAGAGACACTGAGACACTGAGACTCTGAGACACTGAGACAAAAAGACACAGAGACACAGAGACACTGATACACTAAGACTCTGAGATACTGAGACTCTGAGACACTGAGACACAGAGACACTGAGACATGAGACTCTGAGACTCTGAGACACTGAGACACTGAAACACTGAGACCCTGAGACACTGAGACTCTGAGACTCTGAGACTCTGAGACACTGAGACACTGAGACACTGAGACTCTGAGACACTGAGACACTGAGACAATGAGACACTGTGACACAGAGGCACAGAGACTCTCAGACACAGAGACAATGAGACACTGAGTCTCTGAGACACTGAAACACTGAGACACAGAGACACTGAGACTTTGAGACACTGAGACACTGAGACAGAGGCACAAAGACACTGAGACACAGAGATACTATGACACTGAGACACTGAGACACAGAGACACTGAGATTCTGAGACTCTGAGACACAGAGGCACAGAGACACTGAGACTCTGAGACACTAATGCACAGAGACTCTGAGACTCTGAGAGACAGAGGCACAAAGACACTGAGACACAGAGATACTATGACACTGAGACACTGAGACACAGAGACACTGAGACGCAGAGGCACAGATAAACTGAGACACTGAGACTTTGAGACACTGAGACACAGAGACACTGAGACACAGAGACACTTAGACACAGAGATACTATGACACTGAGACACTGAGACTCTGAGACTCTGAGACTCTGAGACTCTGAGACACTGAGACACTGGGACTCTGAGACACTGAGACACAGAGACACGGAGACTTTGAGACACAGAGACACTGTGACACAGAGACACTTAGACACAGAGATACTATGACACTGAGACACTGAGACTCTGAAACTCTGAGACTCTGAGACACTGAGACACTGAGACACAGAGACACTGAGACTTTGAGACACTGAGACACTGAGACACAGAGACACTGTGATTCTGAGACTCTGAGACACAGAGGCACAGAGACACTCAGACTCTGAGACACTAATGCACAGAGACTCTGAGACTCTGAGAGACAGAGGCACAAAGACACTGAGACACAGAGATACTATGACACTGAGACACTGAGACACAGAGACACTGAGACACAGAGGCACAGAGAAACTGAGACACTGAGACGTTGAGACACTGAGACACAGAGACACTGAGACACAGAGACACTTTGACACAGAGATACTATGACACTGAGACACTGAGACTCCGAGACTCTGAGACACAGAGGCACAGAGACACTGAGACACAGAGTCACAGTGACACTGAGACACAGAGTCACAGAGACTCTGAGACTCTGACTCACTGAGACACTGAGACACAAAGACACTGAGACACTGAGACTCTGAGACACTGAGACAAAAAGACACAGAGACACTGATACACTAAGACTCTGAGATACTGAGACTCTGAGATACTGAGACTCAGAGACACTGAGACACTGAGGCACAGACACACTGAGACTCTGAGACACTGGGACACAGAGACACTGAGGCACAGA
Source organism: Prionace glauca (assembly GCA_037974335.1). NCBI lineage: Eukaryota > Metazoa > Chordata > Chondrichthyes > Carcharhiniformes > Carcharhinidae > Prionace > Prionace glauca. The sequence goes on along the minus strand of JBBMRE010000232.1, from coordinate 283,297 downwards.
GACACTGAGACACAGAGACACTGAGACACTGAGACACTGAGACACTGTGACACTGAGACACAGAGACATTGAGACACTGAGACACTGAGACTCTGATGCACAGAGACACTCAGACAAAGAGACACTGATGCAATGAGACACTGATACACTGAGACTATGAGACACAGAGACACTGAAACACTGAGACACTGAGTGACTGGGCCACATAGACACGGAGACAGAGAGACACAGAGACAATGCATTTCTGAGACACTGATACACTGAGACACAGAGACACAGTGACTCTGAGACACTGCGGCTCAGAGACTCTCAGACAGAGAGACAACGAGGCACTGATTCTCTGAGACACTAATACACAGAGACAAAGAGACTGTGAGACACAGAGACACTGAGACACAAAGAATTGAGACCCTGAGAGACAGATACACAGAGACTCTGAGACACTGAGACACAGAGACATTGAGACACTGAGACTCTGAGACTCTGAGACTCTGAGACACTGAGACACTGAACACTGAGACACAAAGACACTGAGACACAGAGACACTGAGACTCTGAGACACTGAGACACTGAGACATAATAATACGAGACACAGAGACACTGAGACACAGAGACAATGAGACACAGAGACACTGAGACACTGAGACACAGAGACACTGAGACACAGAGACACTGAGACACTGAGACACGGAGACACTGAGACACGGAGACACTGCGACACTGAGACACTGAGACACGGAGACACTGAGACACGGAGACACTTGACACAGAGGCAATGAGACACTGAGACTCTGAAACTCTGAGACACTGATACACTGAGACACAGAGACAATGAAACACAGATACACTGACACTCTGAGACACTGAGACACTGAAAATCTGAGACACTGAGACACTGAGGCACAGAGACACTGAGATACAGAGACACTGAGACTCTGAGACACAAAGACTCTGAGACACTGAGACAAAGAGACTGTGAGACACTGAGACACAGAGACAATGAGACACTGAGACACAGAGGCACAGAGACTCTCAGACACAGAGGCAATGAGACACTGAGTCTCTGAGACACTGAAACACTGAGACACAGAGACACTGAGACTTTGAGACACTGAGACACTGAGACACTGAGACACTGAGACACTGAGATTCTGAGACTCTGAGACACAGAGGCACAGAGACACTGAGACTCTGAGACACTAATGCACAGAGACTCTGAGACTCTGAGAGACAGAGGCACAAAGACACTGAGACACAGAGATACTATGACACTGAGACACTGAGACACAGAGACACTGAGACACAGAGGCACAGAGAAACTGAGACACTGAGACTTTGAGACACTGAGACACAGAGACACTGAAACACAGAGACACATAGACACAGAGATACTATGACACTGAGACACTGAGACACAGAGACACTGAGATACAGAGGCACAGAGAAACTGAGACACAGAGACACATAGACACAGAGATACTATGACACTGAGACACTGAGACTCTGAGACTCTGAGACACAGAGGCACAGAGACACTGAGATTCTGAGTCTCTGAGACACAGAGGCACAGAGACACTGAGACTCTGAGACACTAATGCACAGAGACTCTGAGACTCTGAGAGACAGAGCCACAAAGACACTGAGACACAGAGATACTATGACACTGAGACACTGAGACACAGAGACACTGAGATTCTGAGACTCTGAGACACAGAGGCACAGAGACACTGAGACTCTGAGACACTAACGCACAGAGACTCTGAGACACTGAGACAGAGGCACAAAGACACTGAGACACAGAGATACTATGACACTGAGACACTGAGACATAGAGACACAGAGAATCTTAGACACTGAGGCAATGAGACACTGAGGCACTGATAATCTGAGACACTGTGACACTGAGGCACAGACAAACTCAGACACAGAGACACTGAGACACTGAGACTCTGAGACACTGAGACTCTGAGATACTGAGACAAAGAGACACTGAGACACTGAGACACAGAAACACTGAGACTCTGAGTCACTGAGACACTGAGACACAAAGACACTGAGACACTGAGACACTGAGACAAAAAGACACAGAGACACAGAGACACTGATACACTAAGACTCTGAGATACTGAGACTCTGAGACACTGAGACACAGAGACACTGAGACATGATACTCTGAGACTCTGAGACACTATGACACTGAAACACTGAGACCCTGAGACACTGAGACTCTGAGACTCTGAGACTCTGAGACACTGAGACACTGAGACACTTTGACACAGAGATACTATGACACTGAGACACTGAGACTCCGAGACTCTGAGACACAGAGGCACAGAGACACTGAGACACAGAGTCACAGTGACACTGAGACACAGAGTCACAGAGACTCTGAGACTCTGACTCACTGAGACACTGAGACACAAAGACACTGAGACACTGAGACTCTGAGACACTGAGACAAAAAGACACAGAGACACTGATACACTAAGACTCTGAGATACTGAGACTCTGAGATACTGAGACTCAGAGACACTGAGACACTGAGGCACAGACACACTGAGACTCTGAGACACTGGGACACAGAGACACTGAGGCACAGAGACACTGAGACACAGAGACACTGAGACACTGAGACACTGAGACACTGTGACACTGAGACACAGAGACATTGAGACACTGAGACACTGAGACTCTGATGCACAGAGACACTCAGACAAAGAGACACTGATGCAATGAGACACTGATACACTGAGACTATGAGACACAGAGACACTGAAACACTGAGACACTGAGTGACTGGGCCACATAGACACGGAGACAGAGAGATACAGAGACAATGCATTTCTGAGACACTGATACACTGAGACACAGAGACACAGTGACTCTGAGACACTGCGGCTCAGAGACTCTCAGACAGAGAGACAACGAGGCACTGATTCTCTGAGACACTAATACACAGAGACAAAGAGACTGTGAGACACAGAGACACTGAGACACAAAGAATTGAGACCCTGAGAGACAGATACACAGAGACTCTGAGACACTGAGACACAGAGACATTGAGACACTGAGACTCTGAGACTCTGAGAATCTGAGACACTGAGACACTGAACACTGAGACACAGAGACACTGAGACACAGAGACACTGAGACTCTGAGACACTGAGACACTGAGACATAATAATACGAGACACAGAGACACTGAGACACAGAGACAATGAGACACAGAGACACTGAGACACAGAGACACTGAGACACAGAGACACTGAGACACGGAGACACTGAGACACGGAGACACTGCGACACTGAGACACTGAGACACGGAGACACTGAGACACGGAGACACTTGACACAGAGGCAATGAGACACTGAGACTCTGAAACTCTGAGACACTGATACACTGAGACACAGAGACAATGAAACACAGATACACTGACACTCTGAGACACTGAGACACTGAAAATCTGAGACACTGAGACACTGAGGCACAGAGACACTGGGATACAGAGACACTGAGACTCTGAGACACAAAGACTCTGAGACACTGAGACAAAGAGACTGTGAGACACTGAGACACAGAGACAATGAGACACTGAGACACAGAGGCACAGAGACTCTCAGACACAGAGGCAATGAGACACTGAGTCTCTGAGACACTGAAACACTGAGACACAGAGACACTGAGACTTTGAGACACTGAGACACTGAGACACTGAGACACTGAGACACTGAGATTCTGAGACTCTGAGACACAGAGGCACAGAGACACTGAGACTCTGAGACACTAATGCACAGAGACTCTGAGACTCTGAGAGACAGAGGCACAAAGACACTGAGACACAGAGATACTATGACACTGAGACACTGAGACACAGAGACACTGAGACACAGAGGCACAGAGAAACTGAGACACTGAGACTTTGAGACACTGAGACACAGAGACACTGAAACACAGAGACACATAGACACAGAGATACTATGACACTGAGACACTGAGACTCTGAGACACTGAGATACAGAGGCACAGAGAAACTGAGACACAGAGACACATAGACACAGAGATACTATGACACTGAGACACTGAGACTCCGAGACTCTGAGACACAGAGGCACAGAGACACTGAGATTCTGAGTCTCTGAGACACAGAGGCACAGAGACACTGAGACTCTGAGACACTAATGCACAGAGACTCTGAGACTCTGAGAGACAGAGCCACAAAGACACTGAGACACAGAGATACTATGACACTGAGACACTGAGACACAGAGACACTGAGATTCTGAGACTCTGAGACACAGAGGCACAGAGACACTGAGACTCTGAGACACTAACGCACAGAGACTCTGAGACACTGAGACAGAGGCACAAAGACACTGAGACACAGAGATACTATGACACTGAGACACTGAGACATAGAGACACAGAGAATCTTAGACACTGAGGCAATGAGACACTGAGGCACTGATAATCTGAGACACTGTGACACTGAGGCACAGACAAACTCAGACACAGAGACACTGAGACACTGAGACTCTGAGACACTGAGACTCTGAGACTCTGAGATACTGAGACAAAGAGACACTGAGACACTGAGACACAGAGACACTGAGACTCTGAGTCACTGAGACACTGAGACACAAAGACACTGAGACACTGAGACACTGAGACAAAAAGACACAGAGACACAGAGACACTGATACACTAAGACTCTGAGATACTGAGACTCTGAGACACTGAGACACAGAGACACTGAGACATGATACTCTGAGACTCTGAGACACTATGACACTGAAACACTGAGACCCTGAGACACTGAGACTCTGAGACTCTGAGACTCTGAGACACTGAGACACTGAGACACTTTGACACAGAGATACTATGACACTGAGACACTGAGACTCCGAGACTCTGAGACACAGAGGCACAGAGACACTGAGACACAGAGTCACAGAGACACAGAGACATTGAGACACTGAGACACTGAGACTCTGATGCACAGAGACACTCAGACAAAGAGACACTGATGCAATGAGACACTGATACACTGAGACTATGAGACACAGAGACACTGAAACACTGAGACACTGAGTGACTGGGCCACATAGACACGGAGACAGAGAGACACAGAGACAATGCATTTCTGAGACACTGATACACTGAGACACAGAGACACAGTGACTCTGAGACACTGCGGCTCAGAGACTCTCAGACAGAGAGACAACGAGGCACTGATTCTCTGAGACACGAATACACAGAGACAAAGAGACTGTGAGACACAGAGACACTGAGACACAAAGAATTGAGACCCTGAGAGACAGATACACAGAGACTCTGAGACGCTGAGACACAGAGACATTGAGACACTGAGACTCTGAGACTCTGAGACTCTGAGACACTGAGACACTGAACACTGAGACACAGAGACACTGAGACACAGAGACACTGAGACTCTGAGACACTGAGACACTGAGACATAATAATACGAGACACAGAGACACTGAGACACAGAGACAATGAGACACAGAGACACTGAGACACTGAGACACAGAGACACTGAGACACAGAGACACTGAAACACTGAGACACGGAGACACTGAGACACGGAGACACTGCGACACTGAGACACTGAGACACGGAGACACTGAGACACGGAGACACTTGACACTGAGGAAAAGAGACACTGAGACTCTGAAACTCTGAGACACTGATACACTGAGACACAGAGACAATGAAACACAGATACACTGACACTCTGAGACACTGAGACACTGAAAATCTGAGACACTGAGACACTGAGGCACAGAGACACTGGGATACAGAGAAACCGAGACTCTGAGACACAAAGACTCTGAGACACTGAGACAAAGAGACTGTGAGACACTGAGACACAGAGACAATGAGACACTGAGACACAGAGGCACAGAGACTCTCAGACACAGAGGCAATGAGACACTGAGTCTCTGAGACACTGAAACACTGAGACACAGAGACACTGAGACTTTGAGACACTGAGACACTGAGACACTGAGACACTGAGATTCTGAGACACTGAGACACAGAGGCACAGAGACACTGAGACTCTGAGACACTAATGCACAGAGACTCTGAGACTCTGAGAGACAGAGGCACAAAGACACTGAGACACAGAGATACTATGACACTGAGACACTGAGACACAGAGACACTGAGACACAGAGGCACAGAGAAACTGAGACACTGAGACTTTGAGACACTGAGACACAGAGACACTGAAACACAGAGACACATAGACACAGAGATACTATGACACTGAGACACTGAGACACAGAGACACTGAGATACAGAGGCACAGAGAAACTGAGACACAGAGACACATAGACACAGAGATACTATGACACTGAGACACTGAGACTCTGAGACACAGAGGCACAGAGACACTGAGACACAGAGTCACAGTGACACTGAGACACAGAGTCACAGAGACTCTTAGACACTGAGGCAATGAGACACTGAGGCACTGATAATCTGAGACACTGTGACACTGAGGCACAGACAAACTCAGACACAGAGAAACTGAGACACTGAGACTCTGAGACACTGAGACTCTGAGACTCTGAGATACTGAGACACAGAGACACTGAGACACAGAGACACTGAGACTCTGACTCACTGAGACACTGAGACACAAAGACACTGAGACACTGAGACTCTGAGACACTGAGACAAAAAGACACAGAGACACTGATACACTAAGACTCTGAGATACTGAGACTCAGAGACACTGAGACACTGAGGCACAGGCACACTGAGACTCTGAGACACTGGGACACAGAGACACTGAGGCACAGAGACACTGAGACACAGAGACACTGAGACACTGAGACACTGAGACACTGAGACACTGAGACACTGAGACACTGAGACACAGAGACATTGAGACACTGAGACACTGAGAATCTGATGCACAGAGACACTCAGACAAAGAGACACTGATGCAATGAGACACTGATACACTGAGACTATGAGACACAGAGACACTGAAACACTGAGACACTGAGTGACTGGGCCACATAGACACGGAGACAGAGAGACACAGAGACAATGAATTTCTGAGACACTGATACACTGAGACACAGAGACACAGTGACTCTGAGACACTGCGGCTCAGAGACTCTCAGACAGAGAGACAATGAGGCACTGATTCTCTGAGACACTAATACACAGAGACAAAGAGACTGTGAGACACAGAGACACTGAGACACAACGAATTGAGACCCTGAGAGACAGATACACAGAGACTCTGAGACATTGAGACACAGAGACATTGAGACACTGAGACTCTGAGACTCTGAGACACTGAGACACTGTGACACAGATACACTGAGACACAGAGACACAGAGACACAGAGACACTGAGGCTCTGAGACACTGATACACTGAGACACAGAGACAATGAAACACAGATACACTGACACTCTGAGACACTGAGACACTGAAAATCTGAGACACTGAGGCACAGAGACACTGGGATACAGAGACACTGAGACTCTGAGACACAAAGACTCTGAGACACTGAGACAAAGAGACTGTGAGACACTGAGACACAGAGACAATGAGACACTGAGACACAGAGGCACAGAGACTCTCAGACACAGAGGCAATGAGACACTGAGTCTCTGAGACACTGAAACACTGAGACACAGAGACACTGAGACTTTGAGACACTGAGACACTGAGACACTGAGATTCTGAGACTCTGAGACACAGAGGCACAGAGACACTGAGACTCTGAGACACTAATGCACAGAGACTCTGAGACTCTGAGAGACAGAGGCACAAAGACACTGAGACACAGAGATACTATGACACTGAGACACTGAGACACAGAGACACTGAGACACAGAGGCACAGAGAAACTGAGACACTGAGACTTTGAGACACTGAGACACAGAGACGCTGAAACACAGAGACACATAGACAAAGAGATACTATGACACTGAGACACTGAGACACTGAGACTCTGAGACACTGAGACACAGAGACACTGAGACTTTGAGACACTGAGACACTGAGACACAGAGACACTGTGATTCTGAGTCTCTGAGACACAGAGTCACAGAGACACTGAGACTCTGAGACACTAATGCACAGAGACTCTGAGACTCAGAGACACTGAGATACAGAGGCACAGAGAAACTGAGACACAGAGACACATGGACACAGAGATACTATAATACTGAGACACTGAGACTCTGAGACTCTGAGACACAGAGGCACAGAGGCACTGAGATTCTGAGACTCTGAGACACAGAGGCACAGAGACACTGAGACTCTGAGACACTAATGCACAGAGACTCTGAGACTCTGAGAGACAGAGGCACAAAGACACTGAGACACAGAGATACTATGACACTGAGACACTGAGACACTGAGATTCTGAGACTCTGAGACACAGAGGCACAGAGACACTGAGACTCTGAGACACTAACGCACAGAGACTCTGAGACACTGAGACAGAGGCACAAAGACACTGAGACACAGAGATACTATGACACTGAGACACTGAGACATAGAGACACAGAGACTCTTAGACACTGAGGCAATGAGACACTGAGGCACTGATAATCTGAGACACTGTGACACTGAGGCACAGACAAACTCAGACACAGAGACACTGAGACACTGAGACTCTGAGACACTGAGACTCTGTGACTCTGAGATACTGAGACACAGAGACACTGAGACACTGAGACACAGAGACACTGAGACTCTGAGTCACTGAGACACTGAGACACAAAGACACTGAGACACTGAGACTCTGAGACACTGAGACTCTGAGACACTGAGACACTGAGACAGAGGCACAAAGACACTGAGACACAGAGATACTATGACACTGAGACACTGAGACACATAGACACTGAGATTCTGAGACTCTGAGACACAGAGGCACAGAGACACTGAGACTCTGAGACACTAATGCACAGAGACACAGAGATACTATGACACTGAGACACTGAGACACAGATACACTGAGACACAGAGGCACAGAGAAACTGAGACACTGAGACTTTGAGACACTGAGACACAGAGACACTGAGACACAGAGACACTTTGACACAGAGATACTATGACACTGAGACACTGAGACTCTGAGACTCTGAGACACAGAGGCACAGAGACACTGAGACACAGAGTCACAGTGACACTGAGACACAGAGTCACAGAGAATCTTAGACACTGAGGCAATGAGACACTGAGGCACTGATAATCTGAGACACTGTGACACTGAGGCACAGACAAACTCAGACACAGAGACACTGAGACACTGAGACTCTGAGACACTGAGACTCTGAGACTCTGAGATACTGAGACACAGAGACACTGAGACACTGAGACACAGAGACACTGAGACTCTGACTCACTGAGACACTGAGACACAAAGACACTGAGACACTGAGACTCTGAGACACTGAGACAAAAAGACACAGAGACACTGATACACTAAGACTCTGAGATACTGAGACTCTGAGATACTGAGACTCAGAGACACTGAGACACTGAGGCACAGACACACTGAGACTCTGAGACACTGGGACACAGAGACACTGAGGCACAGAGACACTGAGACACAGAGACACTGAGACACTGAGACACTGAGACACAGAGACATTGAGACACTGAGACACTGAGACTCTGATGCACAGAGACACTCAGACAAAGAGACACTGATGCAATGAGACACTGATACACTGAGACTATGAGACACAGAGACACTGAAACACTGAGACACTGAGTGACTGGGCCACATAGACACGGAGACAGAGAGACACAGAGACAATGAATTTCTGAGACACTGAGACACAGAGACACTGAAACACAGAGACACATAGACACAGAGATACTATGACACTGAGACACTGAGACTCTGAGACTCTGATACTCTGAGACACTGAGACACTGAGACACTGAGACTCTGAGACACTGAGACACAGAGACACTGAGACTTTGAGACACTGAGACACAGAGACACTGTGATTCTGAGTCTCTGAGACACAGAGGCACAGAGACACTGAGACTCTGAGACACTAATGCACAGAGACTCTGAGGGACAGAGGCACAAATACACTGAGACACAGAGATACTATGACACTGAGACACTGAGACACAGAGACACTGAGACACAGAGGCACAGATAAACTGAGACACTGAGACTTTGAGACACTGAGACTCTGAGACACAGAGGCACAGAGACACTGAGACACAGAGTCACAGTGACACTGAGACACTGAGACACAGAGACACAGAGACTGAGACTCTGAGATTCTGAGATACTGAGACACAGAGAAACTGAGACACAGCGACACTGAGACTCTGAATCACTGAGACACTGAGACACAAAGACACTGAGACACTGAGACTCTGAGACACTGAGACAAAAAGACACAGAGACACAGAGACACTGATACACTAAGACTCTGAGATACTGAGACTCTGAGACACTGAGACACAGAGACACTGAGACATGAGACTCAGAGACTCTGAGACACTGAGACACTGAAACACTGAGACCCTGAGACACTGAGACTCTCTGACTCTGAGACTCTGAGACACTGAGACACTGAGACTCTGAGACACTGAGACACAGAGACAATGAGACACTGTGACACAGAGGCACAGAGACTCTCAGACACAGAGACAATGAGACACTGAGTCTCTGAGACACTGAAACACTGAGACACAGAGACACTGAGACTTTGAGACACTGAGACACTGAGACACAGAGAGACTGCGATTCTGAGACTCTGAGACACAGAGGCACAGAGACACTGAGACTCTGAGACACTATTGCACAGAGCCTCTGAGACTCTGAGAGACAGAGGCACAAAGACACTGAGACACAGAGATACTATGACACTGAGACACTGAGACACAGAGACACTGAGACACAGAGGCACAGAGAAACTGAGACACTGAGACTTTGAGACACTGAGACACAGAGACACTGAAACACAGAGACACATAGACACAGAGATACTATGACACTGAGACACTGAGACTCTGAGACTCTGATACTCTGAGACACTGAGACACTGAGACACTGAGACTCTGAGACACTGAGACACAGAGACACTGAGACTTTGAGACACTGAGACACAGAGACACTGTGATTCTGAGTCTCTGAGACACAGAGGCACAGAGACACTGAGACTCTGAGACACTAATGCACAGAGACTCTGAGGGACAGAGGCACAAATACACTGAGACACAGAGACACTGAGACACAGAGGCACAGAGAAACTGAGACACTGAGACTTTGAGACACTGAGACACAGAGACACTGAGACACAGAGACACATAGACACAGAGATACTATGACACTGAGACACTGAGACTCTGAGACTCTGAGAGACAGAGGCACAGAGACACTGAGATTCTGAGACTCTGAGACACAGAGGCACAGAGACACTGAGACTCTGAGACACTAATGCACAGAGACTCTGAGACTCTGAGAGACAGAGGCACAAAGACACTGAGACACAGAGATACTATGACACTGAGACACTGGGACACAGAGACACTGAGATTCTGAGACTCTGAGACACAGAGGCACAGAGACACTGAGACTCTGAGACACTAATGCACAGAGACTCTGAGACACTGAGACACAGAGATACTATGACACTGAGACACTGAGACACAGAGACACTGATACACAGAGGCACAGAGAAACTGAGACGCTGAGACTTTGAGACACTGAGACACAGATACACTGAGACACAGAGACACTTAGACACAGAGATACTATGACACTGAGACACTGAGACTCTGAGACACAGAGGCACAGAGGCACTGAGACACAGAGTCACAGTGACACTGAGACACTGAGACACAGAGACACTTTGACACAGAGATACTATGACACTGAGACACTGAGACTCTGAGACTCTGAGACACAGAGGCACAGAGACACTGAGACACAGAGTCACAGTGACACTGAGACACAGAGACACAGAGACTCTTAGACACTGAGGCAATGAGACACTGAGGCACTGATAATCTGAGACACTGTGACACTGAGGCACAGACAAACTCAGACACAGAGACACTGAGACACTGAGACTCTGAGACACTGAGACTCTGAGACTCTGAGATACTGAGACACAGAGACACTGAGACACTGAGACACAGAGACACTGAGACTCTGACTCACTGAGACACTGAGACACAAAGACACTGAGACACTGAGACTCTGAGACACTGAGACAAAAAGACACAGAGACACTGATACACTAAGACTCTGAGATACTGAGACTCTGAGATACTGAGATTCAGAGACACTGAGACACTGAGGCACAGAAACACTGAGACTCTGAGACATTGGGACACAGAGACACTGAGGCAAAGAGACACTGAGACACAGAGGCACTGAGACACTGAGACACAGAGACACTGAGATTCTGAGACTCTGAGACACAGAGGCACAGAGACACTGAGACTCTGAGACACTAATGCACAGAGACTCTGAGACTCTGAGAGACAGAGGCACAAAGACACTGAGACACAGAGATACTATGACACTGAGACACTGAGACACAGAGACACTGAGACACAGAGGCACAGAGAAACTGAGACACTGAGACTTTGAGACACTGAGACACAGAGACACTGAAACACAGAGACAAATAGACACAGAGATACTATGACACTGAGACACTGAGACTCTGAGACTCTGATACTCTGAGACACTGAGACACTGAGACACTGAGACTCTGAGACACTGAGACACAGAGACACTGAGACTTTGAGACACTGAGACACTGAGAGACAGATACACTGTGATTCTGAATCTCTGAGACACAGAGGCACAGAGACACTGAGACTCTGAGACACTAATGCACAGAGACTCTGAGACTCTGAGAGACAGAGGCACAAGTACACTGAGACACAGAGATACTATGACACTGAGACACTGAGACACAGAGACACTGAGACACTGAGACACAGAGACACTGAGACGCAGAGGCACAGATATACTGAGACACTGAGACTTTGAGACACTGAGACTTCGAGACACTGAGACACAGAGACACTTAGACACAGAGATACTATGACACTGAGACACTGAGACTCTGAGACTCTGAGACTCTGAGACAATGAGACACTGAGACACTGGGACTCTGAGACACTGAGACACAGAGACACGGAGACTTTGAGACACAGAGACACTGAGACACAGAGACACTTAGACACAGAGATACTATGACACTGAGACACTGAGACTCTGAAACTCTGAGACTCTGAGACACTGAGACACTGAGACACTGAGACTCTGAGACACTGAGACACAGAGACACTGAGACTTTGAGACACTGAGACACTGAGACACAGAGACACTGTGATTCTGAGACTCTGAGACACAGAGGCACAGAGACACTCAGACTCTGAGACACTAATGCACAGAGACTCTGAGACTCTGAGAGACAGAGGCACAAAGACACTGAGACACAGAGATACTATGACACTGAGACACTGAGACACAGAGACACTGAGACACAGAGGCACAGAGAAACTGAGACACTGAGACACTGAGACTTTGAGACACTGAGACACAGAGACACTGAGACACAGAGACACTTTGACACAGAGATACTATGACACTGAGACACTGAGACTCTGAGACTCTGAGACACAGAGGCACAGAGACACTGAGACACAGAGTCACAGTGACACTGAGACACAGAGTCACAGAGACTCTTAGACACTGAGGCAATGAGACACTGAGGCACTGATAATCTGAGACACTGTGACACTGAGGCACAGACAAACTCAGACACAGAGACACTGAGACACTGAGACTCTGAGACACTGAGACTCTGAGACTCTGAGATACTGAGACACAGAGACACTGAGACACTGAGACACAGAGACACTGAGACTCTGACTCACTGAGACACTGAGACACAAAGACACTGAGACACTGAGACTCTGAGACACTGAGACAAAAAGACACAGAGACACTGATACACTAAGACTCTGAGATACTGAGACTCAGAGACACTGAGACACTGAGGCACAGAGACACTGATACACTAAGACTCTGAGATACTGAGACTCAGAGACACTGAGACACTGAGGCACAGACACACTGAGACTCTGAGACACTGGGACACAGAGACACTGAGGCACAGAGACACTGAGACACACAGACACTGAGACACTGAGACACTGAGACACTGAGACACTGAGACACTGAGACACAGAGACATTGAGACACTGAGACACTGAGACTCTGATGCACAGAGACACTCAGACAAAGAGACACTGATGCAATGATACACTGATACACTGAGACTATGAGACACAGAGACACTGAAACACTGAGACACTGAGTGACTGGGCCACATAGACACGGAGACAGAGAGACACAGAGACAATGAATTTCTGAGACACTGATACACTGAGACACAGAGACACAGTGACTCTGAGACACTGCGGCTCAGAGACTCTCAGACAGAGAGACAATGAGGCACTGATTCTCTGAGACACTAATACACAGAGACAAAGAGACTGTGAGACACAGAGACACTGAGACACAAAGAATTGAGACCCTGAGAGACAGATACACAGAGACTCTGAGACATTGAGACACAGAGACATTGAGACACTGAGACTCTGAGACTCTGAGACTCTGAGACACTGAGACACTGTGACACAGATACACTGTGACACAGAGACACAGAGACACTGAGGCTCTGAGACACTGATACACTGAGACACAGAGACAATGAAACACAGATACACTGACACTCTGAGACACTGAGACACTGAAAATCTGAGACACTGAGACACTGAAGCACAGAGACACTGGGATACAGAGACACTGAGACTCTGAGACACAAAGACTCTGAGACACTGAGACAAAGAGACTGTGAGACACTGAGACACAGAGACAATGAGACACTGTGACACAGAGGCACAGAGACTCTCAGACACAGAGACAATGAGACACTGAGTCTCTGAGACACTGAAACACTGAGACACAGAGACACTGAGACTTTGAGACACTGAGACACTGAGACACTGAGATTCTGAGACTCTGAGACACAGAGGCACAGAGACACTGAGACTCTGAGACACTAATGCATAGAGACTCTGAGACTCTGAGAGACAGAGGCACAAAGACACTGAGACACAGAGATACTATGACACTGAGACACTTAGACAAAGAGACACTGAGACACAGAGGCACAGAGAAACTGAGACACTGAGACTTTGAGACACTGAGACACAGAGACACTGAAACACAGAGACACATAGACACAGAGATACTATGACACTGAGACACTGAGACACTGAGACTCTGAGACACTGAGACACAGAGACACTGAGACTTTGAGACACTGAGACACTGAGACACAGAGACACTGTGATTCTGAGTCTCTGAGACACAGAGGCACAGAGACACTGAGACTCTGAGACACTAATGCACAGAGACTCTGAGACTCTGAGAGACAGAGGCACAAAGACACTGAGACACAGAGATACTATGACACTGAGACACTGAGACACAGAGACACTGAGATACAGAGGCACAGAGAAACTGAGACACAGAGACACATAGACACAGAGATACTATGATACTGAGACACTGAGACTCTGAGACACAGAGGCACAGAGACACTGAGATTCTGAGACTCTGAGACACAGAGGCACAGAGACACTGAGACTCTGAGACACTAACGCACAGAGACTCTGAGACACTGAGACAGAGGCACAAAGACACTGAGACACAGAGATACTATGACACTGAGACACTGAGACATAGAGACACAGAGACTCTTAGACACTGAGGCAATGAGACACTGAGGCACTGATAATCTGAGACACTGTGACACTGAGGCACAGACAAACTCAGACACAGAGACACTGAGACACTGAGACTCTGAGACACTGAGACTCTGAGACTCTGAGATACTGAGACACAGAGACACTGAGACACTGAAGCACAGAGACACTGAGACTCTGAGTCACTGAGACACTGAGACACAAAGACACTGAGACACTGAGACTCTGAGACACTGAGACTCTGAGACACTGAGACACTGAGACAGAGGCACAAAGACACTGAGACACAGAGATACTATGACATTGAGACACTGAGACACATAGACACTGAGATTCTGAGACTCTGAGACACAGAGGCACAGAGACACTGAGACTCTGAGACACTAACGCACAGAGACTCTGAGACACTGAGACAGAGGCACAAAGACACTGAGACACAGAGATACTATGACACTGAGACACTGAGACATAGAGACACAGAGACTCTTAGACACTGAGGCAATGAGACACTGAGGCACTGATAATCTGAGACACTGTGACACTGAGGCACAGACAAACTCAGACACAGAGACACTGAGACACTGAGACTCTGAGACACTGAGACTCTGAGACTCTGAGATACTGAGACACAGAGACACTGAGACACTGAGACACAGAGACACTGAGACTCTGAGTCACTGAGACACTGAGACACAAAGACACTGAGACACTGAGACTCTGAGACACTGAGACTCTGAGACACTGAGACACTGAGACAGAGGCACAAAGACACTGAGACACAGAGATACTATGACATTGAGACACTGAGACACATAGACACTGAGATTCTGAGACTCTGAGACACAGAGGCACAGAGACACTGAGACTCTGAGACACTAATGCACAGAGACTCTGAGACTCTGAGAGACAGAGGCACAAAGACACTGAGACACAGAGATACTATGACACTGAGACACAGAGACACTGAGACGCAGAGGCACAGATAAACTGAGACACTGAGACTTTGAGACACTGAGACACAGAGACACTGAGACACAGAGACACTTAGACACAGATATACTATGACACTGAGACACTGAGACTCTGAGACTCTGAGACTCTGAGACACTGAGACACTGAGACACTGAGACTCTGAGACACTGAGACACAGAGACACGGAGACTTTGAGACACAGAGACACTGAGACACAGAGACACTTAGACACAGAGATACTATGACACTGAGACACTGAGACTCTGAAACTCTGAGACTCTGAGACACTGAGACACTGAGACACTGAGACCCTGAGACACTGAGACACAGAGACACTGAGACTTTGAGACACTGAGACACTGAGACACAGAGACACTGTGATTCTGAGACTCTGAGACACAGAGGCACAGAGACACTGAGACTCTGAGAGACAGAGGCACAAAGACACTGAGACACAGAGATACTATGACACTGAGACACTGAGACACAGAGACACTGAGACACAGAGGCACAGAGAAACTGAGACACTGAGACTCTGTGGCACTAATGCACAGAGACTCTGAGACTCTGAGAGACAGAGGCACAAAGACACTGAGACACAGAGATACTATGACACTGAGACACTGAGACACAGAGACACTGAGACACAGAGACACTTTGACACAGAGATACTATGACACTGAGACACTGAGACTCTGAGACTCTGAGACACAGAGGCACAGAGACACTGAGACACAGAGTCACAGTGACACTGAGACACAGAGTCACAGAGACTCTTAAACACTGAGGCAATGAGACACTGAGGCACTGATAATCTGAGACACTGTGACACTGAGGCACAGACAAACTCAGACACAGAGACACTGAGACACTGAGACTCTGAGACACTGAGACTCTGAGATACTGAGACACAGAGACACTGAGACACTGAGACACAGAGACACTGAGACTCTGACTCACTGAGACACTGAGACACAAAGACACTGAGACACTGAGACTCTGAGACACTGAGACAAAAAGACACAGAGACACTGATACACTAAGACTCTGAGATACTGAGACTCTGAGATACTGAGACTCAGAGACACTGAGACACTGAGGCACAGACACACTGAGACTCTGAGACACTGGGACACAGAGACACTGAGGCACAGAGACACTGAGACACAGAGACACTGAGACACAGAGACACTGAGACACTGAGACACAGAGACATTGAGACACTGAGACACTGAGACTCTGATGCACAGAGACACTCAGACAAAGAGACACTGATGCAATGAGACACTGATACACTGAGACTATGAGACACAGAGACACTGAAACACTGAGACACTGAGTGACTGGGCCACATAGACACGGAGACAGAGAGACACAGAGACAATGAATTTCTGAGACACTGAGACACAGAGACTCTGAGACTCTGATACTCTGAGACACTGAGACACTGAGACTCTGAGACACTGAGACACAGAGACACTGAGACTTTGAGACTCTGAGACACTGAGACACAGAGACACTGTGATTCTGAGTCTCTGAGACACAGAGGCACAGAGACACTGAGACTCTGTGACACTAATGCACAGAGACTCTGAGACTCTGAGAGACAGAGGCACAAATACACTGAGACACAGAGATACTATGACACAGAGACACTGAGACACAGAGACACATAGACACAGAGATATTATGACACTGAGACACTGAGACTCTGAGACTCTGAGACACAGAGGCACAGAGACACTGAGATTCTGAGACTCTGAGACACAGAGGCACAGAGACACTGAGACTCTGAGACACTAATGCACAGAGACTCTGAGATACTGAGACAGAGGCACAAAGACACTGAGACACAGAGATATATTGACACTGAGACACTGAAACACAGAGACACTGAGACACAGAGGCACAGAGAAACTGAGACACTGACACTTTGAGACACTGAGACACAGAGACACTGAGACACAGAGACACTTAGACACAGAGATATTATGACACTGAGACACTGAGACTCTGAGACACAGAGACACTGAGACACAGAGTCACAGTGATACTGAGACACTGAGACACAGACACACAGAGACTCTTAGACACTGAGGCAATGAGACACTGAGGCACTGATAATCTGAGACACTGTGACACTGAGGCACAGACAAACTCAGACACAGAGACACTGAGACACTGAGACTCTGAGACTCTGAGATACTGAGACACAGAGACACTGAGACACTGAGACACAGAGACACTGAGACTCTGAGTCACTGAGACACTGAGACACTGAGACACAAAGACACTGAGACACTGAGACTCTGAGACACTGAGACAAAAAGACACAGAGACACAGAGACACTGATACACTAAGACTCTGAGATACTGAGACTCTGAGACACTGAGACACAGAGACACTGAGACATGAGACTCTGAGACTCTGAGACACTGAGACACTGAAACACTGAGACCCTGAGACACTGAGACTCTGAGACTCTGAGACACTGAGACACTGAGACACTGAGACTCTGAGACACTGAGACACAGAGACAATGAGACACTGTGACACAGAGGCACAGAGACTCTCAGACACAGAGACAATGAGACACTGAGTCTCTGAGACACTGAAACACTGAGACACAGAGACACTGAGTCTTTGAGACACTGAGACACAGAGACACTGAGATTCTGAGACTCTGAGACACAGAGGCAGAGATACACTGAGACTCTGAGACACTAATGCACAGAGACTCTGAGACTCTGAGAGACAGAGGCACAAAGACACTGAGACACAGAGATACTATGACACTGAGACACTGAGACACAGAGACACTGAGATTCTGAGACTCTGAGACACAGAGGCACAGAGACACTGAGACTCTGAGATACTAACGCACAGAGACTCTGAGACACTGAGACAGAGGCACAAAGACACTGAGACACAGAGATACTATGACACTGAGACACTGAGACATAGAGACACAGAGACTCTTAGACACTGAGGCAATGAGACACTGAGGCACTGATAATCTGAGACACTGTGACACTGAGGCACAGACAAACTCAGACACAGAGACACTGAGACACTGAGACTCTGAGACACTGAGACTCTGAGACTCTGAGACTCTGAGATACTGAGACACAGAGACACTGAGACACAGAGACACTGAGACTCTGAGTCACTGAGACACTGAGACACAAAGACACTGAGACACTGAGACTCTGAGACACTGAGACTCTGAGACACTGAGACACTGAGACAGAGGCACAAAGACACTGAGACACAGAGATACTATGACATTGAGACACTGAGACACATAGACACTGAGATTCTGAGACTCTGAGACACAGAGGCACAGAGACACTGAGACTCTGAGACACTAATGCACAGAGACTCTGAGACTCTGAGAGACAGAGGCACAAAGACACTGAGACACAGAGATACTATGACACTGAGACACAGAGACACTGAGACGCAGAGGCACAGATAAACTGAGACACTGAGACTTTGAGACACTGAGACACAGAGACACTGAGACACAGAGACACTTAGACACAGAGATACTATGACACTGAGACACTGAGACTCTGAGACTCTGAGACTCTGAGACACTGAGACACTGAGACACTGAGACTCTGAGACACTGAGACACAGAGACACGGAGACTTTGAGACACAGAGACACTGAGACACAGAGACACTTAGACACAGAGATACTATGACACTGAGACACTGAGACTCTGAAACTCTGAGACTCTGAGACACTGAGACACTGAGACACTGAGACACTGAGACCCTGAGACACTGAGGCACAGAGACACTGAGACTTTGAGACACTGAGACACTGAGACACAGAGACACTGTGATTCTGAGACTCTGAGACACAGAGGCACAGAGACACTGAGACTCTGAGAGACAGAGGCACAAAGACACTGAGACACAGAGATACTATGACACTGAGACACTGAGACACAGAGACACTGAGACACAGAGGCACAGAGAAACTGAGACACTGAGACTCTGTGACACTAATGCACAGAGACTCTGAGACTCTGAGAGACAGAGGCACAAAGACACTGAGACACAGAGATACTATGACACTGAGACACTGAGACACAGAGACACTGAGACACAGAGACACTTTGACACAGAGATACTATGACACTGAGACACTGAGACTCTGAGACTCTGAGACACAGAGGCACAGAGACACTGAGACACAGAGTCACAGTGACACTGAGACACAGAGTCACAGAGACTCTTAGACACTGAGGCAATGAGACACTGAGGCACTGATAATCTGAGACACTGTGACACTGAGGCACAGACAAACTCAGACACAGAGACACTGAGACACTGAGACTCTGAGACACTGAGACTCTGAGATACTGAGACACAGAGACACTGAGACACTGAGACACAGAGACACTGAGACTCTGACTCACTGAGACACTGAGACACAAAGACACTGAGACACTGAGACTCTGAGACACTGAGACAAAAAGACACAGAGACACTGATACACTAAGACTCTGAGATACTGAGACTCTGAGATACTGAGACTCAGAGACACTGAGACACTGAGGCACAGACACACTGAGACTCTGAGACACTGGGACACAGAGACACTGAGGCACAGAGACACTGAGACACAGAGACACTGAGACACAGAGACACTGAGACACAGAGACACTGAGACACTGAGACACAGAGACATTGAGACACTGAGACACTGAGACTCTGATGCACAGAGACACTCAGACAAAGAGACACTGATGCAATGAGACACTGATACACTGAGACTATGAGACACAGAGACACTGAAACACTGAGACACTGAGTGACTGGGCCACATAGACACGGAGACAGAGAGACACAGAGACAATGAATTTCTGAGACACTGAGACACAGAGACTCTGAGACTCTGATACTCTGAGACACTGAGACACTGAGACACTGAGACTCTGAGACACTGAGACAGAGAGACACTGAGACTTTGAGACTCTGAGACACTGAGACACAGAGACACTGTGATTCTGAGTCTCTGAGACACAGAGGCACAGAGACACTGAGACTCTGTGACACTAATGCACAGAGACTCTGAGACTCTGAGAGACAGAGGCACAAATACACTGAGACACAGAGATACTATGACACTGAGACACTGAGACACAGAGACACTGAGATACAGAGGCACAGAGAAACTGAGACACTGAGACTTTGAGACACTGAGACACAGAGACACTGAGACACAGAGACACATAGACACAGAGATACTATGACACTGAGACACTGAGACTTTGAGACTCTGAGACACAGAGGCACAGAGACACTGAGATTCTGAGACTCTGAGACACAGAGGCACAGAGACACTGAGACTCTGAGACACTAATGCACAGAGACTCTGAGATACTGAGACAGAGGCACAAAGACACTGAGACACAGAGATATATTGACACTGAGACACTGAAACACAGAGACACTGAGACACAGAGGCACAGAGAAACTGAGACACTGACACTTTGAGACACTGAGACACAGAGACACTGAGACACAGAGACACTTAGACACAGAGATACTATGACACTGAGACACTGAGACTCTGAGACACAGAGACACTGAGACATAGAGTCACAGTGATACTGAGACACTCAGACACAGACACACAGAGACTCTTAGACACTGAGGCAATGAGACACTGAGGCACTGATAATCTGAGACACTGTGACACTGAGGCACAGACAAACTCAGACACAGAGACACTGAGACACTGAGACTCTGAGACTCTGAGATACTGAGACACAGAGACACTGAGACACTGAGACACAGAGACACTGAGACTCTGAGTCACTGAGACACTGAGACACTGAGACACAAAGACACTGAGACACTGAGACTCTGAGACACTGAGACAAAAAGACACAGAGACACAGAGACACTGATACACTAAGACTCTGAGATACTGAGACTCTGAGACACTGAGACACAGAGACACTGAGACATGAGACTCTGAGACTCTGAGACACTGAGACACTGAAACACTGAGACCCTGAGACACTGAGACTCTGAGACTCTGAGACACTGAGACACTGAGACACTGAGACTCTGAGACACTGAGACACAGAGACAATGAGACACTGTGACACAGAGGCACAGAGACTCTCAGACACAGAGACAATGAGACACTGAGTCTCTGAGACACTGAAACACTGAGACTTTGAGACACTGAGACACAGAGACACTGAGATTCTGAGACTCTGAGACACAGAGGCAGAGATACACTGAGACTCTGAGACACTAATGCACAGAGACTCTGAGACTCTGAGAGACAGAGGCACAAAGACACTGATACACAGAGATACTATGACACTGAGACACTGAGACACAGAGACACTGAGACACAGAGGCACAGAGAAACTGAGACACTGAGACTTTGAGACACTGAGACACAGAGACACTGAAACACAGAGACACTTAGACACAGAGATACTATGACACTGAGACACTGAGACTCTGATACTCTGAGACACTGAGACACTGAGACTCTGAGACACTGAGACACAGAGACACTGAGACTTTGAGACACTGAGACACTGAGACACAGAGACACTGTGATTCTGAGTCTCTGAGACACAGAGGCACAGAGACACTGAGACTCTGAGACACTAATGCACAGAGACTCTGAGACTCTGAGAGACAGAGGCACAAAGACACTGAGACACAGAGATACTATCACACTGAGACACTGAGACACAGAGACACTGAGATTCTGAGACTCTGAGACACAGAGGCACAGAGACACTGAGACTCTGAGACACTAATGCACAGAGACTCTGAGACACTGAGAGAGAGGCACAAAGACACTGAGACACAGAGATACTATGACACTGAGACACTGAGACACAGAGACACTGAGACACAGAGGCACAGGGAAACGGAGACACTGAGACTTTGAGACACTGAGACACAGAGACACTGAGACACAGAGACACTTAGACACAGAGATACTATGACACTGAGACACTGAGACTCTGAGACTCTGAGACACAGAGGCACAGAGACACTGAGACACAGAGTCACAGTGACACTGAGACACTGAGACACAGAGACACAGAGACTCTTAGACACTGAGGCAATGAGACACTGAGGCACTGACAATCTGAGACACTGTGACACTGAGGCACAGACAAACTCAGACACAGAGACACTGAGACTCTGAGACACTGAGACTCTGAGACTCTGAGATACTGAGACACAGAGACACTGAGACACTGAGACACAGAGACACTGAGACTCTGAGTCACTGAGACACTGAGACACAAAGACACTGAGACACTGAGACTCTGAGACACTGAGACAAAAAGACACAGAGACACAGAGACACTGATACACTAAGACTCTGAGATACTGAGACTCTGAGATACTGAGACTCAGAGACACTGAGACACTGAGGCACAGACACACTGAGACTCTGAGACACAGAGACATTGAGACACTGAGACACTGAGACACTGAGACACAGAGACATTGAGACACTGAGACACTGAGACTCTGAGGCACAGAGACACTCAGACAAAGAGACACTGAGTCAATGAGACACTGATACACTGAGACTATGAGACACAGAGACACTGAAACTCTGAGACACTGAGACACTGAGTGACTGGGCCACATAGACACGGAGACAGAGAGACACAGAGACACTGAATTTCTGAGACACTGATACACTGAGACACAGAGACACAGTGACTCTGAGACACTGCGGCTCAGAGACTCTCAGACAGAGAGACAACGAGGCACTGATTCTCTGAGACACTAATACACAGAGACAAAGAGACTTTGAGACACAGAGACACTGAGACACAAAGAATTGAGACCCTGAGAGACAGATACACAGAGACTCTGAGACACTGAGACACAGAGACATTGAGACACTGAGACTCTGAGACTCTGAGACTCTGAGCCACTGAGACACTGAGACACTGAGACACTGAGACACAGAAATACTGAGACACAGAGACACTGAGACAAAGAGACAATGAGACACAGAGACACTGAGACACTGAACACTGAGACACAGAGACACTGAGACACTGAGACACAGAAATACTGAGACACAGAGACACTGAGACAAAGAGACAATGAGACACAGAGACTCTGAGACACTGAGACACAGAGACACTGAGACACTGAGACACAGAGACACTGAGACACTGAGACACGGAGACACTGTGACACTGAGGCACAGAGACACTGAGACATAGAGACACTGAGACACTGAGACTCTGAGACACTGAGACACTGTGACACAGATACACTGAGACACAGAGACACAGAGACAGAGAGACACTGAGGCTCTGAGACACTGATGCACTGAGACACAGAGACACTGAGGCACAGAGACATTGTGATACTGAGACTCTGAGACACAAAGACACAGAGACACTAAGACACAGAGACACAGTGAGACTGAGACACAGAGACCCAGAGACACTGAGACACTGAGACAATGAAACACAGATACACTGACACTCTGATACACTGAGACACTGAAAATCTGAGACACTGAGACACTGAGGCACAGAGACACTGGGATACAGAGACACTGAGACTCTGAGACACAAAGACTCTGAGACACTGAGAGAAAGAGACTGTGAGACACTGAAACACAGAGATACTGGGACAGAGAGACACTGACAGTCTGAGACACTGAGACACTGAGACACTGAGACACAGAGACACTGAGATTCTGAGACTCTGAGACACAGAGGCACAGAGACACTGAGACTCTGAGACACTAATGCACAGAGACTCTGAGACTCTGAGAGACAGAGGCACAAAGACACTGAGACACAGTGATACTATGACACTGAGACACTGAGACACAGAGACACTGAGACACAGAGGCACAGAGAAACTGAGAAACTGAGACTCTGTGACACTAATGCACAGAGACTCTGAGACTCTGAGAGACAGAGGCACAAAGACACTGAGACACAGAGATACTATGACACTGAGACACTGAGACTCTGAGACACAAAGACTCTGAGACACTGAGACAAAGAGACTGTGAGACACTGAAACACAGAGATACTGGGACAGAGAGACACTGACAGTCTGAGACACTGAGACACTGAGACACTGAGACACAGAGACACTGAGACTCTGAGACACTAATGCACAGAGACTCTGAGACTCTGAGAGACAGAGGCACAAAGACACTGAGACACAGAGATACTATGACACTGAGACACTGAGACACAGAGACACTGAGACACAGAGGCACAGAGAAACTGAGACACTGAGACTTTGAGACACTGAGACTCTGAGACACAGAGGCACAGAGACACTGAGACACAGAGTCACAGTGACACTGAGACACTGAGACACAGAGACACAGAGACTGAGTCTCTGAGATTCTGAGATTCTGAGACACAGAGAAACTGAGACACAGCGACACTGAGACTCTGAGTCACTGAGACACTGAGACACAAAGACACTGAGACACTGAGACTCTGAGACACTGAGACAAAAAGACACAGAGACACAGAGACACTGATACACTAAGACTCTGAGATACTGAGACTCTGAGACACTGAGACACAGAGACACTGAGACATGAGACTCAGAGACTCTGAGACACTGAGACACTGAAACACTGAGACCTTGAGACACTGAGACTCTCTGACTCTGAGACTCTGAGACACTGAGACACTGAGACTCTGAGACACTGAGACACAGAGACAATGAGACACTGTGACACAGAGGCACAGAGACTCTCAGACACAGAGACAATGAGACACTGAGTCCCTGAGACACTGAAACACTGAGACACAGAGACACTGAGACTTTGAGACACTGAGACACTGAGACACAGAGAGACTGTGATTCTGAGACTCTGAGACACAGAGGCACAGAGACACTGAGACTCTGAGACACTAATGCACAGAGCCTCTGAGACTCTGAGAGACAGAGGCACAAAGACACTGAGACACAGAGATACTATGACACTGAGACACTGAGACACAGAGACACTGAGACACAGAGGCACAGAGAAACTGAGACACTGAGACTTTGAGACACTGAGACACAGAGACACTGAAACACAGAGACACATAGACACAGAGATACTATGACACTGAGACACTGAGACTCTGAGACTCTGATACTCTGAGACACTGAGACACTGAGACACTGAGACTCTGAGACACTGAGACACAGAGACACTGAGACTTTGAGACACTGAGACACAGAGACACTGTGATTCTGAGTCTCTGAGACACAGAGGCACAGAGACACTGAGACTCTGAGACACTAATGCACAGAGACTCTGAGGGACAGAGGCACAAATACACTGAGACACAGAGATACTATGACACTGAGACACTGAGACACAGAGACACTGAGATACAGAGGCACAGAGAAACTGAGACACTGAGACTCTGAGACACTGAGACACAGAGACACTGAGACACAGAGACACATAGACACAGAGATACTATGACACTGAGACACTGAGACTCTGAGACTCTGAGAGACAGAGGCACAGAGACACTGAGATTCTGAGACTCTGAGACACAGAGGCACAGAGACACTGAGACTCTGAGACACTAATGCACCGAGACTCTGAGACTCTGAGAGACAGAGGCACAAAGACACTGAGACACAGAGATACTATGACACTGAGACACTGAGACACAGAGACACTGAGATTCTGAGACTCTGAGACACAGAGGCACAGAGACACTGAGACTCTGAGACACTAATGCACAGAGACTCTGAGACACTGAGACTGAGGCACAAAGACACTGAGACACAGAGATACTATGACACTGAGACACTGAGACACAGAGACACTGATACACAGAGGCACAGAGAAACTGAGACGCTGAGACTTTGAGACACTGAGACACAGATACACTGAGACACAGAGACACTTAGACACAGAGATACTATGACACTGAGACACTGAGACTCTGAGACTCTGAGACACAGAGGCACAGAGGCACTGAGACACAGAGTCACAGTGACACTGAGACACTGAGACACAGAGACACTTTGACACAGAGATACTATGACACTGAGACACTGAGACTCTGAGACACAGAGGCACAGAGACACTGAGACACAAGGTCACAGTGACACTGAGACACAGAGACACAGAGACTCTTAGACACTGAGGCAATGAGACACTGAGGCACTGATAATCTGAGACACTGTGACACTGAGGCACAGACAAACTCAGACACAGAGACACTGAGACACTGAGACTCTGAGACACTGAGACTCTGAGACTCTGAGATACTGAGACACAGAGACACTGAGACACTGAGACACAGAGACACTGAGACTCTGACTCACTGAGACACTGAGACACAAAGACACTGCGACACGGAGACTCTGAGACACTGAGACAAAAAGACACAGAGACACTGATACACTAAGACTCTGAGATACTGAGACTCTGAGATACTGAGACTCAGAGACACTGAGACACTGAGGCACAGAAACACTGAGACTCTGAGACACTGGGACACAGAGACACTGAGGCAAAGAGACACTGAGACACAGAGGCACTGAGACACTGAGACACTGAGACACAGAGACACTGAGTTTCTGAGACTCTGAGACACAGAGGCACAGAGACACTGAGACTCTGAGACACTAATGCACAGAGACTCTGAGACTCTGAGAGACAGAGGCACAAAGACACTGAGACACAGAGATACTATGACACTGAGACACTGAGACACAGAGACACTGAGACACAGAGGCACAGAGAAACTGAGACACTGAGACTTTGAGACACTGAGACACAGAGACACTGAAACACAGCGACAAATAGACACAGAGATACTATGACACTGAGACACTGAGACTCTGAGACTCTGATTCTCTGAGACACTGAGACACTGAGACACTGAGACTCTGAGACACTGAGACACAGAGACACTGAGACTTTGAGACACTGAGACACTGAGAGACAGAGACACTGTGATTCTGAATCTCTGAGACACAGAGGCACAGAGACGCTGAGACTCTGAGACACTAATGCACAGAGACTCTGAGACTCTGAGAGACAGAGGCACAAGTACACTGAGACACAGAGATACTATGACACTGAGACACTGAGACACAGAGACACTGAGATACAGAGGCACAGAGAAACTGAGACACTGAGACACAGAGACACTGAGACACAGAGACACTGAGACACAAGACACATAGACACAGAGATACTATGACACTGAGACACTGAGACTCTGAGACTCTGAGACACAGAGGCACAGAGACACTGAGATTCTGAGACTCTGAGACACAGAGGCACAGAGACACTGAGACTCTGAGACACTAATGCACAGAGACTCTGAGACTCTGAGAGACAGAGGCACAAAGACACTGAGACACAGAGATACTATGACACTGAGACACTGAGACACAGAGACACTGAGATTCTGAGACTCTGAGACACAGAGGCACAGAGACACTGAGACTCTGAGACTCTGAGACTCTGAGACACTGAGACACTGAGACACTGAGACTCTGAGACACTGAGACACAGAGACAATGAGACACTGTAACACAGAGGCATAGAGACTCTCAGACACAGAGACAATGAGACACTGAGTCTCTGAGACACTGAAACACTGAGACACAGAGACACTGAGACTTTGAGACACCGAGACACTGAGACACAGAGACACTGAGATTCTGAGACTCTGAGACACAGAGGCACAGAAACACTGAGACTCTGAGACACTAATGCACAGAGACTCTGAGACTCTGAGAGACAGAGGCACAAAGACACTGAGACACAGAGATACTATGACACTGAGACACTGAGACACAGAGACACTGAGACACAGAGGCACAGATAAACTGAGACACTGAGACTTTGAGACACTGAGACACAGAGACACTGAGACACAGAGATACTTTGACACTGAGACACTGAGACTCTGAGACTCTGAGACTCTGAGACACTGAGACACTGAGTCTCTGAGACACTGAGACACAGAGACACTGAGACTTTGAGACACTGAGACACTGAGACACAGAGACACTGTGATTCTGAGACTCTGAGACACAGAGGCACAGAGACACTGAGACTCTGAGACACTAATGCACAGAGAGTCTGAGACTCTGAGAGACAGAGGCACAAAGACACTGAGACACAGAGATACTATGACACTGAGACACTGAGACACTGAGACACAGAGGCACAGAGAAACTGAGACACTGAGACTTTGAGACACTGAGACACAGAGACACTGAGACACAGAGATACTATGACACTGAGATACTGAGACTCTGAGACTCTCAGACACAGAGGCACAGAGACACTGAGACACAGAGTCACAGTGACACTGAGACACAGAGACACAGAGACTCTTAGACACTGAGGCAATGAGACACTGAGGCACTGATAATCTGAGACACTGTGACACTGAGGCACAGACACACTCAGACACAGAGACACTGAGACACAGAGACACATAGACACAGAGATACTATGACACTGAGACACTGAGACTCTGAGACTCTGAGACACAGAGGCACAGAGACACTGAGATTCTGAGACTCTGAGACACAGAGGCACAGTGACACTGAGACTCTGAGACACTAATGCACAGAGACTCTGAGACTCTGAGAGACAGAGGCACAAAGACACTGAGACACAGAGATACTATGACACTGAGACACTGAGACACAGAGACACTGAGATTCTGAGACTCTGAGACACAGAGGCACAGAGACACTGAGACTCTGAGACACTAATGCACAGAGACTCTGAGACACTGAGACAGAGGCACAAAGACACTGAGACACAGAGATACTATGACACTGAGACACTGAGACACAGAGACACTGATACACAGAGGCACAGAGAAACTGAGACGCTGAGACTTTGAGTCACTGAGACACAGATACACTGAGACACAGAGACACTTAGACACAGAGATACTATGACACTGAGACACTGAGACTCTGAGACTCTGAGACACAGAGGCACAGAGGCACTGAGACACAGAGTCACAGTGACACTGAGACACTGAGACACAGAGACACAGAGACTCTTAGACACTGAGGCAATGAGACACTGAGGCACTGATAATCTGAGACACTGTGACACTGAGGCACAGACAAACTCAGACACAGAGACACTGAGACACTGAGACTCTGAGACACTGAGACTCTGAGACTCTGAGATACTGAGACACAGAGACACTGAGACACTGAAACACTGAGACACTGAGACTCTGAGTCACTGAGACACTGAGACACAAAGACACTGAGACACTGAGACTCTGAGACACTGAGACAAAAAGACACAGAGACACAGAGACACTGATACACTAAGACTCTGAGATACTGAGACTCTGAGACACTGAGACACAGAGACACTGAGACATGAGACTCTGAGACTCTGAGAAACTGAGACACTGAAACACTGAGACCCTGAGACACTGAGACTCTGAGATTCTGAGACTCTGAGACACTGAGACACTGAGACACTGAGACACTGAGACACTGAGACTCTGAGACACTGAGACACAGAGACAATGAGACACTGTGACACAGAGGCACAGAGACTCTCAGACACAGAGACAATGAGACACTGAGTCTCTGAGACACTGAAACACTGAGACACAGAGACACTGAGACTTTGAGACACTGAGACACTGAGACACTGAGATTCTGAGACTCTGAGACACAGAGGCACAGAGACACTGAGACTCTGAGACACTAATGCACAGAGACTCTGAGACTCTGAGAGACAGAGGCACAAAGACACTGAGACACAGAGATACTATGACACTGAGACACTGAGACACAGAGACACTGAGACACAGAGGCACAGATAAACTGAGACTTTGAGACACTGAGACACAGAGACACTGAGACACAGAGACACTTAGACACAGAGATACTATGACACTGAGACACTGAGACTCTGAGACTCTGAGACTCTGAGACACTGAGACACTGAGACACTGAGACTCTGAGACTCTGAGACACTGAGACACAGAGACACTGGGACTTTGAGACACTGAGACACTGAGACACAGAGACACTGTGATTCTGAGACTCTGAGACACAGAGGCACAGAGACACTCAGACTCTGTGACACTAATGCACAGAGAGTCTGAGACTCTGAGAGACAGAGGCACAAAGACACTGAGACACAGAGATACTATGACACTGAGACACTGAGACACAGAGACACTGAGACACAGAGGCACAGAGAAACTGAGACACTGAGACTTTGAGACACTGAGACACAGAGACACTGAGACACAGAGACACTTTGACACAGAGATACTATGACACTGAGACACTGAGACTCTGAGACTCTGAGACACAGAGGCACAGAGACACTGAGACACAGAGTCACAGTGACACTGAGACACAGAGACACAGAGACTCTTAGACACTGAGGCAATGAGACACTGGGGCACTGATAATCTGAGACACTGTGACACTGAGGCACAGACAAACTCAGACACAGAGACACTGAGACTCTGAGACACTGAGACTCTGAGACTCTGAGATACTGAGACACAGAGACACTGAGACACTGAGACACAGAGACACTGAGTCTCTGACTCACTGAGACACTGAGACACAAAGACACTGAGACACTGAGACTCTGAGACACTGAGACAAAAAGACACAGAGACACTGATACACTAAGACTCTGAGATACTGAGACTCTGAGATACTGAGACTCAGAGACACTGAGACACTGAGGCACAGAAACACTGAGACACTGAGACACTGGGACACAGAGACACTGAGACACAGAGACACTGAGACACTGAGACACAGAGATACTATGACACTGAGACACTGAGACACAGAGACACTGAGACACTGAGGCACAGATAAACTGAGACACTGAGACTTTGAGACACTGAGACACAGAGACACTGAGACACAGAGACACTTAGACACAGAGATACTATGACACTGAGACTCTGAGACTCTGAGACTCTGAGACTCTGAGACACTGAGACACTGAGACACTGAGACTCTGAGACACTGAGACACAGAGACACTGACACTTTGAGACACTGAGACACTGAGACACAGAGACACTGTGATTCTGAGACTCTGAGACACAGAGGCACAGAGAGACTCAGACTCTGAGACACTAATGCAGAGAGAGTCTGAGACTCTGAGAGACAGAGGCACAAAGACACTGAGACACAGAGATACTATGACACTGAGACACTGAGACACAGAGACACTGAGACACAGAGGCACAGAGAAACTGAGACACTGAGACTTTGAGACACTGAGACACAGAGACACTGTGACACAGAGACACTTTGACACAGAGATACTATGACACTGAGACACTGAGTCTCTGAGACTCTGAGACACAGAGGCACAGTGACACTGAGACACAGAGTCACAGTGACACTGAGACACAGAGACACAGAGACTTTTAGACACTGAGGCAATGAGACACTGAGGCACTGATAATCTGAGACACTGTGACACTGAGGCACAGACAAACTCAGACACAGAGACACTGAGACACTGAGACTCTGAGACACTGAGACTCTAAGACTCTGAGATACTGAGACACAGAGACACTGAGACACAGAGACACTGAGACTCTGACTCACTGAGACACTGAGACACAAAGACACTGAGACACTGAGACTCTGAGACACTGAGACAAAAAGACACAGAGACACTGATACACTAAGACTCTGAGATACTGAGACTCTGAGATACTGAGACTCAGAGACACTGAGACACTGAGGCACAGAAACACTGAGACACTGAGACACTGGGACACAGAGACACTGAGACACAGAGACACTGAGACACTGAGACACAGAGACACTGAGACACTGAGACACAGAGACATTGAGACACTGAGACACTGAGACTCTGATGCACAGAGACACTCAGACAAAGAGACACTGATGCAATGAGACACTGATACACTGAGACTATGAGACACAGAGACACTGAAACACTGAGACACTGAGTGACTGGGCCACATAGACACGGAGACAGAGAGACACAGAGACAATGAATTTCTGAGACACTGAGAC
The DNA here is from genome assembly GCA_037974335.1 of Prionace glauca. NCBI lineage: Eukaryota > Metazoa > Chordata > Chondrichthyes > Carcharhiniformes > Carcharhinidae > Prionace > Prionace glauca. The sequence continues at coordinate 249,432 of JBBMRE010000232.1, read as the reverse complement.
ACAGAGACACTGAAACACAGAGACACAGAGACACTGAGACACAGAGATACTATGACACTGAGACACTGAGACACAGAGACACTGAGACACAGAGGCACAGATAAACTGAGACACTGAGACTTTGAGACACTGAGACACAGAGTCACTGAGACACAGAGACACTTAGACACAGAGATACTATGACACTGAGACACTGAGACTCTGAGACTCTGATACTCTGAGACACTGAGACACTGAGACACTGAGACTCTGAGACACTGAGACACAGAGACACTGAGACTTTGAGACACTGAGACACAGAGGCACAGAGACACTGAGACTCTGTGACACTAATGCACAGAGACTCTGAGACTCTGAGAGACAGAGGCACAAATACACTGAGACACAGGGATACTATGACACTGAGACACTGAGACACAGAGACACTGAGATACAGAGGCACAGAGAAACTGAGACACTGAGACTTTGAGACTCTGAGACACAGAGACACTGAGACACAGAGACACATAGACACAGAGATACTATGACACTGAGACACTGAGACTCTGAGACTCTGAGACACAGAGGCACAGAGACACTGAGATTCTGAGACTCTGAGACTCTGAGACACAGAGGCACAGAGACACTGAGACTCTGAGACACCAATGCACAAAGACTCTGAGACTCTGAGAGACAGAGGCACAAAGACACTGAGACACAGAGATACTATGACACTGAGACACTGAGACACAGAGACACTGAGATTCTGAGACTCTGAGACACAGAGGCACAGAGACACTGAGACTCTGAGACACTAATGCACAGAGACTCTGAGACACTGAGACTGAGGCACAAAGACACTGAGACACAGAGATACTATGACACTGAGACACTGAGACACAGAGACACTGATACACAGAGGCACAGAGAAACTGAGACGCTGAAACTTTGAGACACTGAGACACAGATACACTGAGGCATAGAGACACTTAGACACAGAGATACTATGACACTGAGACACTGAGACTCTGAGACTCTGAGACACAGAGGCAGAGAGGCACTGAGACACAGAGTCACAGAGACTCTTAGACACTGAGGCAATGAGACACTGCAGCACTGATAATCTGAGACACTGTGACATTGAGGCACAGACAAACTCAGACACAGAGACACTGAGACACTGAGACTCTGAGACACTGAGACTCTGAGACTCTGAGATACTGAGACACAGAGACACTGAGACACTGAGACACAGAGACACTGAGACTCTGAGTCACTGAGACACTGAGACACAAAGACACTGAGACACTGAGACTCTGAGACACTGAGACAAAAAGACACAGAGACACAGAGACACTGATACACTAAGACTCTGAGATACTGAGACTCTGAGACACTGAGACACAGAGACACTGAGACATGAGACTCTGAGACTCTGAGAAACTGAGACACTGAAACACTGAGACCCTGAGACACTGAGACTCTGAGACTCTGAGACTCTGAGACACTGAGACACTGAGACACTGAGACTCTAAGACACTGAGACACAGAGACAATGCGACACTGTGACACAGAGGCACAGAGACTCTCAGACACAGAGACAATGAGATTCTGAGACTCTGAGACACAGAGGCACAGAGACACTGAGACTCTGAGACACTAATGCACAGAGACTCTGAGACTCTGAGAGACAGAGGCACAAAGACACTGAGACACAGAGATACTATGACACTGAGACACTGAGACACAGAGACACTGAGACACTGAGGCACAGATAAACTGAGACACTGAGACTTTGAGACACTGAGACACAGAGACACTGAGACACAGAGACACTTAGACACAGAGATACTATGACACTGAGACTCTGAGACTCTGAGACTCTGAGACTCTGAGACACTGAGACACTGAGACACTGAGACTCTGAGACACTGAGACACAGAGACACTGACACTTTGAGACACTGAGACACTGAGACACAGAGACACTGTGATTCTGAGACTCTGAGACACAGAGGCACAGAGACACTCAGACTCTGAGACACTAATGCACAGAGAGTCTGAGACTCTGAGAGACAGAGGCACAAAGACACTGAGACACAGAGATACTATGACACTGAGACACTGAGACACAGAGACACTGAGACACAGAGGCACAGAGAAACTGAGACACTGAGACTTTGAGACACTGAGACACAGAGACACTGAGACACAGAGACACTTTGACACAGAGATACTATGACACTGAGACACTGAGACTCTCAGACTCTGAGACACAGAGGCACAGTGACACTGAGACACAGAGTCACAGTGACACTGAGACACAGAGACACAGAGACTTTTAGTCACTGAGGCAATGAGACACTGAGGCACTGATAATCTGAGACACTGTGACACTGAGGCACAGACAAACTCAGACACAGAGACACAGAGACACTGAGACACTGAGACACAGAGACACTGAGACTCTGAGTCACTGAGACACTGAGACACAAAGACACTGAGACACTGAGATTCTGAGACACTGAGACAAAAAGACACAGAGACACAGAGACACTGATACACTAAGACTCTGAGATACTGAGACTCTGAGACACTGAGACACAGAGACACTGAGACATGAGACTCTGAGACTCTGAGAAACTGAGACACTGAAACACTGAGACCCTGAGACACTGAGACTCTGAGACTCTGAGACTCTGAGACTCTGAGACACTGAGACACTGAGACACTGAGACTCTAAGACACTGAGACACAGAGACAATGAGACACTGTGACACAGAGGCACAGAGACTCTCAGACACAGAGACAATGAGACACTGAGTCTCTGAGACACTGAAACACTGAGACACAGAGACACTGAGACTTTGAGACACTGAGACACTGAGACACAGAGACACTGAGATTCTGAGACTCTGAGACACAGAGGCACAGAGACACTGAGACTCTGAGACACTAATGCACAGAGACTCTGAGACTCTGAGAGACAGAGGCACAAAGACACTGAGACACAGAGATACTATGACACTGAGACACTGAGACACAGAGACACTGAGACACTGAGGCACAGATAAACTGAGACACTGAGACTTTGAGACACTGAGACACAGAGACACTGAGACACAGAGACACTTAGACACAGAGATACTATGACACTGAGACTCTGAGACTCTGAGACTCTGAGACTCTGAGACACTGAGACACTGAGACACTGAGACTCTGAGACACTGAGACACAGAGACACTGACACTTTGAGACACTGAGACACTGAGACACAGAGACACTGTGATTCTGAGACTCTGAGACACAGAGGCACAGAGAGACTCAGACTCTGAGACACTAATGCAGAGAGAGTCTGAGACTCTGAGAGACAGAGGCACAAAGACACTGAGACACAGAGATACTATGACACTGAGACACTGAGAAACAGAGACACTGAGACACAGAGGCACAGAGAAACTGAGACACTGAGACTTTGAGACACTGAGACACAGAGACACTGTGACACAGAGACACTTTGACACAGAGATACTATGACACTGAGACACTGAGTCTCTGAGACTCTGAGACACAGAGGCACAGTGACACTGAGACACAGAGTCACAGTGACACTGAGACACAGAGACACAGAGACTTTTAGACACTGAGGCAATGAGACACTGAGGCACTGATAATCTGAGACACTGTGACACTGAGGCACAGACAAACTCAGACACAGAGACACTGAGACACTGAGACTCTGAGACACTGAGACTCTAAGACTCTGAGATACTGAGACACAGAGACACTGAGACACTGAGACACAGAGACACTGAGACTCTGACTCACTGAGACACTGAGACACAAAGACACTGAGACACTGAGACTCTGAGACACTGAGACAAAAAGACACAGAGACACTGATACACTAAGACTCTGAGATACTGAGACTCTGAGATACTGAGACTCAGAGACACTGAGACACTGAGGCACAGAAACACTGAGACTCTGAGACACTGGGACACAGAGACACTGAGGCAAAGAGACACTGAGACACAGAGGCACTGAGACACTGAGACACTGAGACACTGAGACACTGAGACACTGAGACACAGAGACACTGAGATTCTGAGACTCTGAGACACAGAGGCACAGAGACACTGAGACTCTGAGACACTAATGCACAGAGACTCTGAGACTCTAAGAGACAGAGGCACAAAGACACTGAGACACTGAGACACTGAGACACAGAGACACTGAGACTCTGTGACACTGAGACACAGAGACACTGAGACAAGGAGGCACAGGGACACTGAGACTCTGAGAATCTGAGAATCTGAGATTCTGAGACACAGAGACACTGAGAGACTGAGACACAAAACATTAAGACACAGAGACACTGAGACTCTGAGACAATGAGACACAAAGACACTGAGACACTGAGACTCTGAGACACTGAGACAGAAAGACAGAGACAGAGACACAGAGACACTGAGGCACAGAGACACTGAGACACAGATACACTGAGACTCTGAGAAACTGAGACACTGAGGCACAGTGATACTGAGACACAGATTCACTGAGACTCTAAGACACTGAGACACTGAAAATCTGAGACACTGAGACACTGTGACACTGAGGCACAGAGACGCTCAGACAGATAGACACTGAGACACTGAGTCTCTGAGACACTGATAAACTGAGACACAGGGACACAGAGACACTGTGACTCTGAGAACCTGAGACACAGAGACTCTGGGACACAGAGACACTGAGACTCTGAGACACTGAGACACAAAGACACTGAGACATAGAGACACTGTGACACAGGCACAGAGACGCTCAACACAGAGACAAAGTGACACTGAGACACTGTGACAGAGACACTGATACACTGAGACTTTGAGATATTGAAACACTGAGGCACAGAGACACTGAGTCACTGAAACTCTGAGACGCTGAGACACTGAGGCACAGTGATACTGAGACACAGATTCACTGAGACTCTAAGACACTGAGACAATGAAAATCTGAGACACTGAGGCACAGAGACACTCAGACAGAGAGACACTGAGTTTCTGAGACACTGAGACACTGAGACACAGAGACTCTCAGACAGAGAGACACTGAGATACTGAGTCTCTGAGACATAGAGACACAGAGACACTGTGACTCTGAGACACTGAGACACTGAGACACAGAGACACTGGGACACAGAGTCACTGAGTCTCAGAGACACTGAGAGACAGAGACACTGAGACACAGAGGCACAGAGACACTCAACACAGAGACAAAGTGACACTGAGTGTCTGAGACATTGACACACTGAGACACTGAGACTCTGAGACATTGAGACACTGAGACACAGAAACACTGAGACACAGAGAAACTGAGACACAGAGACTCTGAGACACTGAGACATAGAGACACTGAGACACAGAGACACTGAGACATTGAGCAACAGAGACACTGGGTCACAGAGACACTGAGACTCTGAGACATTGAGACACAGAGACACTGAGACACAGAGACAAAGTGACACTGAGTGTCTGAGACACAGAGACACTGAGACACAGAGGCACAGAGAAACTGAGACACTGAGACTTTGAGACACTGAGACACTGAGACACTGTGACACTGAGGCACAGAGACACTCAGACAAAGAGACAAAGAGACACTGAGTCAATGAGACACTGATGCACTGAGAATATGAGACACAGAGACACTGAAACTCTGAGACACTGAGTCACTGGGACACAGAGACACGGAGACAGAGAGACACAGAGACACTGAATCTCTGAGACACTGTGACTCTGAGACACTGCGGCTCAGAGACTCTCAGACAGAGAGACACCGAGGCACTGATTCTCTGAGACACTAAGACACAGAGACAAAGAGACTGTGAGACACTGAGACACTGAGACACAAAGAATTGAGACCCTGAGACACAGATACACAGAGACATTGAGACACTGAACACTAAGACACAGAGACACTGAGACACAGAGACACTGAGACGCTGAGACTCTCAGACACTGAGACACAGAGACACTGAGACACTGAGAATCTGAGACACAGAGACACTGAGACACTGAGACACAGAGACATTGAGACACTGAGACACTGTGACACTGAGGCACAGAGACAGTCAGACACAGAGACAAAGAGACATTGAGTCAATGAGACACTGATACACTGAGACACTGAGACACAGAGACACAGAGACACTGAGACTTTGAGACACTGAGACACAGTGATACTGAGATTCTGAGACTCTGAGATACAGAGGCATAGAGACACTGAGACAATGAGACTTTGGGACACTGAGACACAGAGACACTGAGACTCTGAGACACAAACGCACAGAGACTCTGAGCCTCTGAGACACAGAGGCAAAAATACACTGAGACACAGAGGCACTGTGACACTGAGACACAGAGACACTGAGACTTTGAGACTCTGAGACTCTGAGACACAGAGGCACAGAGACACTGAGACACTGAGACACAGAGACACGGAGACACTGAGACACTGAGACACAGAGACACTGTGACTCTGAGACACTGAGGAAATGCGACACTGAGGCACAGTAACACTGAGACACTGAGACACAAAACTTTGAGACACAGAGACACTGAGACACTGAGACTCTGAGACACTGAGACACAAAGACACTGAGACACTGAGACTCTGAGACACTGAGACAAAAAGACACAGTGACACTGATACACTGAGACTCTAAGATACTGAGACTCAGAGACACTGAGACACTGAGGCACAGACACACTGAGACACTGAGACACAGAGACACTGACATAATGAGGCACAGACACACTGAGACTCTGAGACACTGAGACTCTGAGACACTGAACACAAAGACTTTGAGACACAGAGACACTGAGACTCTGAGACACTGAGACACAGAGACACTGAGACGCTGAACACTAAGACACAGAGACACTGAGACACTGAACACTGAGGCACAGAGACACAGAGACACTGAGAGTCTGAGACACTGAGACTCTGAGACACAGAAATACTCAGACACAGAGACACTGAGACACAGAGACAATGAGACACAGAGACACTGAGACTCTGAGACACTGAGACACAGAGACAATGAAACACTGAGACACAGATACATTGAGAAACTGAGACACTGTGACACTGAGGCACAGAGACACTCAGACACAGAGACAAAGAGACATTGAGTCAATGAGACACTGATACACTGAGACACTGAGACACAGAGACACTGAGACTTTGAGACACTGAGACACAGAGATACTGAGATTCTGAGACTCTGAGATACAGAGGCACAGAAACACTGAGACAATGAGACTTTGGGACACTGAGACACAGAGAAACTGAGACTCTGAAACACAAATGCACAGAGACTCTGAGACTGTGAGACATAGAGGCAAAAATACACTGAGACACAGAGACACTGTGACACAGAGACACAGAGACATTGAGACACTGAGACACTAAGACACAGAGACACTGTGACTCTGAGACTCTGAGGCAATGAGACACTGAGGCACAGAGACACTGAGACACAAAACCTTGAGACACAGAGACACTGAGACTCTGAGACACTGAGACACAAAGACACTGAGATAAGGAGGCACAGGGACACTGAGACTCTGAGACTCTGAGATTCTGAGACACAGAGACACTGAGAGACTGAGACACAAAACTTCAAGACACAGAGACACTGAGACTCTGAGACAATGAGACACAAAGACACTGAGACACTGAGACTCAGACACTGAGACACAAAGACAGAGACACAGAGACAATGAGGCACAGAGACACTGAGACACAGAGACACTGAAGCACAGAGACACTGAGACACTGAGACACAGAGACACTGAGACACAGAGACACTGTGACACTGAGGCACAGAGACATTCAACACAGAGACAAAGTGACACTGAGTGTCTGAGACATTGACACACTGAGACACTGAGACTCTGAGACATTGAGACACTGAGACACTGAGACACAGAGAAACTGAGACACAGCGACTCTGAGACACTGAGACACAGAGACACTGACACACTGACACACAGAGACACTGCGGCACAGAGACACTGAGACACAGATACACTGAGACACTGAGACTCTGAGAAACTGAGACACTGAGGCACAGTGATACTGAGAAACAGATTCAATGAGACTCTAAGACACAGAGACACTGAGACACTGAGACACTGAGTCTCTGAGACACTGATAAACTGAGACACAGGGACACAGAGACACTGTGACTCTGAGAACCTGAGACACAGAGACACTGGGACTCTGTGACCCTGGACACAGAGACACAGAGACACTGAGACACAGAGACACTGAGACATTGAGACACAGAGACATTGAGACACTGAGACACTGAGACACAGAGCCACAGAGACACTGAGACTCTGAGACACAAATGCACAGAGACTCTGAGACTCTGAGAGACAGAGGCACAAAGACACTGAGACACAGAGATACTATGACACTGAGACACAGACACAGAGGCACTGAGACACAGAGGCACAGAGAAACTGAGACACTGAGACTTTGAGACACTGAGACACAGAGACACTGAGACACAGATACACTTAGTAACAGAAATACTGAGACACTGAGACACTGAGACTCTGAGACTCTGAGACACAGAGGCACAGAGACACTGAGACACAGAGTCACAGAGACACAGAGACTCTTAGACACTGAGGCAATGAGACACTAAGGCACTGTGACACTGAGGCACAGACAATCTCAGACACAAAGACACTGAGACACTGAGACACTGAGACACAGAGACACTGAGACTCTGTGACACTGAGACACAGAGACACTGAGACAAGGAGGCACAGGGACACTGAGATTCTGAGAATCTGAGACTCTGAGATTCTGAGACACAGAGACACTGAGAGACTGAGACACAAAACATTAAGACACAGAGACACTGAGACTCTGAGACAATGAGACACAAAGACACTGGGAAACTGAGACTCTGAGACACTGAGACACAAAGACAGAGACAGAGACACAGAGACACTGAGGCACAGAGACACTGAGACACAGATACACTGAGACTCTGAGAAACTGAGACACTGAGGCACAGTGATACTGAGACACAGATTCACTGAGACTCTAAGACACTGAGACACTGAAAATCTGAGACACTGAGACACTGTGACACTGAGGCACAGAGACGCACAGACAGATAGACACTGAGACACTGAGTCTCTGAGACACTGATAAACTGAGACACAGGGACACAGAGACACTGTGACTCTGAGAACCTGAGACACAGAGACTCTGGGACACAGAGACACTGAGACTCTGAGACACTGAGACACAAAGACACTGAGACATAGAGACACTGTGACACTGAGACACTGAACACTGAGACACAGAGACACTGAGACACAGAGACACTGAGACTCTGAGACACTGAGACACAAAGACAGAGACAGAGACACAGAGACACTGAGGCACAGAGACACTGAGACACAGATACACTGAGACTCTGAGAAACTGAGATACTGAGGCACAGTGATACTGAGACACAGATTCACTGAGACTCTAAGAAACTGAGACACTGAAAATCTGAGACACTGAGACACTGTGACACTGAGGCACAGAGACGCACAGACAGATAGACACTGAGACACTGAGTCTCTGAGACACTGATAAACTGAGACACAGGGACACAGAGACACTGTGACTCTGAGAACCTGAGACACAGAGACTCTGGGACACAGAGACACTGAGACTCTGAGACACTGATACACAAAGACACTGAGACTCTGAGACACTGAGACACTGAGACACTGAACACTGAGACACAGAGACACTGAGACACAGAGACACTGAGACTCTGAGACACTGAGACACAGAAATACTGAGACACAGAGACACTGAGACACAGAGACAATGAGACACAGAGACACTGAGACTCTGAGACACTGAGACACAGACACACTGAGACACAGAGACAAAGAGACACTGAGACACTGAGCTCTGAGACACTGATACACTGAGACACAGAGACACTGAGGCACAGAGACATTGTGATACTGAGACTCTGAGACACAAAGATACAGAGAAACTAAGACACAGAGGCACAGAGAGACTGAGACACAGAGACGCAGAGACACTGAGAGACTGAGACACAAAGAATTGAGACTCTGAGACACAGAGACACTGAAACACAGATACACAGAGACTCTGAGACACTGAGACACTGAAAATCTGAGACACTGAGACACTGAGGCACAGAGACACTCAGACAGATAGACACTGAGACACTGAGTCTCTGAGACACTGATAAACTGAGACACAGGGACACAGAGACACTGTGACTCTGAGAACCTGAGACACAGAGACTCTGGGACACAGAGACACTGAGACTCTGAGACACTGAGACACAAAGACACTGAGACATAGAGACGCTGTGACACTGAGACACTGAACACTGAGACACAGAGACACTGAGACACAGAGACACTGAGACTCTGAGACACTGAGACACAAAGACAGAGACAGAGACACAGAGACACTGAGGCACAGAGACACTGAGACACAGATACACTGAGACTCTGAGAAACTGAGACACTGAGGCACAGTGATACTGAGACACAGATTCACTGAGACTTAAAGACACTGAGACACTGAAAATCTGAGACACTGAGACACTGTGACACTGAGGCACAGAGACGCACAGACAGATAGACACTGAGACACTGAGTCTCTGAGACACTGATAAACTGAGACACAGGGTCACAGAGACACTGTGACTCTGAGAACCTGAGACACAGAGACTCTGGGACACAGAGACACTGAGACTCTGAGACACTGAGACACAAAGACACTGAGACTCTGAGACACTGAGACACTGAGACACTGAACACTGAGACACAGAGACACTGAGATACAGAGACACTGAGACTCTGAGACACTGAGACACAGAAATACTGAGACACAGAGACACTGAGACACAGAGACAATGAGACACAGAGACACTGAGACTCTGAGACACTGAGACACAGACACACTGAGACACAGAGACAAAGAGACACTGAGACACTGAGACTCTGAGACACTGATACACTGAGACACAGAGACACTGAGGCACAGAGACATTGTGATACTGAGACTCTGAGACACAAAGATACAGAGAAACTAAGACACAGAGACACTGAGAGACTGAGACACAAAGAATTGAGACTCTGAGACACAGAGACAATGAAACACAGATACACTGAGACTCTGAGACACTGAGACACTGAAAATCTGAGACACTGAGACACTGAGGCACAGAGACACTCAGACAGAGAGATACTGAGTCTCCGAGACACTGATAAACTGAGAAACAGAGACACTGGGATACAGAGACACTGAGACTCTGAGACACAAAGACTCTGAGACACTGAGACAAAGAGACTGTGAGACACTGAGACACAGAGATACTGGGACAGAGAGACACTGACAGTCTGAGACACTGAGACACAGAGACTCTGAGACACTGAGACACTGAGACCCTGAGACACTGAGACTCTGAGACACTGAGACACAGAGACAATGAGACACTGTGACACAGAGGCACAGAGACTCTCAGACACAGAGACAATGAGACATTGAGTGTCTGAGACACTGTTACACTGAGACACAGAGACACTGAGACTTTGAGACACTGAGACACTGAGACACAGAGACACTGAGATTCTGAGACTCTGAGACACAGAGGCACAGAGACACTGAGACACTAATGCACGGAGACTCTGAGACTCTGAGAGACAGAGGCACAAAGACACTGAGACACAGAGATACTATGACACTGAGACACTGAGACACAGAGACACTGAGACACAGAGGCACAGAGAAACTGAGACACTGAGACTTTGAGACACTGAGACACAGAGACACTGAGACACAGAGACACTTAGACACAGAGATACTATGACACTGAGACACTGAGACACTGAGACTCTGAGACACAGAGGCACAGAGACACTGAGACACAGAGTCACAGAGACACTGAGACACTGAGACACAGAGACACAGAGACTCTTAGACATTGAGGCAATGAGACACTGAGGCACTGATAATCTGAGACACTGTGACACTGAGGCACAGACAAACTCAGACACAGAGACACAGAGACTCTGAGACTCTGAGATACTGAGACACAGAGACACTGAGACACTGAGACTTTGAGACACTGAGACACAGAGACACTGAGATTCTGAGACTCTGAGACACAGAGGCACAGAGACACTGAGACACTAATGCACAGTGACTCTGAGACTCTGAGAGACAGAGGCACAAAGACACTGAGACACAGAGATACTATGACACTGAGACACTGAGACACAGAGACACTGAGACACAGAGGCACAGAGAAACTGAGACACTGAGACTTTGAGACACTGAGACACAGAGACACTGAGACACAGAGACACTGAAACACAGAGATACTATGACACTGAGACACTGAGACTCTGAGACTCTGAGACACAGAGGCACAGAGACACTGAGACACAGAGTCACAGAGACACTGAGACACTGAGACACAGAGACTCTTAGACACTGAGGCAATGAGACACTGAGACACTGATAATCTGAGACACTGTGACACTGAGGCACAGAAAAACTCAGACACAGAGACACAGAGACTCTGAGACTCTGAGATACTGAGACACAGAGACACTGAGACACTGAGACACAGAGACACTGAGACACTGAGTCACTGAGACACTGAGACTCTGAGAAACTGAGACACTGAGGCACAGTGATACTGAGAAACAGATTCACTGAGACTCTAAGACACTGAGACACTGCGGCACAGAGACACTCAGACAGAGAGACACCGAGGCACTGATACTCTGAGACACTAAGACACAGAGACAAAGAGACTGTGAGACACAGAGACACTGAGACACAAATAATTGAGACCCTGAGACACAGATACACAGAGATTCTGAGACACTGAGACATTGAGACACTGAGACACTGAGACACAGAGACACTGAGACGCTGAACACTAAGACTCAGAGACACTGAGACACAGAGACACTGAACACTGAGACACAGAGACATTGAGACACTGAGACACTGTGACACTGAGGCACAGAGACATTGAGACTCCCAGACACTGAGACACAGAGACACTGAGACACTGAGACACAGTGACATTGAGACACTGAGACAAAGAGACACTGAGATTCTGAGACTCTGAGACACTGAGACACAGAGACACTGAGATTCTGAGACTCTGAGACACAGAGGCACAGAGACACTGAGACTCTGAGACACTAATGCACAGAGACTCTGAGAGACAGAGGCATAAAGACACTGAGACACAGAGATACTATGACACTGAGACACAGAGACACTGAGACACAGAGGCACAGAGAAACTGAGACACTGAGATACTGGGACAGAGAGACACTGACAGTCTGAAACACTGAGACACAGACACACTGAGACACAGAGACACTGAGACTTTGAGACACTGAGACTCTGAGACACAGAGACACTGAGATTCTGAGACTCTGAGACACAGAGGCACAGAGACACTGAGACTCTGAGACACTAATGCACAGAGACTCTGAGAGACAGAGGCACAAAGACACTGAGACACAGAGATACTATGACACTGAGACACTGAGACACAGAGACACTGAGACACAGAGGCACAGAGAAACTGAGACACTGAGACTTTGAGACACTGAGACACAGAGACACTGAGACACAGAGACACTTAGACACAGAGATACTATGACACTGAGACTCTGAGACTCTGAGACACAGAGGCGCAGAGACACTGAGACACAGAGTCACAGAGACACTGAGACACAGAGACACAGAGACTCTTAGACACTGAGGCAATGAGACACTGAGGCACTGATAATCTGAGACACTGTGACACTGAGGCACAGACAAACTCAGACACAGAGACACAGAGACTCTGAGACTCTGAGATACTGAGACACAGAGACACAGAGACACTGAGTCACTGAGACACTGAGACTCTGAGAAACTGAGACACTGAGGCACAGTGATACTGAGAAACAGATTCACTGAGACTCTAAGACACTGAGACACTGAAAATCTGAGACACTGAGACACTGTGACACTGAGGCACAGAGACGCTCAGACAGATAGATACTGAGACACTGAGTCTCTGAGACACTGATAAACTGAGACACAGGGACACAGAGACACTGTGACTCTGAGACACTGGGACACAGAGACACTGAGACTCTGAGACACTGAGACACAAAGACACTGAGACAAAGAGACACTGTGACACAGGCACAGTGACACTCAACACAGAGACAAAGTGACCCTGAGTGTCTGGGACATTGATACACTGAGACACTGAGACTCTGAGACTCTGAGACATTGAGTCACTGAGGCACAGAGACACAGAAAAACAGAGACACTGAGACTCTGAGACACTGATACACTGTGACACAGAGACACTGAGACACTGAGACTTTGAGATATTAAAACACTGAGGCATAGAGACACTGAGACACAGAGACACTGAGGCACAGAGACACTGAGTCACTGAGACACTGAGACACTGAGACTCTGAGACACTGAGACACAGAGACACTGAGAAACTGAGACACTCAGACACAGAGACATTGAGACACTGAGACTCTGAGACACTGAGACACAGAGACACTGAGACACTGAGACACGGAGACACTGTGACACGGAGACACTGTGACACTGAGGCACAGAGACACTGAGACACAGAGACACTGAGACACTGAGACTCTGAGACACCGAGACACAGAGACACTGAGACTCAGAGACACTGAGACACTGAGACACTGAGACACGGAGACACTGAGACACGGAGACACTGTGACACTGAGGCACAGAGACACTGAGACTCTGAGACACTGAGACACTGAGACACAGAAATACTGAGACACAGAAACACTGAGACACAGAGACAATGAGACACAGAGACACTGAGACTCTGAGACACTGAGACACAGAGACACTGAGACACTGAGACACAGAGAAACTGAGACACTGAGACACGGAGACACTGTGACACTGAGGCACAGAGACACTGAGACATAGAGCCACTGAGACTCTGAGACACTGAGACACTGAGACACTGTGACACAGATACACTGAGACACAGAGACACAGAGACACTGTGGCTCTGAGACACTGATACACTGAGACACAGAGACACTGAGGCACAGAGACATTGTGATACTGAGACTCTGAGACACAAAGACACAGAGACACTAAGACACAGAGGCACAGAGAGACTGAGACACAGAGACGCAGAGACACTGAGAGACTGAGACACAAAGAATTGAGACTCTGAGACACAGAGACAATGAAACACAGGTACACTGAGACTCTGAGACACTGAAAATCTGAGACACTGAGACACTGAGGCACAGAGACACTCAGACAGAGAGATATTGAGCTCTGAGACACTGATAAACTGAGACACAGAGACACAGACACTGTGACTCTGAGACCTGAGACACTGAGACACAGAGACAGTGGGATACAGAGACACTGAGACTCTGAGACACTGAGAGAAAGAGACTGTGAGACACTGAGACACAGAGATACTGGGACAGAGAGACACTGACAGTCTGAGACACTGAGACACAGAGACACCGAGACACTGAGACACTGAAACACTGATACACTGAGACTCTGAGACACTGAGACACAGACACACTGAGACACAGAGACAAAGAGACACTGAGACACTGAGACTCTGAGACACTGATACACTGAGACACAGAGAGACTGAGGCACAGAGACATTGTGATACTGAGACTCTGAGACACAAAGATACAGAGAAACTAAGACACAGAGACACTGAGAGACTGAGACACAAAGAATTGAGACTCTGAGACACAGAGACAATGAAACACAGATACACTGAGACTCTGAGACACTGAGACACTGAAAATCTGAGACACTGAGACACTGAGGCACAGAGACACTCAGACAGAGAGATACTGAGTCTCCGAGACACTGATAAACTGAGAAACAGAGACACTGGGATACAGAGACACTGAGACTCTGAGACACAAAGACTCTGAGACACTGAGACAAAGAGACTGTGAGACACTGAGACACAGAGATACTGGGACAGAGAGACACTGACAGTCTGAGACACTGAGACACAGAGACTCTGAGACACTGAGACACTGAGACCCTGAGACACTGAGACTCTGAGACACTGAGACACAGAGACAATGAGACACTGTGACACAGAGGCACAGAGACTCTCAGACACAGAGACAATGAGACATTGAGTGTCTGAGACACTGTTACACTGAGACACAGAGACACTGAGACTTTGAGACACTGAGACACTGAGACACAGAGACACTGAGATTCTGAGACTCTGAGACACAGAGGCACAGAGACACTGAGACACTAATGCACGGAGACTCTGAGACTCTGAGAGACAGAGGCACAAAGACACTGAGACACAGAGATACTATGACACTGAGACACTGAGACACAGAGACACTGAGACACAGAGGCACAGAGAAACTGAGACACTGAGACTTTGAGACACTGAGACACAGAGACACTGAGACACAGAGACACTTAGACACAGAGATACTATGACACTGAGACACTGAGACACTGAGACTCTGAGACACAGAGGCACAGAGACACTGAGACACAGAGTCACAGAGACACTGAGACACTGAGACACAGAGACACAGAGACTCTTAGACATTGAGGCAATGAGACACTGAGGCACTGATAATCTGAGACACTGTGACACTGAGGCACAGACAAACTCAGACACAGAGACACAGAGACTCTGAGACTCTGAGATACTGAGACACAGAGACACTGAGACACTGAGACTTTGAGACACTGAGACACAGAGACACTGAGATTCTGAGACTCTGAGACACAGAGGCACAGAGACACTGAGACACTAATGCACAGTGACTCTGAGACTCTGAGAGACAGAGGCACAAAGACACTGAGACACAGAGATACTATGACACTGAGACACTGAGACACAGAGACACTGAGACACAGAGGCACAGAGAAACTGAGACACTGAGACTTTGAGACACTGAGACACAGAGACACTGAGACACAGAGACACTGAAACACAGAGATACTATGACACTGAGACACTGAGACTCTGAGACTCTGAGACACAGAGGCACAGAGACACTGAGACACAGAGTCACAGAGACACAGAAATACTGAGACACAGAGACACTGAGACACAGAGACAATGAGACACAGAGACACTGAGACTCTGAGACACTGAGACACAGACACACTGAGACACAGAGACAAAGAGACACTGAGACACTGAGACTCTGAGACACTGATACACTGAGACACAGAGACACTGAGGCACAGAGACATTGTGATACTGAGACTCTGAGACACAAAGATACAGAGAAACTAAGACACAGAGACACTGAGAGACTGAGACACAAAGAATTGAGACTCTGAGACACAGAGACAATGAAACACAGATACACTGAGACTCTGAGACACTGAGACACTGAAAATCTGAGACACTGAGACACTGAGGCACAGAGACACTCAGACAGAGAGATACTGAGTCTCCGAGACACTGATAAACTGAGAAACAGAGACACTGGGATACAGAGACACTGAGACTCTGAGACACAAAGACTCTGAGACACTGAGACAAAGAGACTGTGAGACACTGAGACACAGAGATACTGGGACAGAGAGACACTGACAGTCTGAGACACTGAGACACAGAGACTCTGAGACACTGAGACACTGAGACCCTGAGACACTGAGACTCTGAGACACTGAGACACAGAGACAATGAGACACTGTGACACAGAGGCACAGAGACTCTCAGACACAGAGACAATGAGACATTGAGTGTCTGAGACACTGTTACACTGAGACACAGAGACACTGAGACTTTGAGACACTGAGACACTGAGACACAGAGACACTGAGATTCTGAGACTCTGAGACACAGAGGCACAGAGACACTGAGACACTAATGCACGGAGACTCTGAGACTCTGAGAGACAGAGGCACAAAGACACTGAGACACAGAGATACTATGACACTGAGACACTGAGACACAGAGACACTGAGACACAGAGGCACAGAGAAACTGAGACACTGAGACTTTGAGACACTGAGACACAGAGACACTGAGACACAGAGACACTTAGACACAGAGATACTATGACACTGAGACACTGAGACACTGAGACTCTGAGACACAGAGGCACAGAGACACTGAGACACAGAGTCACAGAGACACTGAGACACTGAGACACAGAGACACAGAGACTCTTAGACATTGAGGCAATGAGACACTGAGGCACTGATAATCTGAGACACTGTGACACTGAGGCACAGACAAACTCAGACACAGAGACACAGAGACTCTGAGACTCTGAGATACTGAGACACAGAGACACTGAGACACTGAGACTTTGAGACACTGAGACACAGAGACACTGAGATTCTGAGACTCTGAGACACAGAGGCACAGAGACACTGAGACACTAATGCACAGTGACTCTGAGACTCTGAGAGACAGAGGCACAAAGACACTGAGACACAGAGATACTATGACACTGAGACACTGAGACACAGAGACACTGAGACACAGAGGCACAGAGAAACTGAGACACTGAGACTTTGAGACACTGAGACACAGAGACACTGAGACACAGAGACACTGAAACACAGAGATACTATGACACTGAGACACTGAGACTCTGAGACTCTGAGACACAGAGGCACAGAGACACTGAGACACAGAGTCACAGAGACACTGAGACACTGAGACACAGAGACTCTTAGACACTGAGGCAATGAGACACTGAGACACTGATAATCTGAGACACTGTGACACTGAGGCACAGAAAAACTCAGACACAGAGACACAGAGACTCTGAGACTCTGAGATACTGAGACACAGAGACACTGAGACACTGAGACACAGAGACACTGAGACACTGAGTCACTGAGACACTGAGACTCTGAGAAACTGAGACACTGAGGCACAGTGATACTGAGAAACAGATTCACTGAGACTCTAAGACACTGAGACACTGCGGCACAGAGACACTCAGACAGAGAGACACCGAGGCACTGATACTCTGAGACACTAAGACACAGAGACAAAGAGACTGTGAGACACAGAGACACTGAGACACAAATAATTGAGACCCTGAGACACAGATACACAGAGATTCTGAGACACTGAGACATTGAGACACTGAGACACTGAGACACAGAGACACTGAGACGCTGAACACTAAGACTCAGAGACACTGAGACACAGAGACACTGAACACTGAGACACAGAGACATTGAGACACTGAGACACTGTGACACTGAGGCACAGAGACATTGAGACTCCCAGACACTGAGACACAGAGACACTGAGACACTGAGACACAGTGACATTGAGACACTGAGACAAAGAGACACTGAGATTCTGAGACTCTGAGACACTGAGACACAGAGACACTGAGATTCTGAGACTCTGAGACACAGAGGCACAGAGACACTGAGACTCTGAGACACTAATGCACAGAGACTCTGAGAGACAGAGGCATAAAGACACTGAGACACAGAGATACTATGACACTGAGACACAGAGACACTGAGACACAGAGGCACAGAGAAACTGAGACACTGAGATACTGGGACAGAGAGACACTGACAGTCTGAAACACTGAGACACAGACACACTGAGACACAGAGACACTGAGACTTTGAGACACTGAGACTCTGAGACACAGAGACACTGAGATTCTGAGACTCTGAGACACAGAGGCACAGAGACACTGAGACTCTGAGACACTAATGCACAGAGACTCTGAGAGACAGAGGCACAAAGACACTGAGACACAGAGATACTATGACACTGAGACACTGAGACACAGAGACACTGAGACACAGAGGCACAGAGAAACTGAGACACTGAGACTTTGAGACACTGAGACACAGAGACACTGAGACACAGAGACACTTAGACACAGAGATACTATGACACTGAGACTCTGAGACTCTGAGACACAGAGGCGCAGAGACACTGAGACACAGAGTCACAGAGACACTGAGACACAGAGACACAGAGACTCTTAGACACTGAGGCAATGAGACACTGAGGCACTGATAATCTGAGACACTGTGACACTGAGGCACAGACAAACTCAGACACAGAGACACAGAGACTCTGAGACTCTGAGATACTGAGACACAGAGACACAGAGACACTGAGTCACTGAGACACTGAGACTCTGAGAAACTGAGACACTGAGGCACAGTGATACTGAGAAACAGATTCACTGAGACTCTAAGACACTGAGACACTGAAAATCTGAGACACTGAGACACTGTGACACTGAGGCACAGAGACGCTCAGACAGATAGATACTGAGACACTGAGTCTCTGAGACACTGGGACACAGAGACACTGTGACTCTGAGACACTGGGACACAGAGACACTGAGACTCTGAGACACTGAGACACAAAGACACTGAGACAAAGAGACACTGTGACACAGGCACAGTGACACTCAACACAGAGACAAAGTGACCCTGAGTGTCTGGGACATTGATACACTGAGACACTGAGACTCTGAGACTCTGAGACATTGAGTCACTGAGGCAC
This sequence comes from Prionace glauca, assembly GCA_037974335.1. NCBI lineage: Eukaryota > Metazoa > Chordata > Chondrichthyes > Carcharhiniformes > Carcharhinidae > Prionace > Prionace glauca. Next base: position 228,804 of record JBBMRE010000232.1, on the reverse strand, counting down.
AGAGACACAGAAAAACAGAGACACTGAGACTCTGAGACACTGATACACTGTGACACAGAGACACTGAGACACTGAGACTTTGAGATATTAAAACACTGAGGCATAGAGACACTGAGACACAGAGACACTGAGGCACAGAGACACTGAGTCACTGAGACACTGAGACACTGAGACTCTGAGACACTGAGACACAGAGACACTGAGAAACTGAGACACTCAGACACAGAGACATTGAGACACTGAGACTCTGAGACACTGAGACACAGAGACACTGAGACACTGAGACACGGAGACACTGTGACACGGAGACACTGTGACACTGAGGCACAGAGACACTGAGACACAGAGACACTGAGACTCTGAGACACTGAGACACTGAGACTCTGAGACACCGAGACACAGAGACACTGAGACTCAGAGACACTGAGACACTGAGACACTGAGACACGGAGACACTGAGACACGGAGACACTGTGACACTGAGGCACAGAGACACTGAGACTCTGAGACACTGAGACACTGAGACACAGAAATACTGAGACACAGAAACACTGAGACACAGAGACAATGAGACACAGAGACACTGAGACTCTGAGACACTGAGACACAGAGACACTGAGACACTGAGACACAGAGAAACTGAGACACTGAGACACGGAGACACTGTGACACTGAGGCACAGAGACACTGAGACATAGAGCCACTGAGACTCTGAGACACTGAGACACTGTGACACAGATACACTGAGACACAGAGACACAGAGACACTGTGGCTCTGAGACACTGATACACTGAGACACAGAGACACTGAGGCACAGAGACATTGTGATACTGAGACTCTGAGACACAAAGACACAGAGACACTAAGACACAGAGGCACAGAGAGACTGAGACACAGAGACGCAGAGACACTGAGAGACTGAGACACAAAGAATTGAGACTCTGAGACACAGAGACAATGAAACACAGGTACACTGAGACTCTGAGACACTGAAAATCTGAGACACTGAGACACTGAGGCACAGAGACACTCAGACAGAGAGATATTGAGCTCTGAGACACTGATAAACTGAGACACAGAGACACAGACACTGTGACTCTGAGACCTGAGACACTGAGACACAGAGACACTGGGATACAGAGACACTGAGACTCTGAGACACTGAGAGAAAGAGACTGTGAGACACTGAGACACAGAGATACTGGGACAGAGAGACACTGACAGTCTGAGACACTGAGACACAGAGACACCGAGACACTGAGACACTGAAACACTGATACACTGAGACTCTGAGACACTGAGACACAGACACACTGAGACACAGAGACAAAGAGACACTGAGACACTGAGACTCTGAGACACTGATACACTGAGACACAGAGAGACTGAGGCACAGAGACATTGTGATACTGAGACTCTGAGACACAAAGATACAGAGAAACTAAGACACAGAGACACTGAGAGACTGAGACACAAAGAATTGAGACTCTGAGACACAGAGACAATGAAACACAGATACACTGAGACTCTGAGACACTGAGACACTGAAAATCTGAGACACTGAGACACTGAGGCACAGAGACACTCAGACAGAGAGATACTGAGTCTCCGAGACACTGATAAACTGAGAAACAGAGACACTGGGATACAGAGACACTGAGACTCTGAGACACAAAGACTCTGAGACACTGAGACAAAGAGACTGTGAGACACTGAGACACAGAGATACTGGGACAGAGAGACACTGACAGTCTGAGACACTGAGACACAGAGACTCTGAGACACTGAGACACTGAGACCCTGAGACACTGAGACTCTGAGACACTGAGACACAGAGACAATGAGACACTGAGACACAGAGACACTGAGATTCTGAGACTCTGAGACACAGAGGCACAGAGACACTGAGACACTAATGCACAGTGACTCTGAGACTCTGAGAGACAGAGGCACAAAGACACTGAGACACAGAGATACTATGACACTGAGACACTGAGACACAGAGACACTGAGACACAGAGGCACAGAGAAACTGAGACACTGAGACTTTGAGACACTGAGACACAGAGACACTGAGACACAGAGACACTGAAACACAGAGATACTATGACACTGAGACACTGAGACTCTGAGACTCTGAGACACAGAGGCACAGAGACACTGAGACACAGAGTCACAGAGACACTGAGACACTGAGACACAGAGACTCTTAGACACTGAGGCAATGAGACACTGAGACACTGATAATCTGAGACACTGTGACACTGAGGCACAGAAAAACTCAGACACAGAGACACAGAGACTCTGAGACTCTGAGATACTGAGACACAGAGACACTGAGACACTGAGACACAGAGACACTGAGACACTGAGTCACTGAGACACTGAGACTCTGAGAAACTGAGACACTGAGGCACAGTGATACTGAGAAACAGATTCACTGAGACTCTAAGACACTGAGACACTGCGGCACAGAGACACTCAGACAGAGAGACACCGAGGCACTGATACTCTGAGACACTAAGACACAGAGACAAAGAGACTGTGAGACACAGAGACACTGAGACACTGAGACACAAATAATTGAGACCCTGAGACACAGATACACAGAGATTCTGAGACACTGAGACATTGAGACACTGAGACACTGAGACACAGAGACACTGAGACGCTGAACACTAAGACTCAGAGACACTGAGACACAGAGACACTGAACACTGAGACACAGAGACATTGAGACACTGAGACACTGTGACACTGAGGCACAGAGACATTGAGACTCCCAGACACTGAGACACAGAGACACTGAGACACTGAGACACAGTGACATTGAGACACTGAGACAAAGAGACACTGAGATTCTGAGACTCTGAGACACTGAGACACAGAGACACTGAGATTCTGAGACTCTGAGACACAGAGGCACAGAGACACTGAGACTCTGAGACACTAATGCACAGAGACTCTGAGAGACAGAGGCATAAAGACACTGAGACACAGAGATACTATGACACTGAGACACAGAGACACTGAGACACAGAGGCACAGAGAAACTGAGACACTGAGATACTGGGACAGAGAGACACTGACAGTCTGAAACACTGAGACACAGACACACTGAGACACAGAGACACTGAGACATTGAGACACTGAGACTCTGAGACACAGAGACACTGAGATTCTGAGACTCTGAGACACAGAGGCACAGAGACACTGAGACTCTGAGACACTAATGCACAGAGACTCTGAGAGACAGAGGCACAAAGACACTGAGACACAGAGATACTATGACACTGAGACACTGAGACACAGAGACACTGAGACACAGAGGCACAGAGAAACTGAGACACTGAGACTTTGAGACACTGAGACACAGAGACACTGAGACACTGAGACACTTAGAAACAGAGATACTATGACACTGAGACTCTGAGACTCTGAGACACAGAGGCGCAGAGACACTGAGACACAGAGTCACAGAGACACTGAGACACAGAGACACAGAGACTCTTAGACACTGAGGCAATGAGACACTGAGGCACTGATAATCTGAGACACTGTGACACTGAGGCACAGACAAACTCAGACACAGAGACACAGAGACACAGAGACTCTGAGACTCTGAGATACTGAGACACAGAGACACAGAGACACTGAGTCACTGAGACACTGAGACTCTGAGAAACTGAGACACTGAGGCACAGTGATACTGAGAAACAGATTCACTGAGACTCTAAGACACTGAGACACTGAAAATCTGAGACACTGAGACACTGTGACACTGAGGCACAGAGACGCTCAGACAGATAGATACTGAGACACTGAGTCTCTGAGACACTGATAAACTGAGACACAGGGACACAGAGACACTGTGACTCTGAGACACTGGGACACAGAGACACTGAGACTCTGAGACACTGAGACACAAAGACACTGAGACAAAGAGACACTGTGACACAGGCACAGTGACACTCAACACAGAGACAAAGTGACCCTGAGTGTCTGGGACATTGATACACTGAGACACTGAGACTCTGAGACTCTGAGACATTGAGTCACTGAGGCACAGAGACACAGAAAAACAGAGACACTGAGACTCTGAGACACTGATACACTGTGACACAGAGACACTGAGACACTGAGACTTTGAGATATTAAAACACTGAGGCACAGAGACACTGAGACACAGAGACACTGAGGCACAGAGACACTGAGTCACTGAGACACTGAGACACTGAGACTCTGAGACACTGAGACACAGAGACACTGAGAAACTGAGACACTCAGACACAGAGACATTGAGACACTGAGACTCTGAGACACTGAGACACAGAGACACTGAGACACTGAGACACGGAGACACTGTGACACGGAGACACTGTGACACTGAGGCACAGAGACACTGAGACACAGAGACACTGAGACTCTGAGACACTGAGACACTGAGACTCTGAGACACCGAGACACAGAGACACTGAGACTCAGAGACACTGAGACACTGAGACACGGAGACACTGAGACACGGAGACACTGTGACACTGAGGCACAGAGACACTGAGACTCTGAGACACTGAGACACTGAGACACAGAAATACTGAGACACAGAAACACTGAGACACAGAGACAATGAGACACAGAGACACTGAGACTCTGAGACACTGAGACACAGAGACACTGAGACACTGAGACACAGAGAAACTGAGACACTGAGACACGGAGACACTGTGACACTGAGGCACAGAGACAATGAGACATAGAGCCACTGAGACTCTGAGACACTGAGACACTGAGACACTGTGACACAGATACACTGAGACACAGAGACACAGAGACACTGTGGCTCTGAGACACTGATACACTGAGACACAGAGACACTGAGGCACAGAGACATTGTGATACTGAGACTCTGAGACACAAAGACACAGAGACACTAAGACACAGAGGCACAGAGAGACTGAGACACAGAGACGCAGAGACACTGAGAGACTGAGACACAAAGAATTGAGACTCTGAGACACAGAGACAATGAAACACAGATACACTGAGACTCTGAGACACTGAAAATCTGAGACACTGAGACACTGAGGCACAGAGACACTCAGACAGAGAGATATTGAGCTCTGAGACACTGATAAACTGAGACACAGAGACACAGACACTGTGACTCTGAGACCTGAGACACTGAGACACAGAGACACTGGGATACAGAGACACTGAGACTCTGAGACACTGAGAGAAAGAGACTGTGAGACACTGAGACACAGAGATACTGGGACAGAGAGACACTGACAGTCTGAGACACTGAGACACAGAGACACCGAGATACTGAGACACTGAAACACTGATACACTGAGACTCTGAGACACTGAGACACTGAGACCCTGAGACACTGAGACTCTGAGACACTGAGACACAGAGACAATGAGACACTGTGACACAGAGGCACAGAGACTCTCAGACACAGAGACAATGAGACACTGAGTCTCTGAGACACTGATACACTGAGACACAGAGACACTGAGACTTTGAGACACTGAGACACTGAGATCCTGAGACTCTGAGACACTAATGCACAGAGAATCTGAGACTCTGAGAGACAGAGGCACAAAGACACTGAGACACAGAGATACTATGACACTGAGACACTGAGACACAGAGACACTGAGACACAGAGGCACAGAGAAACTGAGACACTGAGACTTTGAGACACAGAGACACTGAGACACAGAGACACTTAGACACAGAGATACTATGACACTGAGACACTGAGACTCTGAGACTCTGAGACACAGAGGCACAGAGACACTGAGACACAGAGTCACAGAGACACTGAGACACTGAGACACAGAGACTCAGAGACTCTTAGACACTGAGGCAATGAGACACTGAGGCACTGATAATCTGAGACACTGTGACACTGAGGCACAGACAAACTCAGACACAGAGACACAGAGACTCTGAGACTCTGAGATACTGAGACACTGAGACACTGAGACACTGAGACACAGAGACACTGAGACTCTGAGTCATTGAGACACTGAGACTCTGAGAAACTGAGACACTGAGGCACAGTGATACTGAGAAACAGATTCACTGAGACTCTAAGACACTGAGACACTGAAAATCTGAGACACTGAGACACTGTGACACTGAGGCACAGAGACGCTCAGACAGATAGATACTGAGACACTGAGTCTCTGAGACACTGATAAATTGAGACACAGAGACACTGAGTCTCTGAGACACTGAGACACAAAGACACTGAGACAAAGAGACACTGTGACACAGGCACAGAGACACTCAACACAGAGACAAAGTGACACTGAGTGTCTGGGACATTGATACACTGAGACACTGAGACTCTGAGACATTGAGACACTGAGTCACTGAGGCACAGAGACACAGAAAGACAGAGACACTGAGACTCTGAGACACTGATACACTGTGACACAGAGACACTGAGACACTGAGACTTTGAGATATTAAAACACTGAGGCACAGAGACACTGAGACACAGAGACACTGAGGCACAGAGACACTGAGACACAGAGACACTGAGAAACTGAGACACTGAGACACAGAGAAATTGAGATACTGAGACTCTGAGACACTGAGGCACAGAGACACTGCAACACTGAGACAGGGAGACACTGAGACACGGGGACACTGTGACACTGAGGCACAGAGACACTGAGACACAGAGACACTGAGACTCTGAGACACAGAGACACTGAGACTCTGAGACACCGAGACACAGAGACACTGAGACACTGAGACACGGAGACACTGAGACATGGAGACACTGTGACACTGAGGCACAGAGACACTGAGACTCTGAGACTCTGAGACACTGAGACACTGTGACACAGATACACTGAGGCACAGAGACAATGTGATACTGAGACTCTGAGACACAAAGACACAGAGACATTAAGACACAGAGACACAGAGAGACTGAGACACTGAGAGGCAGAGACACTGAGACACAAGGAATTGAGACCCTGAGACACAGAGACAATGAAACACAGATACACTGAGACTCTGAGACACTGAGACACAGAGACACTGAGACTCTGAGACTCTGAGACACTGAGACACTGAAAATCTGAGACACTGAGACACTGGGATACAGATACACTGAGTCTCTGAGACACAAAGACTCTGAGACACTGAGACAAAGAGACTGTGAGACACTGAGACACAGAGACACTGAGACACTGAGACTCTGAGACTCTGAGACACTGAGACACTGAAACACTGTGACCCTGAGACACAGAGACACTGAGACACTGAGTCTCTGAGACACTGATACACTGAGACACTGAGACTCTGAGACTCTGAGACACAGAGATATTAAAACACAGAGGCACAGAGAGTCTGAGACACAGAGACGCAGAGACACTGAGAGACTGAGACACAAAGAATTGAGACTCTGAGACACAGAGACAATGAAACACAGATACACTGAGACTCTGAGACACTGAGACACTGAAAATCTGAGACACTGAGACACTGAGGCACAGAGACACTCAGACAGAGAGATACTGAGTCTCTGAGACACTGATAAACTGAGACACAGAGACACAGACACTGTGACTCTGAGACCTGAGACACTGAGACACAGAGACACTGGGATACAGAGACACTGAGACTTTGAGACACTGAGACACAGAGACACTGAGATTCTGAGACTCTGAGACACAGAGGCACAGAGACACTGAGACTCTGAGACACTAATGCACAGAGACTCTGAGAGACAGAGGCACAAAGACACTGAGACACAGAGATACTATGACACTGAGACACAGAGACACTGAGACACAGAGGCACAGAGAAACTGAGACACTGAGATACTGGGACAGAGAGACACTGACAGTCTGAAACACTGAGACACAGACACACTGAGACACAGAGACACTGAGACTTTGAGACACTGAGACACTGAGACACAGAGACACTGAGATTCTGAGACTCTGAGACACAGAGGCACAGAGACACTGAGACTCTGAGACACTAATGCACAGAGACTCTGAGAGACAGAGGCACAAAGACACTGAGACACAGAGATACTATGACACTGAGACACTGAGACACAGAGACACTGAGACACAGAGGCACAGAGAAACTGAGACACTGAGACTTTGAGACACTGAGACACAGAGACACTTAGACACAGAGATACTATGACACTGAGACTCTGAGACTCTGAGACACAGAGGCGCAGAGACACTGAGACACAGAGTCACAGAGACACTGAGACACAGAGACACGGAGACTCTTAGACACTGAGGCAATGAGACACTGAGGCACTGATAATCTGAGACACTGTGACACTGAGGCACAGACAAACTCAGACACAGAGACACAGAGACACAGAGACTCTGAGACTCTGAGATACTGAGACACAGAGACACAGAGACACAGAGACACTGAGACTCTGAGTCACTGAGACACTGAGACTCTGAGAAACTGAGACACTGAGGCACAGTGATACTGAGAAACAGATTCACTGAGACTCTAAGACACTGAGACACTGAAAATCTGAGACACTGAGACACTGTGACACTGAGGCACAGAGACGCTCAGACAGATAGATACTGAGACACTGAGTCTCTGAGACACTGATAAACTGAGACACAGGGACACAGAGACACTGTGACTCTGAGACACTGGGACACAGAGACACTGAGTCTCTGAGACACTGAGACACAAAGACACTGAGACAAAGAGACACTGTGACACAGGCACAGTGACACTCAACACAGAGACAAAGTGACCCTGAGTGTCTGGGACATTGATACACTGAGACACTGAGACTCTGAGACTCTGAGACATTGAGTCACTGAGGCACAGAGACACAGAAAAACAGAGACACTGAGACACTGATACACTGTGACACAGAGACACTGAGACACTGAGACTTTGAGATATTAAAACACTGAGGCACAGAGACACTGAGACACAGAGACACTGAGGCACAGAGACACTGAGTCACTGAGACACTGAGACACTGAGACTCTGAGACACTGAGACACAGAGACACTGAGAAACTGAGACACTCAGACACAGAGACATTGAGACACTGAGACTCTGAGACACTGAGACACAGAGACACTGAGACACTGAGACACGGAGACACTGTGACACGGAGACACTGTGACACTGAGGCACAGAGACACTGAGACACAGAGACACTGAGACTCTGAGACACTGAGACACTGAGACTCTGAGACACCGAGACACAGAGACACTGAGACTCAGAGACACTGAGACACGGAGACACTGTGACACTGAGGCACAGAGACACTGAGACTCTGAGACACTGAGACACTGAGACACAGAAATACTGAGACTCAGAAACACTGAGACACAGAGGCAATGAGACACAGAGACACTGAGACTCTGAGACACTGAGACACAGAGACACTGAGACACTGAGACACAGAGAAACTGAGACACTGAGACACGGAGACACTGTGACACTGAGGCACAGAGACACTGAGACATAGAGCCACTGAGACTCTGAGACACTGAGACACTGAGACACTGTGACACAGATACACTGAGACACAGAGACACAGAGACACTGTGGCTCTGAGACACTGATACATTGAGACACAGAGACACTGAGGCACAGAGACATTGTGATACTGAGACTCTGAGACACAAAGACACAGAGACACTAAGACACAGAGGCACAGAGAGACTGAGCCACAGAGACGCAGAGACACTGAGAGACTGAGACACAAAGAATTGAGACTCTGAGACACAGAGACAATGAAACACAGATACACTGAGACTCTGAGACACTGAAAATCTGAGACACTGAGACACTGAGGCACAGAGACACTGAGACACTGAGACTTTGAGATATTAAAACACTGAGGCACAGAGACACTGAGACACAGAGACACTGAGGCACAGAGACACTGAGTCACTGAGACACTGAGACACTGAGACTCTGAGACACTGAGACACAGAGACACAGAGACACTGAGAAACTGAGACACTGAGACACAGAGACATTGAGACACTGAGACTCTGAGACACAGAGACACTGAGACACTGAGACACGGAGACACTGTGACACTGAGGCACAGAGACACTGAGACACAGAGACACTGAGACTCTGAGAATCTGAGACACTGAGACACTGATACTCTGAGACACCGAGACACAGAGACACTGAGACACTGAGACACTGAGACACTGAAACACGGAGACACTGAGACACGGAGACACTGTGACACTGAGGCACAGAGACACTGACACTCTGAGACACTGAGACACAGAAATACTGAGACACAGAGACACTGAGACACAGAGACAATGAGACACACAGACACTGAGACTCTGAGACACTGAGACACTGAGACACTGAGACACAGAGACACTGAGACACTGAGACACTGAGACACGGAGACACTGTGACACTGAGGCACAGAGACACTGAGACATAGAGCCACTGAGACTCTGAGACACTGAGACACTGTGACACAGATACACTGAGACACAGAGACACAGAGATACTGTGGCTCTGAGACACTGATACACTGAGACACAGAGACACTGAGGCACAGAGACATTGTGATACTGAGACTCTGAGACACAAAGACACAGAGACACTAAGACACAGAGGCACAGAGAGACTGAGACACAGAGATGCAGAGACACTGAGAAACTGAGACACAAAGAATTGAGACTCTGAGACACAGAGACAATGAAACACAGATACACTGAGACTCTGAGACACAGACACTGAAAATCTGAGACACTGAGACACTGAGGCACAGAAACACTCAGACAGAGAGATACTGAGTCTCTGAGACACTGATAAACTGAGACACAGAGACACAGACACTGTGACTCTGAGACCTGAGACACTGAGACACAGAGACACTGGGATACAGAGACACTGAGACTCTGAGACACAAAGACTCTGAGACACTGAGACAAAGAGACTGTGAGACACTGAGACACAAAGATACTGGGACAGAGAGACACTGACAGTCTGAGACACTGAGACACAGAGACACTGAGACACTGAGACACTGAAACACTGATACACTGAGACTCTGAGAATCTGAGACACTGAGACACTGAGACCCTGAGACACTGAGACACAGAGACAATGAGACACTGTGACACAGAGGCACAGAGACTCTCAGACACAGAGACAATGAGACACTGAGTCTCTGAGACACTGATACACTGAGACTTTGAGACACTGAGACACTGAGACACAGAGACACTGAGATTCTGAGACTCTGAGACACAGAGGCACAGAGACACTGAGACTCTGAGACACTAATGCACAGAGACTCTGAGACTCTGAGAGACAGAGGCACAAAGACACTGAGACACAGAGATACTATGACACTGAGACACAGAGACACTGAGACACAGAGGCACAGAGAAACTGAGACACAGAGACACTTAGACACAGAGATACTATGACACTGAGACTCTGAGACTCTGAGACACAGAGGCACAGAGACACTGAGACACAAAGTCACAGAGACACTGAGACACTGAGACACAGAGACACAGAGACTCTTAGACATTGAGGCAATGAGACACTGAGGCACTGATAATCTGAGACACTGTGACACTGAGGCACAGACAAACTCAGACACAGAGACACAGAGACTCTGAGACTCGGAGATACTGAGACACTGAGACACTGAGACTTTGAGACACTGAGACACTGAGACACAGAGACACTGAGATTCTGAGACTCTGAGACACAGAGGCACAGAGACACTGAGACACTAATGCACAGTGACTCTGAGACTCTGAGAGACAGAGGCACAAAGACACTGAGACACAGGGATACTATGACACTGAGACACTGAGACACAGAGACACTGAGACACAGAGGCACAGAGAAACTGAGACACTGAGACTTTGAGACACTGAGACACAGAGACACTGAGACACAGAGACACTGAAACACAGAGATACTATGACACTGAGACACTGAGACTCTGAGACTCTGAGACACAGAGGCACAGAGACACTGAGACACAGAGTCACAGAGACACTGAGACACTGAGACACAGAGACTCTTAGGCACTGAGGCAATGAGACACTGAGACACTGATAATCTGAGACACTGTGACACTGAGGCACAGAAAAACTCAGACACAGAGACACAGAGACTCTGAGACTCTGAGATACTGAGACACAGAGACACTGAGACACTGAGACACAGAGACACTGAGACACTGAGTCACTGAGACACTGAGACTCTGAGAAACTGAGACACTGAGGCACAGTGATACTGAGAAACAGATTCACTGAGACTCTAAGACACTGAGACACTGCGGCACAGAGACACTCAGACAGAGAGACACCGAGGCACTGATACTCTGAGACACTAAGACACAGAGACAAAGAGACTGTGAGACACAGAGACACTGAGACACTGAGACACAAATAATTGAGACCCTGAGACACAGATACACAGAGATTCTGAGACACTGAGACATTGAGACACTGAGACACTAAGACTCAGAGACACTGATACACAGAGACACTGAACACTGAGACACAGAGACATTGAGACACTGAGACACTGTGACACTGAGGCACAGAGACATTGAGACTCCCAGACACTGAGACACAGAGACACTGAGACACTGAGACACAGTGACATTGAGACACTGAGACAAAGAGACATTGAGTCAATGAGACACTGATACACTGAGACACTGAGACACAGAGACACAGAGACACTGAGATTCTGAGACTCTGAGATACAGAGGCACAGAGACACTGAGACACTGAGACTATGGAAAACTGAGACACAGAGACACTGAGACTCTGAGACACAAACGCACAGAGACTCTGAGACTCTGACACACAGAGGCAAAAATACACTGAGACACAGAGACACTGTGACACTGAGTCACAGAGATACTGAGACTCGGAGACACAGAGGCACAGAGACACTGAGACACAGAGACAGGGAGACACTGAGACACTGAGACACAGAGACACTGTGACTCTGAGACACTGAGGCACAGAGACACTGAGACACTGAGACACAAAACTTTGAGACACTGAGACACTGAGACACTGAGACACAAAGACACTGAGACACTGAGACTCTGAGACACTGAGACAAAAAGACACAGAGACACTGATACACTAAGACTCTGAGATACTGAGACTCAGAGACACTGAGACACTGAGGCACAGACACACTGAGACACAGAGACACTGAGACACTGAGACACTGAGACACAGAGACATTGAGACACTGAGACACTGAGACACTGAGACTCTGAGATACTGAGACTCAGAGACACTGATACACTGAGGCACAGAGACACTGAGACACTGAGACACTGAGGCACAGAGACACTCAGACAAAGAGACACTGAGTCAATGAGACACTGATACACTGAGACTATGAGAGACAGAGACACTGAAACTCTGAGACACTGAGACACTGAGTGACTGGGACACAGAGACAGGGAGACACAGAGACACTGAATTTCTGAGACACTGATACACTGAGACACAGAGACACACAGACTCTGAGACACTGCGGCTCAGAGACTCACAGACAGAGAGACAACGAGGCACTGATTCTCTGAGACACTAATACACAGAGACAAAGAGACTGTGAGACACATAGACACTGAGACACAAATAATTGAGACCCTGAGAGACAGATACACAGAGACTCTGAGACACTGAGACACAGAGACATTGAGACACTGAGACTCTGAGACTCTGAGACTCTGAGACACTGTGACACTGAGACACTGAACACTGAGACACAGAGACACTGAGACACAGAGACACTGAGACTCTGAGACACTGAGACACTGAGACACAGAAATACTGAGACACAGAGACACTGAGACACTGAGACACAGAGACAATGAGACACAGAGACACTGAGACTCTGAGACACTGAGACACAGAAACACTGAGACAAAGAGACACTGAGACACTGAGACACTGTGACACAGATACACTGAGACACAGAGACACAGAGACACAGAGACACAGAGCCACTGAGACTCTGAGACACTGATACACTGAGACACAGAGACACTGAGGCACAGAGACATTGTGATACTGAGACTCTGAGACACAAAGACACAGAGACACTAAGACACAGAGGCACAGAGAGACTGAGACACAGAGACGCAGAGACACTGAGAGACTGAGACACAAAGAATTGAGACTCTGAGACACAGAGACAATGAAACACAGATACACTGAGACTCTGAGACACTGAGACACTGAAAATCTGAGACACTGAGACACTGAGGCACAGAGACACTCAGACAGAGAGATACTGAGTCTCTGAGATACTGATAAACTGAGACACAGAGACACAGACACTGTGACTCTGAGACCTGAGACACTGAGAAACAGAGACACTGGGATACAGAGACACTGAGACTCTGAGACACAAAGACTCTGAGACACTGAGACAAAGAGACTGAGACACTGAGACACAGAGATGCTGGGACAGAGAGACACTGACAGTCTGAGACACTGAGACACAGAGACACTGAGACACTGAGACACTGAAACACTGATACACTGAGACTCTGAGACCCTGAGACACTGAGACACTGAGACCCTGAGACACTGAGACTCTGAGACACTGAGACACAGAGACAATGAGACACTGTGACACAGAGGCACAGAGACTCTCAGACACAGAGACAATGAGACACTGAGTCTCTGAGACACTGATACACTGAGACACAGAGACACTGAGACACAGAAACACTGAGACACTGAGACACAGAGACACTGAGACACTGAGACACAGAGACACAGAGGCACAGAGACACTAAGACTCTGAGACATTAATGCACAGAGACTCTGAGACTCTGAGAGACAGAGGGACAAAGACACTGAGACACAGAGATACGATGACACTGAGACACTGGGACACAGAGACACTGAGACTCTGAGACACTGAGACAAAGAGACACTGTGACACAGGCACAGAGACACTCAACACAGAGACAAAGTGACACTGAGTGTCTGGGACATTGATACACTGAGACACTGAGACTCTGAGACTCTGAGACATTGAGTCACTGAGGCACAGAGACACAGAAAAACAGAGACACTGAGACTCTGAGACACTGATACACTGTGACACAGAGACACTGAGACACTGAGACTTTGAGATATTAAAACACTGAGGCACAGAGACACTGAGACACAGAGACACTGAGGCACAGAGACACTGAGTCACTGAGACACTGAGACACTGAGACTCTGAGACACTGAGACACAGAGACACTGAGAAACTGAGACACTGAGACACAGAGACATTGAGACACTGAGACTCTGAGACACAGAGACACTGAGACACGGAGACACTGTGACACTGAGGCACAGAGACACTGAGACACAGAGACACTGAGACTCTGAGAATCTGAGACACTGAGACACTGATACTCTGAGACACCGAGACACAGAGACACTGAAACACTGAGACACTGAAACACGGAGACACTGAGACACGGAGACACTGTGACACTGAGGCACAGAGACACTGACACTCTGAGACACTGAGACACAGAAATACTGAGACACAGAGACAATGAGACACACAGACACTGAGACTCTGAGACACTGAGACACTGAGACACAGAGACACTGAGACACTGAGACATGGAGACACTGTGACACTGAGGCACAGAGACACTGAGACATAGAGCCACTGAGACTCTGAGACACTGAGACACTGTGACACAGATACACTGAGACACAGAGACACAGAGACACTGTGGCTCTGAGACACTGATACACTGAGACACAGAGACACTGAGGCACAGAGACATTGTGATACTGAGACTCTGAGACACAAAGACACAGAGACACTAAGACACAGAGGCACAGAGAGACTGAGACACAGAGATGCAGAGACACTGAGAAACTGAGACACAAAGAATTGAGACTCTGAGACACAGAGACAATGAAACACAGATACACTGAGACTCTGAGACACAGACACTGAAAATCTGAGACACTGAGACACTGAGGCACAGAAACACTCAGACAGAGAGATACTGAGTCTCTGAGACACTGATAAACTGAGACACAGAGACACAGACACTGTGACTCTGAGACCTGAGACACTGAGACACAGAGACACTGGGATACAGAGACACTGAGACTCTGAGACACAAAGACTCTGAGACACTGAGACAAAGAGACTGTGAGACACTGAGACACAAAGATACTGGGACAGAGAGACACTGACAGTCTGAGACACTGAGACACAGAGACACTGAGACACTGAGACACTGAAACACTGATACACTGAGACTCTGAGAATCTGAGACACTGAGACACTGAGACCCTGAGACACTGAGACACAGAGACAATGAGACACTGTGACACAGAGGCACAGAGACTCTCAGACACAGAGACAATGAGACACTGAGTCTCTGAGACACTGATACACTGAGACTTTGAGACACTGAGACACTGAGACACAGAGACACTGAGATTCTGAGACTCTGAGACACAGAGGCACAGAGACACTGAGACTCTGAGACACTAATGCACAGAGACTCTGAGACTCTGAGAGACAGAGGCACAAAGACACTGAGACACAGAGATACTATGACACTGAGACACAGAGACACTGAGACACAGAGGCACAGAGAAACTGAGACACTGAGACTTTGAGACACTGAGACACAGAGACACTTAGACACAGAGATACTATGACACTGAGACACTGAGACTCTGAGACTCTGAGACACAGAGGCACAGAGACACTGAGACACAAAGTCACAGAGACACTGAGACACTGAGACACAGAGACACAGAGACTCTTAGACACTGAGGCAATGAGACACTGAGGCACAGATAATCTGAGACACTGTGACACTGAGGCACAGACAAACTCAGACACAGAGACACAGAGACTCTGAGACACTAATGCACAGTGACTCTGAGACTCTGAGAGACAGAGGCACAAAGACACTGAGACACAGAGATACTATGACACTGAGACACTGAGACACAGAGACACTGAGACACAGAGGCACAGAGAAACTGAGACACTGAGACTTTGAGACACTGAGACACAGAGACACTGAGACACAGAGACACTGAAACACAGAGATACTATGACACTGAGACACTGAGACTCTGAGACTCTGAGACACAGAGGCACAGAGACACTGAGACACAGAGTCACAGAGACACAGAAATACTGAGACACAGAGACACTGAGACACAGAGACAATGAGACACAGAGACACTGAGACTCTGAGACACTGAGACACAGACACACTGAGACACAGAGACAAAGAGACACTGAGACACTGAGACTCTGAGACACTGATACACTGAGACACAGAGACACTGAGGCACAGAGACATTGTGATACTGAGACTCTGAGACACAAAGATACAGAGAAACTAAGACACAGAGACACTGAGAGACTGAGACACAAAGAATTGAGACTCTGAGACACAGAGACAATGAAACACAGATACACTGAGACTCTGAGACACTGAGACACTGAAAATCTGAGACACTGAGACACTGAGGCACAGAGACACTCAGACAGAGAGATACTGAGTCTCCGAGACACTGATAAACTGAGAAACAGAGACACTGGGATACAGAGACACTGAGACTCTGAGACACAAAGACTCTGAGACACTGAGACAAAGAGACTGTGAGACACTGAGACACAGAGATACTGGGACAGAGAGACACTGACAGTCTGAGACACTGAGACACAGAGACTCTGAGACACTGAGACACTGAGACCCTGAGACACTGAGACTCTGAGACACTGAGACACAGAGACAATGAGACACTGTGACACAGAGGCACAGAGACTCTCAGACACAGAGACAATGAGACATTGAGTGTCTGAGACACTGTTACACTGAGACACAGAGACACTGAGACTTTGAGACACTGAGACACTGAGACACAGAGACACTGAGATTCTGAGACTCTGAGACACAGAGGCACAGAGACACTGAGACACTAATGCACGGAGACTCTGAGACTCTGAGAGACAGAGGCACAAAGACACTGAGACACAGAGATACTATGACACTGAGACACTGAGACACAGAGACACTGAGACACAGAGGCACAGAGAAACTGAGACACTGAGACTTTGAGACACTGAGACACAGAGACACTGAGACACAGAGACACTTAGACACAGAGATACTATGACACTGAGACACTGAGACACTGAGACTCTGAGACACAGAGGCACAGAGACACTGAGACACAGAGTCACAGAGACACTGAGACACTGAGACACAGAGACACAGAGACTCTTAGACATTGAGGCAATGAGACACTGAGGCACTGATAATCTGAGACACTGTGACACTGAGGCACAGACAAACTCAGACACAGAGACACAGAGACTCTGAGACTCTGAGATACTGAGACACAGAGACACTGAGACACTGAGACTTTGAGACACTGAGACACAGAGACACTGAGATTCTGAGACTCTGAGACACAGAGGCACAGAGACACTGAGACACTAATGCACAGTGACTCTGAGACTCTGAGAGACAGAGGCACAAAGACACTGAGACACAGAGATACTATGACACTGAGACACTGAGACACAGAGACACTGAGACACAGAGGCACAGAGAAACTGAGACACTGAGACTTTGAGACACTGAGACACAGAGACACTGAGACACAGAGACACTGAAACACAGAGATACTATGACACTGAGACACTGAGACTCTGAGACTCTGAGACACAGAGGCACAGAGACACTGAGACACAGAGTCACAGAGACACTGAGACACTGAGACACAGAGACTCTTAGACACTGAGGCAATGAGACACTGAGACACTGATAATCTGAGACACTGTGACACTGAGGCACAGAAAAACTCAGACACAGAGACACAGAGACTCTGAGACTCTGAGATACTGAGACACAGAGACACTGAGACACTGAGACACAGAGACACTGAGACACTGAGTCACTGAGACACTGAGACTCTGAGAAACTGAGACACTGAGGCACAGTGATACTGAGAAACAGATTCACTGAGACTCTAAGACACTGAGACACTGCGGCACAGAGACACTCAGACAGAGAGACACCGAGGCACTGATACTCTGAGACACTAAGACACAGAGACAAAGAGACTGTGAGACACAGAGACACTGAGACACAAATAATTGAGACCCTGAGACACAGATACACAGAGATTCTGAGACACTGAGACATTGAGACACTGAGACACTGAGACACAGAGACACTGAGACGCTGAACACTAAGACTCAGAGACACTGAGACACAGAGACACTGAACACTGAGACACAGAGACATTGAGACACTGAGACACTGTGACACTGAGGCACAGAGACATTGAGACTCCCAGACACTGAGACACAGAGACACTGAGACACTGAGACACAGTGACATTGAGACACTGAGACAAAGAGACACTGAGATTCTGAGACTCTGAGACACTGAGACACAGAGACACTGAGATTCTGAGACTCTGAGACACTGAGACACTGAGACCCTGAGACACTGAGACTCTGAGACACTGAGACACAGAGACAATGAGACACTGTGACACAGAGGCACAGAGACTCTCAGACACAGAGACAATGAGACATTGAGTGTCTGAGACACTGTTACACTGAGACACAGAGACACTGAGACTTTGAGACACTGAGACACTGAGACACAGAGACACTGAGATTCTGAGACTCTGAGACACAGAGGCACAGAGACACTGAGACACTAATGCACGGAGACTCTGAGACTCTGAGAGACAGAGGCACAAAGACACTGAGACACAGAGATACTATGACACTGAGACACTGAGACACAGAGACACTGAGACACAGAGGCACAGAGAAACTGAGACACTGAGACTTTGAGACACTGAGACACAGAGACACTGAGACACAGAGACACTTAGACACAGAGATACTATGACACTGAGACACTGAGACACTGAGACTCTGAGACACAGAGGCACAGAGACACTGAGACACAGAGTCACAGAGACACTGAGACACTGAGACACAGAGACACAGAGACTCTTAGACATTGAGGCAATGAGACACTGAGGCACTGATAATCTGAGACACTGTGACACTGAGGCACAGACAAACTCAGACACAGAGACACAGAGACTCTGAGACTCTGAGATACTGAGACACAGAGACACTGAGACACTGAGACTTTGAGACACTGAGACACAGAGACACTGAGATTCTGAGACTCTGAGACACAGAGGCACAGAGACACTGAGACACTAATGCACAGTGACTCTGAGACTCTGAGAGACAGAGGCACAAAGACACTGAGACACAGAGATACTATGACACTGAGACACTGAGACACAGAGACACTGAGACACAGAGGCACAGAGAAACTGAGACACTGAGACTTTGAGACACTGAGACACAGAGACACTGAGACACAGAGACACTGAAACACAGAGATACTATGACACTGAGACACTGAGACTCTGAGACTCTGAGACACAGAGGCACAGAGACACTGAGACACAGAGTCACAGAGACACTGAGACACTGAGACACAGAGACTCTTAGACACTGAGGCAATGAGACACTGAGACACTGATAATCTGAGACACTGTGACACTGAGGCACAGAAAAACTCAGACACAGAGACACAGAGACTCTGAGACTCTGAGATACTGAGACACAGAGACACTGAGACACTGAGACACAGAGACACTGAGACACTGAGTCACTGAGACACTGAGACTCTGAGAAACTGAGACACTGAGGCACAGTGATACTGAGAAACAGATTCACTGAGACTCTAAGACACTGAGACACTGCGGCACAGAGACACTCAGACAGAGAGACACCGAGGCACTGATACTCTGAGACACTAAGACACAGAGACAAAGAGACTGTGAGACACAGAGACACTGAGACACAAATAATTGAGACCCTGAGACACAGATACACAGAGATTCTGAGACACTGAGACATTGAGACACTGAGACACTGAGACACAGAGACACTGAGACGCTGAACACTAAGACTCAGAGACACTGAGACACAGAGACACTGAACACTGAGACACAGAGACATTGAGACACTGAGACACTGTGACACTGAGGCACAGAGACATTGAGACTCCCAGACACTGAGACACAGAGACACTGAGACACTGAGACACAGTGACATTGAGACACTGAGACAAAGAGACACTGAGATTCTGAGACTCTGAGACACTGAGACACAGAGACACTGAGATTCTGAGACTCTGAGACACAGAGGCACAGAGACACTGAGACTCTGAGACACTAATGCACAGAGACTCTGAGAGACAGAGGCATAAAGACACTGAGACACAGAGATACTATGACACTGAGACACAGAGACACTGAGACACAGAGGCACAGAGAAACTGAGACACTGAGATACTGGGACAGAGAGACACTGACAGTCTGAAACACTGAGACACAGACACACTGAGACACAGAGACACTGAGACTTTGAGACACTGAGACTCTGAGACACAGAGACACTGAGATTCTGAGACTCTGAGACACAGAGGCACAGAGACACTGAGACTCTGAGACACTAATGCACAGAGACTCTGAGAGACAGAGGCACAAAGACACTGAGACACAGAGATACTATGACACTGAGACACTGAGACACAGAGACACTGAGACACAGAGGCACAGAGAAACTGAGACACTGAGACTTTGAGACACTGAGACACAGAGACACTGAGACACAGAGACACTTAGACACAGAGATACTATGACACTGAGACTCTGAGTCTCTGAGACACAGAGGCGCAGAGACACTGAGACACAGAGTCACAGAGACACTGAGACACAGAGACACAGAGACTCTTAGACACTGAGGCAATGAGACACTGAGGCACTGATAATCTGAGACACTGTGACACTGAGGCACAGACAAACTCAGACACAGAGACACAGAGACTCTGAGACTCTGAGATACTGAGACACAGAGACACAGAGACACTGAGTCACTGAGACACTGAGACTCTGAGAAACTGAGACACTGAGGCACAGTGATACTGAGAAACAGATTCACTGAGACTCTAAGACACTGAGACACTGAAAATCTGAGACACTGAGACACTGTGACACTGAGGCACAGAGACGCTCAGACAGATAGATACTGAGACACTGAGTCTCTGAGACACTGGGACACAGAGACACTGTGACTCTGAGACACTGGGACACAGAGACACTGAGACTCTGAGACACTGAGACACAAAGACACTGAGACAAAGAGACACTGTGACACAGGCACAGTGACACTCAACACAGAGACAAAGTGACCCTGAGTGTCTGGGACATTGATACACTGAGACACTGAGACTCTGAGACTCTGAGACATTGAGTCACTGAGGCACAGAGACACAGAAAAACAGAGACACTGAGACTCTGAGACACTGATACACTGTGACACAGAGACACTGAGACACTGAGACTTTGAGATATTAAAACACTGAGGCATAGAGACACTGAGACACAGAGACACTGAGGCACAGAGACACTGAGTCACTGAGACACTGAGACACTGAGACTCTGAGACACTGAGACACAGAGACACTGAGAAACTGAGACACTCAGACACAGAGACATTGAGACACTGAGACTCTGAGACACTGAGACACAGAGACACTGAGACACTGAGACACGGAGACACTGTGACACGGAGACACTGTGACACTGAGGCACAGAGACACTGAGACACAGAGACACTGAGACTCTGAGACACTGAGACACTGAGACTCTGAGACACCGAGACACAGAGACACTGAGACTCAGAGACACTGAGACACTGAGACACTGAGACACGGAGACACTGAGACACGGAGACACTGTGACACTGAGGCACAGAGACACTGAGACTCTGAGACACTGAGACACTGAGACACAGAAATACTGAGACACAGAAACACTGAGACACAGAGACAATGAGACACAGAGACACTGAGACTCTGAGACACTGAGACACAGAGACACTGAGACACTGAGACACAGAGAAACTGAGACACTGAGACACGGAGACACTGTGACACTGAGGCACAGAGACACTGAGACATAGAGCCACTGAGACTCTGAGACACTGAGACACTGAGACACTGTGACACAGATACACTGAGACACAGAGACACAGAGACACTGTGGCTCTGAGACACTGATACACTGAGACACAGAGACACTGAGGCACAGAGACATTGTGATACTGAGACTCTGAGACACAAAGACACAGAGACACTAAGACACAGAGGCACAGAGAGACTGAGACACAGAGACGCAGAGACACTGAGAGACTGAGACACAAAGAATTGAGACTCTGAGACACAGAGACAATGAAACACAGGTACACTGAGACTCTGAGACACTGAAAATCTGAGACACTGAGACACTGAGGCACAGAGACACTCAGACAGAGAGATATTGAGCTCTGAGACACTGATAAACTGAGACACAGAGACACAGACACTGTGACTCTGAGACCTGAGACACTGAGACACAGAGACACTGGGATACAGAGACACTGAGACTCTGAGACACTGAGAGAAAGAGACTGTGAGACACTGAGACACAGAGATACTGGGACAGAGAGACACTGACAGTCTGAGACACTGAGACACAGAGACACCGAGACACTGAGACACTGAAACACTGATACACTGAGACTCTGAGACACTGAGACACAGACACACTGAGACACAGAGACAAAGAGACACTGAGACACTGAGACTCTGAGACACTGATACACTGAGACACAGAGAGACTGAGGCACAGAGACATTGTGATACTGAGACTCTGAGACACAAAGATACAGAGAAACTAAGACACAGAGACACTGAGAGACTGAGACACAAAGAATTGAGACTCTGAGACACAGAGACAATGAAACACAGATACACTGAGACTCTGAGACACTGAGACACTGAAAATCTGAGACACTGAGACACTGAGGCACAGAGACACTCAGACAGAGAGATACTGAGTCTCCGAGACACTGATAAACTGAGAAACAGAGACACTGGGATACAGAGACACTGAGACTCTGAGACACAAAGACTCTGAGACACTGAGACAAAGAGACTGTGAGACACTGAGACACAGAGATACTGGGACAGAGAGACACTGACAGTCTGAGACACTGAGACACAGAGACTCTGAGACACTGAGACACTGAGACCCTGAGACACTGAGACTCTGAGACACTGAGACACAGAGACAATGAGACACTGAGACACAGAGACACTGAGATTCTGAGACTCTGAGACACAGAGGCACAGAGACACTGAGACACTAATGCACAGTGACTCTGAGACTCTGAGAGACAGAGGCACAAAGACACTGAGACACAGAGATACTATGACACTGAGACACTGAGACACAGAGACACTGAGACACAGAGGCACAGAGAAACTGAGACACTGAGACTTTGAGACACTGAGACACAGAGACACTGAGACACAGAGACACTGAAACACAGAGATACTATGACACTGAGACACTGAGACTCTGAGACTCTGAGACACAGAGGCACAGAGACACTGAGACACAGAGTCACAGAGACACTGAGACACTGAGACACAGAGACTCTTAGACACTGAGGCAATGAGACACTGAGACACTGATAATCTGAGACACTGTGACACTGAGGCACAGAAAAACTCAGACACAGAGACACAGAGACTCTGAGACTCTGAGATACTGAGACACAGAGACACTGAGACACTGAGACACAGAGACACTGAGACACTGAGTCACTGAGACACTGAGACTCTGAGAAACTGAGACACTGAGGCACAGTGATACTGAGAAACAGATTCACTGAGACTCTAAGACACTGAGACACTGCGGCACAGAGACACTCAGACAGAGAGACACCGAGGCACTGATACTCTGAGACACTAAGACACAGAGACAAAGAGACTGTGAGACACAGAGACACTGAGACACTGAGACACAAATAATTGAGACCCTGAGACACAGATACACAGAGATTCTGAGACACTGAGACATTGAGACACTGAGACACTGAGACACAGAGACACTGAGACGCTGAACACTAAGACTCAGAGACACTGAGACACAGAGACACTGAACACTGAGACACAGAGACATTGAGACACTGAGACACTGTGACACTGAGGCACAGAGACATTGAGACTCCCAGACACTGAGACACAGAGACACTGAGACACTGAGACACAGTGACATTGAGACACTGAGACAAAGAGACACTGAGATTCTGAGACTCTGAGACACTGAGACACAGAGACACTGAGATTCTGAGACTCTGAGACACAGAGGCACAGAGACACTGAGACTCTG
The DNA here is from genome assembly GCA_037974335.1 of Prionace glauca. NCBI lineage: Eukaryota > Metazoa > Chordata > Chondrichthyes > Carcharhiniformes > Carcharhinidae > Prionace > Prionace glauca. The sequence goes on along the minus strand of JBBMRE010000232.1, from coordinate 203,444 downwards.
AGACACTAATGCACAGAGACTCTGAGAGACAGAGGCATAAAGACACTGAGACACAGAGATACTATGACACTGAGACACAGAGACACTGAGACACAGAGGCACAGAGAAACTGAGACACTGAGATACTGGGACAGAGAGACACTGACAGTCTGAAACACTGAGACACAGACACACTGAGACACAGAGACACTGAGACATTGAGACACTGAGACTCTGAGACACAGAGACACTGAGATTCTGAGACTCTGAGACACAGAGGCACAGAGACACTGAGACTCTGAGACACTAATGCACAGAGACTCTGAGAGACAGAGGCACAAAGACACTGAGACACAGAGATACTATGACACTGAGACACTGAGACACAGAGACACTGAGACACAGAGGCACAGAGAAACTGAGACACTGAGACTTTGAGACACTGAGACACAGAGACACTGAGACACTGAGACACTTAGAAACAGAGATACTATGACACTGAGACTCTGAGACTCTGAGACACAGAGGCGCAGAGACACTGAGACACAGAGTCACAGAGACACTGAGACACAGAGACACAGAGACTCTTAGACACTGAGGCAATGAGACACTGAGGCACTGATAATCTGAGACACTGTGACACTGAGGCACAGACAAACTCAGACACAGAGACACAGAGACACAGAGACTCTGAGACTCTGAGATACTGAGACACAGAGACACAGAGACACTGAGTCACTGAGACACTGAGACTCTGAGAAACTGAGACACTGAGGCACAGTGATACTGAGAAACAGATTCACTGAGACTCTAAGACACTGAGACACTGAAAATCTGAGACACTGAGACACTGTGACACTGAGGCACAGAGACGCTCAGACAGATAGATACTGAGACACTGAGTCTCTGAGACACTGATAAACTGAGACACAGGGACACAGAGACACTGTGACTCTGAGACACTGGGACACAGAGACACTGAGACTCTGAGACACTGAGACACAAAGACACTGAGACAAAGAGACACTGTGACACAGGCACAGTGACACTCAACACAGAGACAAAGTGACCCTGAGTGTCTGGGACATTGATACACTGAGACACTGAGACTCTGAGACTCTGAGACATTGAGTCACTGAGGCACAGAGACACAGAAAAACAGAGACACTGAGACTCTGAGACACTGATACACTGTGACACAGAGACACTGAGACACTGAGACTTTGAGATATTAAAACACTGAGGCACAGAGACACTGAGACACAGAGACACTGAGGCACAGAGACACTGAGTCACTGAGACACTGAGACACTGAGACTCTGAGACACTGAGACACAGAGACACTGAGAAACTGAGACACTCAGACACAGAGACATTGAGACACTGAGACTCTGAGACACTGAGACACAGAGACACTGAGACACTGAGACACGGAGACACTGTGACACGGAGACACTGTGACACTGAGGCACAGAGACACTGAGACACAGAGACACTGAGACTCTGAGACACTGAGACACTGAGACTCTGAGACACCGAGACACAGAGACACTGAGACTCAGAGACACTGAGACACTGAGACACGGAGACACTGAGACACGGAGACACTGTGACACTGAGGCACAGAGACACTGAGACTCTGAGACACTGAGACACTGAGACACAGAAATACTGAGACACAGAAACACTGAGACACAGAGACAATGAGACACAGAGACACTGAGACTCTGAGACACTGAGACACAGAGACACTGAGACACTGAGACACAGAGAAACTGAGACACTGAGACACGGAGACACTGTGACACTGAGGCACAGAGACAATGAGACATAGAGCCACTGAGACTCTGAGACACTGAGACACTGAGACACTGTGACACAGATACACTGAGACACAGAGACACAGAGACACTGTGGCTCTGAGACACTGATACACTGAGACACAGAGACACTGAGGCACAGAGACATTGTGATACTGAGACTCTGAGACACAAAGACACAGAGACACTAAGACACAGAGGCACAGAGAGACTGAGACACAGAGACGCAGAGACACTGAGAGACTGAGACACAAAGAATTGAGACTCTGAGACACAGAGACAATGAAACACAGATACACTGAGACTCTGAGACACTGAAAATCTGAGACACTGAGACACTGAGGCACAGAGACACTCAGACAGAGAGATATTGAGCTCTGAGACACTGATAAACTGAGACACAGAGACACAGACACTGTGACTCTGAGACCTGAGACACTGAGACACAGAGACACTGGGATACAGAGACACTGAGACTCTGAGACACTGAGAGAAAGAGACTGTGAGACACTGAGACACAGAGATACTGGGACAGAGAGACACTGACAGTCTGAGACACTGAGACACAGAGACACCGAGATACTGAGACACTGAAACACTGATACACTGAGACTCTGAGACACTGAGACACTGAGACCCTGAGACACTGAGACTCTGAGACACTGAGACACAGAGACAATGAGACACTGTGACACAGAGGCACAGAGACTCTCAGACACAGAGACAATGAGACACTGAGTCTCTGAGACACTGATACACTGAGACACAGAGACACTGAGACTTTGAGACACTGAGACACTGAGATCCTGAGACTCTGAGACACAGAGGCACAGAGACACTGAGACTCTGAGACACTAATGCACAGAGAATCTGAGACTCTGAGAGACAGAGGCACAAAGACACTGAGACACAGAGATACTATGACACTGAGACACTGAGACACAGAGACACTGAGACACAGAGGCACAGAGAAACTGAGACACTGAGACTTTGAGACACAGAGACACTGAGACACAGAGACACTTAGACACAGAGATACTATGACACTGAGACACTGAGACTCTGAGACTCTGAGACACAGAGGCACAGAGACACTGAGACACAGAGTCACAGAGACACTGAGACACTGAGACACAGAGACTCAGAGACTCTTAGACACTGAGGCAATGAGACACTGAGGCACTGATAATCTGAGACACTGTGACACTGAGGCACAGACAAACTCAGACACAGAGACACAGAGACTCTGAGACTCTGAGATACTGAGACACTGAGACACTGAGACACTGAGACACAGAGACACTGAGACTCTGAGTCATTGAGACACTGAGACTCTGAGAAACTGAGACACTGAGGCACAGTGATACTGAGAAACAGATTCACTGAGACTCTAAGACACTGAGACACTGAAAATCTGAGACACTGAGACACTGTGACACTGAGGCACAGAGACGCTCAGACAGATAGATACTGAGACACTGAGTCTCTGAGACACTGATAAATTGAGACACAGAGACACTGAGTCTCTGAGACACTGAGACACAAAGACACTGAGACAAAGAGACACTGTGACACAGGCACAGAGACACTCAACACAGAGACAAAGTGACACTGAGTGTCTGGGACATTGATACACTGAGACACTGAGACTCTGAGACATTGAGACACTGAGTCACTGAGGCACAGAGACACAGAAAGACAGAGACACTGAGACTCTGAGACACTGATACACTGTGACACAGAGACACTGAGACACTGAGACTTTGAGATATTAAAACACTGAGGCACAGAGACACTGAGACACAGAGACACTGAGGCACAGAGACACTGAGACACAGAGACACTGAGAAACTGAGACACTGAGACACAGAGACATTGAGATACTGAGACTCTGAGACACTGAGGCACAGAGACACTGCAACACTGAGACAGGGAGACACTGAGACACGGGGACACTGTGACACTGAGGCACAGAGACACTGAGACACAGAGACACTGAGACTCTGAGACACAGAGACACTGAGACTCTGAGACACCGAGACACAGAGACACTGAGACACTGAGACACGGAGACACTGAGACATGGAGACACTGTGACACTGAGGCACAGAGACACTGAGACTCTGAGACTCTGAGACACTGAGACACTGTGACACAGATACACTGAGGCACAGAGACAATGTGATACTGAGACTCTGAGACACAAAGACACAGAGACATTAAGACACAGAGACACAGAGAGACTGAGACACTGAGAGGCAGAGACACTGAGACACAAGGAATTGAGACCCTGAGACACAGAGACAATGAAACACAGATACACTGAGACTCTGAGACACTGAGACACAGAGACACTGAGACTCTGAGACTCTGAGACACTGAGACACTGAAAATCTGAGACACTGAGACACTGGGATACAGATACACTGAGTCTCTGAGACACAAAGACTCTGAGACACTGAGACAAAGAGACTGTGAGACACTGAGACACAGAGACACTGAGACACTGAGACTCTGAGACTCTGAGACACTGAGACACTGAAACACTGTGACCCTGAGACACAGAGACACTGAGACACTGAGTCTCTGAGACACTGATACACTGAGACACTGAGACTCTGAGACTCTGAGACACAGAGATATTAAAACACAGAGGCACAGAGAGTCTGAGACACAGAGACGCAGAGACACTGAGAGACTGAGACACAAAGAATTGAGACTCTGAGACACAGAGACAATGAAACACAGATACACTGAGACTCTGAGACACTGAGACACTGAAAATCTGAGACACTGAGACACTGAGGCACAGAGACACTCAGACAGAGAGATACTGAGTCTCTGAGACACTGATAAACTGAGACACAGAGACACAGACACTGTGACTCTGAGACCTGAGACACTGAGACACAGAGACACTGGGATACAGAGACACTGAGACTTTGAGACACTGAGACACAGAGACACTGAGATTCTGAGACTCTGAGACACAGAGGCACAGAGACACTGAGACTCTGAGACACTAATGCACAGAGACTCTGAGAGACAGAGGCACAAAGACACTGAGACACAGAGATACTATGACACTGAGACACAGAGACACTGAGACACAGAGGCACAGAGAAACTGAGACACTGAGATACTGGGACAGAGAGACACTGACAGTCTGAAACACTGAGACACAGACACACTGAGACACAGAGACACTGAGACTTTGAGACACTGAGACACTGAGACACAGAGACACTGAGATTCTGAGACTCTGAGACACAGAGGCACAGAGACACTGAGACTCTGAGACACTAATGCACAGAGACTCTGAGAGACAGAGGCACAAAGACACTGAGACACAGAGATACTATGACACTGAGACACTGAGACACAGAGACACTGAGACACAGAGGCACAGAGAAACTGAGACACTGAGACTTTGAGACACTGAGACACAGAGACACTTAGACACAGAGATACTATGACACTGAGACTCTGAGACTCTGAGACACAGAGGCGCAGAGACACTGAGACACAGAGTCACAGAGACACTGAGACACAGAGACACGGAGACTCTTAGACACTGAGGCAATGAGACACTGAGGCACTGATAATCTGAGACACTGTGACACTGAGGCACAGACAAACTCAGACACAGAGACACAGAGACACAGAGACTCTGAGACTCTGAGATACTGAGACACAGAGACACAGAGACACAGAGACACTGAGACTCTGAGTCACTGAGACACTGAGACTCTGAGAAACTGAGACACTGAGGCACAGTGATACTGAGAAACAGATTCACTGAGACTCTAAGACACTGAGACACTGAAAATCTGAGACACTGAGACACTGTGACACTGAGGCACAGAGACGCTCAGACAGATAGATACTGAGACACTGAGTCTCTGAGACACTGATAAACTGAGACACAGGGACACAGAGACACTGTGACTCTGAGACACTGGGACACAGAGACACTGAGTCTCTGAGACACTGAGACACAAAGACACTGAGACAAAGAGACACTGTGACACAGGCACAGTGACACTCAACACAGAGACAAAGTGACCCTGAGTGTCTGGGACATTGATACACTGAGACACTGAGACTCTGAGACTCTGAGACATTGAGTCACTGAGGCACAGAGACACAGAAAAACAGAGACACTGAGACACTGATACACTGTGACACAGAGACACTGAGACACTGAGACTTTGAGATATTAAAACACTGAGGCACAGAGACACTGAGACACAGAGACACTGAGGCACAGAGACACTGAGTCACTGAGACACTGAGACACTGAGACTCTGAGACACTGAGACACAGAGACACTGAGAAACTGAGACACTCAGACACAGAGACATTGAGACACTGAGACTCTGAGACACTGAGACACAGAGACACTGAGACACTGAGACACGGAGACACTGTGACACGGAGACACTGTGACACTGAGGCACAGAGACACTGAGACACAGAGACACTGAGACTCTGAGACACTGAGACACTGAGACTCTGAGACACCGAGACACAGAGACACTGAGACTCAGAGACACTGAGACACTGAGACACGGAGACACTGAGACACGGAGACACTGTGACACTGAGGCACAGAGACACTGAGACTCTGAGACACTGAGACACTGAGACACAGAAATACTGAGACTCAGAAACACTGAGACACAGAGGCAATGAGACACAGAGACACTGAGACTCTGAGACACTGAGACACAGAGACACTGAGACACTGAGACACAGAGAAACTGAGACACTGAGACACGGAGACACTGTGACACTGAGGCACAGAGACACTGAGACATAGAGCCACTGAGACTCTGAGACACTGAGACACTGAGACACTGTGACACAGATACACTGAGACACAGAGACACAGAGACACTGTGGCTCTGAGACACTGATACATTGAGACACAGAGACACTGAGGCACAGAGACATTGTGATACTGAGACTCTGAGACACAAAGACACAGAGACACTAAGACACAGAGGCACAGAGAGACTGAGACACAGAGACGCAGAGACACTGAGAGACTGAGACACAAAGAATTGAGACTCTGAGACACAGAGACAATGAAACACAGATACACTGAGACTCTGAGACACTGAAAATCTGAGACACTGAGACACTGAGGCACAGAGACACTGAGACACTGAGACTTTGAGATATTAAAACACTGAGGCACAGAGACACTGAGACACAGAGACACTGAGGCACAGAGACACTGAGTCACTGAGACACTGAGACACTGAGACTCTGAGACACTGAGACACAGAGACACAGAGACACTGAGAAACTGAGACACTGAGACACAGAGACATTGAGACACTGAGACTCTGAGACACAGAGACACTGAGACACTGAGACACGGAGACACTGTGACACTGAGGCACAGAGACACTGAGACACAGAGACACTGAGACTCTGAGAATCTGAGACACTGAGACACTGATACTCTGAGACACCGAGACACAGAGACACTGAGACACTGAGACACTGAGACACTGAACGACACTGAGACACGGAGACACTGTGACACTGAGGCACAGAGACACTGACACTCTGAGACACTGAGACACAGAAATACTGAGACACAGAGACACTGAGACACAGAGACAATGAGACACACAGACACTGAGACTCTGAGACACTGAGACACTGAGACACTGAGACACAGAGACACTGAGACACTGAGACACTGAGACACGGAGACACTGTGACACTGAGGCACAGAGACACTGAGAGATAGAGCCACTGAGACTCTGAGACACTGAGACACTGTGACACAGATACACTGAGACACAGAGACACAGAGACACTGTGGCTCTGAGACACTGATACACTGAGACACAGAGACACTGAGGCACAGAGACATTGTGATACTGAGACTCTGAGACACAAAGACACAGAGACACTAAGACACAGAGGCACAGAGAGACTGAGACACAGAGATGCAGAGACACTGAGAAACTGAGACACAAAGAATTGAGACTCTGAGACACAGAGACAATGAAACACAGATACACTGAGACTCTGAGACACAGACACTGAAAATCTGAGACACTGAGACACTGAGGCACAGAAACACTCAGACAGAGAGATACTGAGTCTCTGAGACACTGATAAACTGAGACACAGAGACACAGACACTGTGACTCTGAGACCTGAGACACTGAGACACAGAGACACTGGGATACAGAGACACTGAGACTCTGAGACACAAAGACTCTGAGACACTGAGACAAAGAGACTGTGAGACACTGAGACACAAAGATACTGGGACAGAGAGACACTGACAGTCTGAGACACTGAGACACAGAGACACTGAGACACTGAGACACTGAAACACTGATACACTGAGACTCTGAGAATCTGAGACACTGAGACACTGAGACCCTGAGACACTGAGACACAGAGACAATGAGACACTGTGACACAGAGGCACAGAGACTCTCAGACACAGAGACAATGAGACACTGAGTCTCTGAGACACTGATACACTGAGACTTTGAGACACTGAGACACTGAGACACAGAGACACTGAGATTCTGAGACTCTGAGACACAGAGGCACAGAGACACTGAGACTCTGAGACACTAATGCACAGAGACTCTGAGACTCTGAGAGACAGAGGCACAAAGACACTGAGACACAGAGATACTATGACACTGAGACACAGAGACACTGAGACACAGAGGCACAGAGAAACTGAGACACAGAGACACAGTGAGCACGTGACAGAGATACTATGACACTGAGACTCTGAGACTCTGAGACACAGAGGCACAGAGACACTGAGACACAAAGTCACAGAGACACTGAGACACTGAGACACAGAGACACAGAGACTCTTAGACATTGAGGCAATGAGACACTGAGGCACTGATAATCTGAGACACTGTGACACTGAGGCACAGACAAACTCAGACACAGAGACACAGAGACTCTGAGACTCGGAGATACTGAGACACTGAGACACTGAGACTTTGAGACACTGAGACACTGAGACACAGAGACACTGAGATTCTGAGACTCTGAGACACAGAGGCACAGAGACACTGAGACACTAATGCACAGTGACTCTGAGACTCTGAGAGACAGAGGCACAAAGACACTGAGACACAGGGATACTATGACACTGAGACACTGAGACACAGAGACACTGAGACACAGAGGCACAGAGAAACTGAGACACTGAGACTTTGAGACACTGAGACACAGAGACACTGAGACACAGAGACACTGAAACACAGAGATACTATGACACTGAGACACTGAGACTCTGAGACTCTGAGACACAGAGGCACAGAGAAACTGAGACACAGAGTCACAGAGACACTGAGACACTGAGACACAGAGACTCTTAGGCACTGAGGCAATGAGACACTGAGACACTGATAATCTGAGACACTGAGACACTGAGGCACAGAAAAACTCAGACACAGAGACACAGAGACTCTGAGACTCTGAGATACTGAGACACAGAGACACTGAGACACTGAGACACAGAGACACTGAGACACTGAGTCACTGAGACACTGAGACTCTGAGAAACTGAGACACTGAGGCACAGTGATACTGAGAAACAGATTCACTGAGACTCTAAGACACTGAGACACTGCGGCACAGAGACACTCAGACAGAGAGACACCGAGGCACTGATACTCTGAGACACTAAGACACAGAGACAAAGAGACTGTGAGACACAGAGACACTGAGACACTGAGACACAAATAATTGAGACCCTGAGACACAGATACACAGAGATTCTGAGACACTGAGACATTGAGACACTGAGACACTAAGACTCAGAGACACTGATACACAGAGACACTGAACACTGAGACACAGAGACATTGAGACACTGAGACACTGTGACACTGAGGCACAGAGACATTGAGACTCCCAGACACTGAGACACAGAGACACTGAGACACTGAGACACAGTGACATTGAGACACTGAGACAAAGAGACATTGAGTCAATGAGACACTGATACACTGAGACACTGAGACACAGAGACACAGAGACACTGAGATTCTGAGACTCTGAGATACAGAGGCACAGAGACACTGAGACACTGAGACTATGGAAAACTGAGACACAGAGACACTGAGACTCTGAGACACAAACGCACAGAGACTCTGAGACTCTGACACACAGAGGCAAAAATACACTGAGACACAGAGACACTGTGACACTGAGTCACAGAGATACTGAGACTCGGAGACACAGAGGCACAGAGACACTGAGACACAGAGACAGGGAGACACTGAGACACTGAGACACAGAGACACTGTGACTCTGAGACACTGAGGCACAGAGACACTGAGACACTGAGACACAAAACTTTGAGACACTGAGACACTGAGACACTGAGACACAAAGACACTGAGACACTGAGACTCTGAGACACTGAGACAAAAAGACACAGAGACACTGATACACTAAGACTCTGAGATACTGAGACTCAGAGACACTGAGACACTGAGGCACAGACACACTGAGACACAGAGACACTGAGACACTGAGACACTGAGACACAGAGACATTGAGACACTGAGACACTGAGACACTGAGACTCTGAGATACTGAGACTCAGAGACACTGATACACTGAGGCACAGAGACACTGAGACACTGAGACACTGAGGCACAGAGACACTCAGACAAAGAGACACTGAGTCAATGAGACACTGATACACTGAGACTATGAGAGACAGAGACACTGAAACTCTGAGACACTGAGACACTGAGTGACTGGGACACAGAGACAGGGAGACACAGAGACACTGAATTTCTGAGACACTGATACACTGAGACACAGAGACACACAGACTCTGAGACACTGCGGCTCAGAGACTCACAGACAGAGAGACAACGAGGCACTGATTCTCTGAGACACTAATACACAGAGACAAAGAGACTGTGAGACACATAGACACTGAGACACAAATAATTGAGACCCTGAGAGACAGATACACAGAGACTCTGAGACACTGAGACACAGAGACATTGAGACACTGAGACTCTGAGACTCTGAGACTCTGAGACACTGTGACACTGAGACACTGAACACTGAGACACAGAGACACTGAGACACAGAGACACTGAGACTCTGAGACACTGAGACACTGAGACACAGAAATACTGAGACACAGAGACACTGAGACACTGAGACACAGAGACAATGAGACACAGAGACACTGAGACTCTGAGACACTGAGACACAGAAACACTGAGACAAAGAGACACTGAGACACTGAGACACTGTGACACAGATACACTGAGACACAGAGACACAGAGACACAGAGACACAGAGCCACTGAGACTCTGAGACACTGATACACTGAGACACAGAGACACTGAGGCACAGAGACATTGTGATACTGAGACTCTGAGACACAAAGACACAGAGACACTAAGACACAGAGGCACAGAGAGACTGAGACACAGAGACGCAGAGACACTGAGAGACTGAGACACAAAGAATTGAGACTCTGAGACACAGAGACAATGAAACACAGATACACTGAGACTCTGAGACACTGAGACACTGAAAATCTGAGACACTGAGACACTGAGGCACAGAGACACTCAGACAGAGAGATACTGAGTCTCTGAGATACTGATAAACTGAGACACAGAGACACAGACACTGTGACTCTGAGACCTGAGACACTGAGAAACAGAGACACTGGGATACAGAGACACTGAGACTCTGAGACACAAAGACTCTGAGACACTGAGACAAAGAGACTGAGACACTGAGACACAGAGATGCTGGGACAGAGAGACACTGACAGTCTGAGACACTGAGACACAGAGACACTGAGACACTGAGACACTGAAACACTGATACACTGAGACTCTGAGACCCTGAGACACTGAGACACTGAGACCCTGAGACACTGAGACTCTGAGACACTGAGACACAGAGACAATGAGACACTGTGACACAGAGGCACAGAGACTCTCAGACACAGAGACAATGAGACACTGAGTCTCTGAGACACTGATACACTGAGACACAGAGACACTGAGACACAGAAACACTGAGACACTGAGACACAGAGACACTGAGACACTGAGACACAGAGACACAGAGGCACAGAGACACTAAGACTCTGAGACATTAATGCACAGAGACTCTGAGACTCTGAGAGACAGAGGGACAAAGACACTGAGACACAGAGATACGATGACACTGAGACACTGGGACACAGAGACACTGAGACTCTGAGACACTGAGACAAAGAGACACTGTGACACAGGCACAGAGACACTCAACACAGAGACAAAGTGACACTGAGTGTCTGGGACATTGATACACTGAGACACTGAGACTCTGAGACTCTGAGACATTGAGTCACTGAGGCACAGAGACACAGAAAAACAGAGACACTGAGACTCTGAGACACTGATACACTGTGACACAGAGACACTGAGACACTGAGACTTTGAGATATTAAAACACTGAGGCACAGAGACACTGAGACACAGAGACACTGAGGCACAGAGACACTGAGTCACTGAGACACTGAGACACTGAGACTCTGAGACACTGAGACACAGAGACACTGAGAAACTGAGACACTGAGACACAGAGACATTGAGACACTGAGACTCTGAGACACAGAGACACTGAGACACGGAGACACTGTGACACTGAGGCACAGAGACACTGAGACACAGAGACACTGAGACTCTGAGAATCTGAGACACTGAGACACTGATACTCTGAGACACCGAGACACAGAGACACTGAAACACTGAGACACTGAAACACGGAGACACTGAGACACGGAGACACTGTGACACTGAGGCACAGAGACACTGACACTCTGAGACACTGAGACACAGAAATACTGAGACACAGAGACACTGAGACACAGAGACAATGAGACACACAGACACTGAGACTCTGAGACACTGAGACACTGAGACACAGAGACACTGAGACACTGAGACATGGAGACACTGTGACACTGAGGCACAGAGACACTGAGACATAGAGCCACTGAGACTCTGAGACACTGAGACACTGTGACACAGATACACTGAGACACAGAGACACAGAGACACTGTGGCTCTGAGACACTGATACACTGAGACACAGAGACACTGAGGCACAGAGACATTGTGATACTGAGACTCTGAGACACAAAGACACAGAGACACTAAGACACAGAGGCACAGAGAGACTGAGACACAGAGATGCAGAGACACTGAGAAACTGAGACACAAAGAATTGAGACTCTGAGACACAGAGACAATGAAACACAGATACACTGAGACTCTGAGACACAGACACTGAAAATCTGAGACACTGAGACACTGAGGCACAGAAACACTCAGACAGAGAGATACTGAGTCTCTGAGACACTGATAAACTGAGACACAGAGACACAGACACTGTGACTCTGAGACCTGAGACACTGAGACACAGAGACACTGGGATACAGAGACACTGAGACTCTGAGACACAAAGACTCTGAGACACTGAGACAAAGAGACTGTGAGACACTGAGACACAAAGATACTGGGACAGAGAGACACTGACAGTCTGAGACACTGAGACACAGAGACACTGAGACACTGAGACACTGAAACACTGATACACTGAGACTCTGAGAATCTGAGACACTGAGACACTGAGACCCTGAGACACTGAGACACAGAGACAATGAGACACTGTGACACAGAGGCACAGAGACTCTCAGACACAGAGACAATGAGACACTGAGTCTCTGAGACACTGATACACTGAGACTTTGAGACACTGAGACACTGAGACACAGAGACACTGAGATTCTGAGACTCTGAGACACAGAGGCACAGAGACACTGAGACTCTGAGACACTAATGCACAGAGACTCTGAGACTCTGAGAGACAGAGGCACAAAGACACTGAGACACAGAGATACTATGACACTGAGACACAGAGACACTGAGACACAGAGGCACAGAGAAACTGAGACACTGAGACTTTGAGACACTGAGACACAGAGACACTTAGACACAGAGATACTATGACACTGAGACACTGAGACTCTGAGACTCTGAGACACAGAGGCACAGAGACACTGAGACACAAAGTCACAGAGACACTGAGACACTGAGACACAGAGACACAGAGACTCTTAGACACTGAGGCAATGAGACACTGAGGCACAGATAATCTGAGACACTGTGACACTGAGGCACAGACAAACTCAGACACAGAGACACAGAGACTCTGAGACTCTGAGATACTGAGACACAGAGACACTGAGACACTGAGACACAGAGACACTGAGACTCTGAGTCACTGAGACACTGAGACTCTGAGAAACTGAGACACTGAGGCACAGTGATACTGAGAAACAGATTCACTGAGACTCTAAGACACTGAGACACTGAAAATCTGAGACACTGAGACACTGTGACACTGAGGCACAGAGACGCTCAGACAGATAGATACTGAGACACTGAGTCTCTGAGACACTGATAAACTGAGACACAGGGACACAGAGACACTGTGACTCTGAAACACTGGGACACAGAGACACTGTGACTCTGAGACACTGAGGCACAGAGACACTGAGACACTGAGACACAAAACTTTGAGACACTGAGACTCTGAGACACTGAGACACTGAGACACAAAGACACTGAGACACTGAGACTCTGAGACACTGAGACAAAAAGACACAGAGACACTGATACACTAAGACTCTGAGATACTGAGACTCTGAGATACTGAGACTCAGAGACACTGAGACACTGAGGCACAGACACACTGAGACTCTGAGACACTGAGACACAGAGACACTGAGGCACAGAGACACTGAGACACAGAGACACTGAGACACTGAGACACAGAGACATTGAGACACTGAGACTCTGAGATACTGAGACTCAGAGACACTGAGACACTGAGGCACAGCCACACTGAGACTCTGAGACACTGAGACACAGAGACACTGAGGCACAGAGACACTGAGACACAGAGACACTGAGACACTGAGACACAGAGACTTTGAGACACTGAGACTCTGAGATACTGAGACTCAGAGACACTGATACACTGAGGCACAGAGACACTGAGACACTGAGACACTGAGGCACAGAGACACTCAGACAAAGAGACACTGAGTCAGTGAGACACTGATACACGGAGACAATGAGACACAGAGACACTGAAACTCTGAGACACTGAGTGACTGGGACACAGAGACACGGAGACAGAGAGACACAGAGACACTGAATTTCTGAGACACTGATACACTGAGACACAGAGACACAGTGACTCTGAGACACTGCGGCTCAGAGACTCTCAGACAGAGAGACAACGAGGCACTGATTCTCTGAGACACTAATACACAGAGACAAAGAGACTGTGAGACACAGAGACACTGAGACACAAAGAATTGAGACCCTGAGAGACAGATACACAGAGACTCTGAGACACTGAGACACAGAGACATTGAGACACTGAGACTCTGAGACTCTGAGACTCTGAGACTCTGAGACACTGTGACACTGAGACACTGAACACTGAGACACAGAGACACTGAGACACAGAGACACTGAGACTCTGAGACACTGAGACACTGAGACACAGAAATACTGAGACACAGAGACACTGAGACACTGAGACACAGAGACAATGAGACACAGAGACACTGAGACTCTGAGACACTGAGACACAGAAACACTGAGACAAAGAGACACTGAGACACTGAGACACTGTGACACAGATACACTGAGACACAGAGACACAGAGACACAGAGACACAGAGCCACTGAGACTCTGAGACACTGATACACTGAGACACAGAGACACTGAGGCACAGAGACATTGTGATACTGAGACTCTGAGACACAAAGACACAGAGACACTAAGACACAGAGGCACAGAGAGACTGAGACACAGAGACGCAGAGACACTGAGAGACTGAGACACAAAGAATTGAGACTCTGAGACACAGAGACAATGAAACACAGATACACTGAGACTCTGAGACACTGAGACACTGAAAATCTGAGACACTGAGACACTGAGGCACAGAGACACTCAGACAGAGAGATACTGAGTCTCTGAGATACTGATAAACTGAGACACAGAGACACAGACACTGTGACTCTGAGACCTGAGACACTGAGACACAGAGACACTGGGATACAGAGACACTGAGACTCTGAGACACAAAGACTCTGAGACACTGAGACAAAGAGACTGAGACACTGAGACACAGAGATGCTGGGACAGAGAGACACTGACAGTCTGAGACACTGAGACACAGAGACACTGAGATACTGAGACACTGAAACACTGATACACTGAGACTCTGAGACCCTGAGACACTGAGACACTGAGACCCTGAGACACTGAGACTCTGAGACACTGAGACACAGAGACAATGAGACACTGTGACACAGAGGCACAGAGACTCTCAGACACAGAGACAATGAGACACTGAGTCTCTGAGACACTGATACACTGAGACACAGAGACACTGAGACACAGAGACACTGAGACACTGAGACACAGAGACACTGAGACACTGAGACACAGAGACACAGAGGCACAGAGACACTAAGACTCTGAGACATTAATACACAGAGACTCTGAGACTCTGAGAGACAGAGGGACAAAGACACTGAGACACAGAGATACGATGACACTGAGACACTGGGACACAGAGACACTGAGACTCTGAGACACTGAGACAAAGAGACACTGTGACACAGGCACAGAGACACTGAGACACTGAGACACAGAGACATTGAGACACTGAGACTCTGAGATACTGAGACTCAGAGACACTGAGACACTGAGGCACAGCCACACTGAGACTCTGAGACACTGAGACACAGAGACACTGAGGCACAGAGACACTGAGACACAGAGACACTGAGACACTGAGACACAGAGACTTTGAGACACTGAGACTCTGAGATACTGAGACTCAGAGACACTGATACACTGAGGCACAGAGACACTGAGACACTGAGACACTGAGGCACAGAGACACTCAGACAAAGAGACACTGAGTCAGTGAGACACTGATACACGGAGACAATGAGACACAGAGACACTGAAACTCTGAGACACTGAGTGACTGGGACACAGAGACACGGAGACAGAGAGACACAGAGACACTGAATTTCTGAGACACTGATACACTGAGACACAGAGACACAGTGACTCTGAGACACTGCGGCTCAGAGACTCTCAGACAGAGAGACAACGAGGCACTGATTCTCTGAGACACTAATACACAGAGACAAAGAGACTGTGAGACACAGAGACACTGAGACACAAAGAATTGAGACCCTGAGAGACAGATACACAGAGACTCTGAGACACTGAGACACAGAGACATTGAGACACAGAGACACTGAGACTCTGAGACACTGAGACACTGAGACTCTGAGACACCGAGACACAGAGACACTGAGACTCAGAGACACTGAGACACTGAGACACGGAGACACTGAGACACGGAGACACTGTGACACTGAGGCACAGAGACACTGAGACTCTGAGACACTGAGACACTGTGACACAGATACACTGAGACACAGAGACACAGAGACACTGTGGCTCTGAGACACTGATACATTGAGACACAGAGACACTGAGGCACAGAGACATTGTGATACTGAGACTCTGAGACACAAAGACACAGAGACACTAAGACACAGAGGCACAGAGAGACTGAGACACAGAGACGCAGAGACACTGAGAGACTGAGACACAAAGAATTGAGACTCTGAGACACAGAGACAATGAAACACAGATACACTGAGACTCTGAGACACTGAAAATCTGAGACACTGAGACACTGAGGCACAGAGACACTGAGACACTGAGACTTTGAGATATTAAAACACTGAGGCACAGAGACACTGAGACACAGAGACACTGAGGCACAGAGACACTGAGTCACTGAGACACTGAGACACTGAGACTCTGAGACACTGAGACACAGAGACACTGAGAAACTGAGACACTGAGACACAGAGACATTGAGACACTGAGACTCTGAGACACAGAGACACTGAGACACTGAGACACGGAGACACTGTGACACTGAGGCACAGAGACACTGAGACACAGAGACACTGAGACTCTGAGAATCTGAGACACTGAGACACTGATACTCTGAGACACCGAGACACAGAGACACTGAGACACTGAGACACTGAAACACGGAGACACTGAGACACGGAGACACTGTGACACTGAGGCACAGAGACACTGACACTCTGAGACACTGAGACACAGAAATACTGAGACACAGAGACACTGAGACACAGAGACAATGAGACACACAGACACTGAGACTCTGAGACACTGAGACACTGAGACACTGAGACACAGAGACACTGAGACACTGAGACACGGAGACACTGTGACACTGAGGCACAGAGACACTGAGACATAGAGCCACTGAGACTCTGAGACACTGAGACACTGTGACACAGATACACTGAGACACAGAGACACAGAGACACTGTGGCTCTGAGACACTGATACACTGAGACACAGAGACACTGAGGCACAGAGACATTGTGATACTGAGACTCTGAGACACAAAGACACAGAGACACTAAGACACAGAGGCACAGAGAGACTGAGACACAGAGATGCAGAGACACTGAGAAACTGAGACACAAAGAATTGAGACTCTGAGACACAGAGACAATGAAACACAGATACACTGAGACTCTGAGACACAGACACTGAAAATCTGAGACACTGAGACACTGAGGCACAGAAACACTCAGACAGAGAGATACTGAGTCTCTGAGACACTGATAAACTGAGACACAGAGACACAGACACTGTGACTCTGAGACCTGAGACACTGAGACACAGAGACACTGGGATACAGAGACACTGAGACTCTGAGACACAAAGACTCTGAGACACTGAGACAAAGAGACTGTGAGACACTGAGACACAAAGATACTGGGACAGAGAGACACTGACAGTCTGAGACACTGAGACACAGAGACACTGAGACACTGAGACACTGAAACACTGATACACTGAGACTCTGAGAATCTGAGACACTGAGACACTGAGACCCTGAGACACTGAGACACAGAGACAATGAGACACTGTGACACAGAGGCACAGAGACTCTCAGACACAGAGACAATGAGACACTGAGTCTCTGAGACACTGATACACTGAGACTTTGAGACACTGAGACACTGAGACACAGAGACACTGAGATTCTGAGACTCTGAGACACAGAGGCACAGAGACACTGAGACTCTGAGACACTAATGCACAGAGACTCTGAGACTCTGAGAGACAGAGGCACAAAGACACTGAGACACAGAGATACTATGACACTGAGACACAGAGACACTGAGACACAGAGGCACAGAGAAACTGAGACACTGAGACTTTGAGACACTGAGACACAGAGACACTTAGACACAGAGATACTATGACACTGAGACACTGAGACTCTGAGACTCTGAGACACAGAGGCACAGAGACACTGAGACACAAAGTCACAGAGACACTGAGACACTGAGACACAGAGACACAGAGACTCTTAGACACTGAGGCAATGAGACACTGAGGCACTGATAATCTGAGACACTGTGACACTGAGGCACAGACAAACTCAGACACAGAGACACAGAGACTCTGAGACTCTGAGATACTGAGACACAGAGACACTGAGACACTGAGACACAGAGACACTGAGACTCTGAGTCACTGAGACACTGAGACTCTGAGAAACTGAGACACTGAGGCACAGTGATACTGAGAAACAGATTCACTGAGAATCTAAGACACTGAGACACTGAAAATCTGAGACACTGAGACACTGTGACACTGAGGCACAGAGACGCTCAGACAGATAGATACTGAGACACTGAGTCTCTGAGACACTGATAAACTGAGACACAGGGACACAGAGACACTGTGACTCTGAAACACTGGGACACAGAGACACTGTGACTCTGAGACACTGAGGCACAGAGACACTGAGACACTGAGACACAAAACTTTGAGACACTGAGACTCTGAGACACTGAGACACTGAGACACAAAGACACTGAGACACTGAGACTCTGAGACACTGAGACAAAAAGACACAGAGACACTGATACACTAAGACTCTGAGATACTGAGACTCTGAGATACTGAGACTCAGAGACACTGAGACACTGAGGCACAGACACACTGAGACTCTGAGACACTGAGACACAGAGACACTGAGGCACAGAGACACTGAGACACAGAGACACTGAGACACTGAGACACAGAGACATTGAGACACTGAGACTCTGAGATACTGAGACTCAGAGACACTGAGACACTGAGGCACAGCCACACTGAGACTCTGAGACACTGAGACACAGAGACACTGAGGCACAGAGACACTGAGACACAGAGACACTGAGACACTGAGACACAGAGACTTTGAGACACTGAGACTCTGAGATACTGAGACACAGAGACATTGAGACACTGAGACTCTGAGACTCTGAGACTCTGAGACTCTGAGACACTGTGACACTGAGACACTGAACACTGAGACACAGAGACACTGAGACACAGAGACACTGAGACTCTGAGACACTGAGACACTGAGACACAGAAATACTGAGACACAGAGACACTGAGACACTGAGACACAGAGACAATGAGACACAGAGACACTGAGACTCTGAGACACTGAGGCACAGAAACACTGAGACAAAGAGACACTGAGACACTGAGACACTGTGACACAGATACACTGAGACACAGAGACACAGAGACACAGAGACACAGAGCCACTGAGACTCTGAGACACTGATACACTGAGACACAGAGACACTGAGGCACAGAGACATTGTGATACTGAGACTCTGAGACACAAAGACACAGAGACACTAAGACACAGAGGCACAGAGAGACTGAGACACAGAGACGCAGAGACACTGAGAGACTGAGACACAAAGAATTGAGACTCTGAGACACAGAGACAATGAAACACAGATACACTGAGACTCTGAGACACTGAGACACTGAAAATCTGAGACACTGAGACACTGAGGCACAGAGACACTCAGACAGAGAGATACTGAGTCTCTGAGATACTGATAAACTGAGACACAGAGACACAGACACTGTGACTCTGAGACCTGAGACACTGAGACACAGAGACACTGGGATACAGAGACACTGAGACTCTGAGACACAAAGACTCTGAGACACTGAGACAAAGAGACTGAGACACTGAGACACAGAGATGCTGGGACAGAGAGACACTGACAGTCTGAGACACTGAGACACAGAGACACTGAGACACTGAGACACTGAAACACTGATACACTGAGACTCTGAGACCCTGAGACACTGAGACACTGAGACCCTGAGACACTGAGACTCTGAGACACTGAGACACAGAGACAATGAGACACTGTGACACAGAGGCACAGAGACTCTCAGACACAGAGACAATGAGACACTGAGTCTCTGAGACACTGATACACTGAGACACAGAGACACTGAGACACAGAGACACTGAGACACTGAGACACAGAGACACTGAGACACTGAGACACAGAGACACAGAGGCACAGAGACACTAAGACTCTGAGACATTAATGCACAGAGACTCTGAGACTCTGAGAGACAGAGGGACAAAGACACTGAGACACAGAGATACGATGACACTGAGACACTGGGACACAGAGACACTGAGACTCTGAGACACTGAGACAAAGAGACACTGTGACACAGGCACAGAGACACTCAACACAGAGACAAAGTGACACTGAGTGTCTGGGACATTGATCAACTGAGACACTGAGACTCTGAGACATTGAGTCACTGAGGCACAGAGACACAGAAAAACAGAGACACTGAGACTCTGAGACACTGATACACTGTGACACAGAGACACTGAGACACTGAGACTTTGAGATATTAAAACACTGAGGCACAGAGACACTGAGACACAGAGACACTGAGGCACAGAGACACTGAGTCACTGAGACACTGAGACACTGAGACTCTGAGACACTGAGACACAGAGACACTGAGAAACTGAGACACTGAGACACAGAGACATTGAGACACTGAGACTCTGAGACACAGAGACACTGAGACACGGAGACACTGTGACACTGAGGCACAGAGACACTGAGACACAGAGACACTGAGACTCTGAGAATCTGAGACACTGAGACACTGATACTCTGAGACACCGAGACACAGAGACACTGAGACACTGAGACACTGAAACACGGAGACACTGAGACACGGAGACACTGTGACACTGAGGCACAGAGACACTGACACTCTGAGACACTGAGACACAGAAATACTGAGACACAGAGACACTGAGACACAGAGACAATGAGACACACAGACACTGAGACTCTGAGACACTGAGACACTGAGACACAGAGACACTGAGACACTGAGACACGGAGACACTGTGACACTGAGGCACAGAGACACTGAGACATAGAGCCACTGAGACTCTGAGACACTGAGACACTGTGACACAGATACACTGAGACACAGAGACACAGAGACACTGTGGCTCTGAGACACTGATACACTGAGACACAGAGACACTGAGGCACAGAGACATTGTGATACTGAGACTCTGAGACACAAAGACACAGAGACACTAAGACACAGAGGCACAGAGAGACTGAGACACAGAGATGCAGAGACACTGAGAAACTGAGACACAAAGAATTGAGACTCTGAGACACAGAGACAATGAAACACAGATACACTGAGACTCTGAGACACAGACACTGAAAATCTGAGACACTGAGACACTGAGGCACAGAAACACTCAGACAGAGAGATACTGAGTCTCTGAGACACTGATAAACTGAGACACAGAGACACAGACACTGTGACTCTGAGACCTGAGACACTGAGACACAGAGACACTGGGATACAGAGACACTGAGACTCTGAGACACAAAGACTCTGAGACACTGAGACAAAGAAACTGTGAGACACTGAGACACAAAGATACTGGGACAGAGAGACACTGACAGTCTGAGACACTGAGACACAGAGACACTGAGACACTGAGACACTGAAACACTGATACACTGAGACTCTGAGAATCTGAGACACTGAGACACTGAGACCCTGAGACACTGAGACACAGAGACAATGAGACACTGTGACACAGAGGCACAGAGACTCTCAGACACAGAGACAATGAGACACTGAGTCTCTGAGACACTGATACACTGAGACTTTGAGACACTGAGACACTGAGACACAGAGACACTGAGATTCTGAGACTCTGAGACACAGAGGCACAGAGACACTGAGACTCTGAGACACTAATGCACAGAGACTCTGAGACTCTGAGAGACAGAGGCACAAAGACACTGAGACACAGAGATACTATGACACTGAGACACAGAGACACTGAGACACTGAGGCACAGACACACTGAGACTCTGAGACACTGAGACACAGAGACTCTGAGACACTGAGACACAGAGACACTGAGAAACTGAGACACTCAGACACAGAGACATTGAGACACTGAGACTCTGAGACACTGAGACACAGAGACACTGAGACACTGAGACACGGAGACACTGTGACACGGAGACACTGTGACACTGAGGCACAGAGACACTGAGACACAGAGACACTGAGACTCTGAGACACTGAGACACTGAGACTCTGAGACACCGAGACACAGAGACACTGAGACTCAGAGACACTGAGACACTGAGACACGGAGACACTGAGACACGGAGACACTGTGACACTGAGGCACAGAGACACTGAGACTCTGAGACACTGAGACACTGAGACACAGAAATACTGAGACTCAGAAACACTGAGACACAGAGGCAATGAGACACAGAGACACTGAGACTCTGAGACACTGAGACACAGAGACACTGAGACACTGAGACACAGAGAAACTGAGACACTGAGACACGGAGACACTGTGACACTGAGGCACAGAGACACTGAGACATAGAGCCACTGAGACTCTGAGACACTGAGACACTGAGACACTGTGACACAGATACACTGAGACACAGAGACACAGAGACACTGTGGCTCTGAGACACTGATACATTGAGACACAGAGACACTGAGGCACAGAGACATTGTGATACTGAGACTCTGAGACACAAAGACACAGAGACACTAAGACACAGAGGCACAGAGAGACTGAGACACAGAGACGCAGAGACACTGAGAGACTGAGACACAAAGAATTGAGACTCTGAGACACAGAGACGATGAAACACAGATACACTGAGACTCTGAGACACTGAAAATCTGAGACACTGAGACACTGAGGCACAGAGACACTGAGACACTGAGACTTTGAGATATTAAAACACTGAGGCACAGAGACACTGAGACACAGAGACACTGAGGCACAGAGACACTGAGTCACTGAGACACTGAGACACTGAGACTCTGAGACACTGAGACACAGAGACACTGAGAAACTGAGACACTGAGACACAGAGACATTGAGACACTGAGACTCTGAGACACAGAGACACTGAGACACTGAGACACGGAGACACTGTGACACTGAGGCACAGAGACACTGAGACACAGAGACACTGAGACTCTGAGAATCTGAGACACTGAGACACTGATACTCTGAGACACCGAGACACAGAGACACTGAGACACTGAGACACTGAAACACGGAGACACTGAGACACGGAGACACTGTGACACTGAGGCACAGAGACACTGACACTCTGAGACACTGAGACACAGAAATACTGAGACACAGAGACACTGAGACACAGAGACAATGAGACACACAGACACTGAGACTCTGAGACACTGAGACACTGAGACACTGAGACACAGAGACACTGAGACACTGAGACACTGAGACACGGAGACACTGTGACACTGAGGCACAGAGACACTGAGACATAGAGCCACTGAGACTCTGAGACACTGAGACACTGTGACACAGATACACTGAGACACAGAGACACAGAGACACTGTGGCTCTGAGACACTGATACACTGAGACACAGAGACACTGAGGCACAGAGACATTGTGATACTGAGACTCTGAGACACAAAGACACAGAGACACTAAGACACAGAGGCACAGAGAGACTGAGACACAGAGATGCAGAGACACTGAGAAACTGAGACACAAAGAATTGAGACTCTGAGACACAGAGACAATGAAACACAGATACACTGAGACTCTGAGACACAGACACTGAAAATCTGAGACACTGAGACACTGAGGCACAGAAACACTCAGACAGAGAGATACTGAGTCTCTGAGACACTGATAAACTGAGACACAGAGACACAGACACTGTGACTCTGAGACCTGAGACACTGAGACACAGAGACACTGGGATACAGAGACACTGAGACTCTGAGACACAAAGACTCTGAGACACTGAGACAAAGAGACTGTGAGACACTGAGACACAAAGATACTGGGACAGAGAGACACTGACAGTCTGAGACACTGAGACACAGAGACACTGAGACACTGAGACACTGAAACACTGATACACTGAGACTCTGAGAATCTGAGACAATGAGACACTGAGACCCTGAGACACTGAGACACAGAGACAATGAGACACTGTGACACAGAGGCACAGAGACTCTCAGACACAGAGACAATGAGACACTGAGTCTCTGAGACACTGATACACTGAGACTTTGAGACACTGAGACACTGAGACACAGAGACACTGAGATTCTGAGACTCTGAGACACAGAGGCACAGAGACACTGAGACTCTGAGACACTAATGCACAGAGACTCTGAGACTCTGAGAGACAGAGGCACAAAGACACTGAGACACAGAGATACTATGACACTGAAACACAGAGACACTGAGACACAGAGGCACAGAGAAACTGAGACACAGAGACACTTAGACACAGAGATACTATGACACTGAGACTCTGAGACTCTGAGACACAGAGGCACAGAGACACTGAGACACAAAGTCACAGAGACACTGAGACACTGAGACACAGAGACACAGAGACTCTTAGACATTGAGGCAATGAGACACTGAGGCACTGATAATCTGAGACACTGTGACACTGAGGCACAGACAAACTCAGACACAGAGACACAGAGACTCTGAGACTCGGAGATACTGAGACACTGAGACACTGAGACTTTGAGACACTGAGACACTGAGACACAGAGACACTGAGATTCTGAGACTCTGAGACACAGAGGCACAGAGACACTGAGACACTAATGCACAGTGACTCTGAGACTCTGAGAGACAGAGGCACAAAGACACTGAGACACAGGGATACTATGACACTGAGACACTGAGACACAGAGACACTGAGACACAGAGGCACAGAGAAACTGAGACACTGAGACTTTGAGACACTGAGACACAGAGACACTGAGACACAGAGACACTGAAACACAGAGATACTATGACACTGAGACACTGAGACTCTGAGACTCTGAGACACAGAGGCACAGAGACACTGAGACACAGAGTCACAGAGACACTGAGACACTGAGACACAGAGACTCTTAGGCACTGAGGCAATGAGACACTGAGACACTGATAATCTGAGACACTGTGACACTGAGGCACAGAAAAACTCAGACACAGAGACACAGAGACTCTGAGACTCTGAGATACTGAGACACAGAGACACTGAGACACTGAGACACAGAGACACTGAGACACTGAGTCACTGAGACACTGAGACTCTGAGAAACTGAGACACTGAGGCACAGTGATACTGAGAAACAGATTCACTGAGACTCTAAGACACTGAGACACTGCGGCACAGAGACACTCAGACAGAGAGACACCGAGGCACTGATACTCTGAGACACTAAGACACAGAGACAAAGAGACTGTGAGACACAGAGACACTGAGACACTGAGACACAAATAATTGAGACCCTGAGACACAGATACACAGAGATTCTGAGACACTGAGACATTGAGACACTGAGACACTAAGACTCAGAGACACTGATACACAGAGACACTGAACACTGAGGCACAGAGACATTGAGACTCCCAGACACTGAGACACAGAGACACTGAGACACTGAGACACAGTGACATTGAGACACTGAGACAAAGAGACATTGAGTCAATGAGACACTGATACACTGAGACACTGAGACACAGAGACACAGAGACACTGAGATTCTGAGACTCTGAGATACAGAGGCACAGAGACACTGAGACACTGAGACACTGAGACTATGGAAAACTGAGACACAGAGACACTGAGACTCTGAGACACAAACGCACAGAGACTCTGAGACTCTGACACACAGAGGCAAAAATACACTGAGACACAGAGACACTGTGACACTGAGTCACAGAGATACTGAGACTCGGAGACACAGAGGCACAGAGACACTGAGACACAGAGACAGGGAGACACTGAGACACTGAGACACAGAGACACTGTGACTCTGAGACACTGAGGCACAGAGACACTGAGACACTGAGACACAAAACTTTGAGACACTGAGACACTGAGACACTGAGACACAAAGACACTGAGACACTGAGACTCTGAGACACTGAGACAAAAAGACACAGAGACACTGATACACTAAGACTCTGAGATACTGAGACTCAGAGACACTGAGACACTGAGGCACAGACACACTGAGACACAGAGACACTGAGACACTGAGACACTGAGACACAGAGACATTGAGACACTGAGACACTGAGACACTGAGACTCTGAGATACTGAGACTCAGAGACACTGATACACTGAGGCACAGAGACACTGAGACACTGAGACACTGAGGCACAGAGACACTCAGACAAAGAGACACTGAGTCAATGAGACACTGATACACTGAGACTATGAGAGACAGAGACACTGAAACTCTGAGACACTGAGACACTGAGTGACTGGGACACAGAGACAGGGAGACACACAGACACTGAATTTCTGAGACACTGATACACTGAGACACAGAGACACACAGACTCTGAGACACTGCGGCTCAGAGACTCACAGACAGAGAGACAACGAGGCACTGATTCTCTGAGACACTAATACACAGAGACAAAGAGACTGTGAGACACATAGACACTGAGACAAAAATAATTGAGACCCTGAGAGACAGATACACAGAGACTCTGAGACACTGAGACACAGAGACATTGAGACACTGAGACTCTGAGACTCTGAGACTCTGAGACACTGTGACACTGAGACACTGAACACTGAGACACAGAGACACTGAGACACAGAGACACTGAGACTCTGAGACACTGAGACACTGAGACACAGAAATACTGAGACACAGAGACACTGAGACACTGAGACACAGAGGCAATGAGACACAGAGACACTGAGACTCTGAGACACTGAGACACAGAAACACTGAGACAAAGAGACACTGAGACACTGAGACACTGTGACACAGATACACTGAGACACAGAGACACAGAGACACAGAGACACAGAGCCACTGAGACTCTGAGACACTGATACACTGAGACACAGAGACACTGAGGCACAGAGACATTGTGATACTGAGACTCTGAGACACAAAGACACAGAGACACTAAGACACAGAGGCACAGAGAGACTGAGACACAGAGACGCAGAGACACTGAGAGACTGAGACACAAAGAATTGAGACTCTGAGACACAGAGACAATGAAACACAGATACACTGAGACTCTGAGACACTGAGACACTGAAAATCTGAGACACTGAGACACTGAGGCACAGAGACACTCAGACAGAGAGATACTGAGTCTCTGAGATACTGATAAACTGAGACACAGAGACACAGACACTGTGACTCTGAGACCTGAGACACTGAGAAACAGAGACACTGGGATACAGAGACACTGAGACTCTGAGACACAAAGACTCTGAGACACTGAGACAAAGAGACTGAGACACTGAGACACAGAGATGCTGGGACAGAGAGACACTGACAGTCTGAGACACTGAGACACAGAGACACTGAGACACTGAGACACTGAAACACTGATACACTGAGACTCTGAGACCCTGAGACACTGAGACACTGAGACCCTGAGACACTGAGACTCTGAGACACTGAGACACAGAGACAATGAGACACAGAGACACAGAGGCACAGAGACTCTCAGACACAGAGACAATGAGACACTGAGTCTCTGAGACACTGATACACTGAGACACAGAGACACTGAGACACAGAAACACTGAGACACTGAGACACAGAGACACTGAGACACTGAGACACAGAGACACAGAGGCACAGAGACACTAAGACTCTGAGACATTAATGCACAGAGACTCTGAGACTCTGAGAGACAGAGGGACAAAGACACTGAGACACAGAGATACGATGACACTGAGACACTGGGACACAGAGACACTGAGACTCTGAGACACTGAGACAAAGAGACACTGTGACACAGGCACAGAGACACTCAACACAGAGACAAAGTGACACTGAGTGTCTGGGACATTGATACACTGAGACACTGAGACTCTGAGACTCTGAGACATTGAGTCACTGAGGCACAGAGACACAGAAAAACAGAGACACTGAGACTCTGAGACACTGATACACTGTGACACAGAGACACTGAGACACTGAGACACAGAGACTTTGAGACACTGAGACTCTGAGATACTGAGACTCAGAGACACTGATACACTGAGGCACAGAGACACTGAGACACTGAGACACTGAGGCACAGAGACACTCAGACAAAGAGACACTGAGTCAGTGAGACACTGATACACGGAGACAATGAGACACAGAGACACTGAAACTCTGAGACACTGAGTGACTGGGACACAGAGACACGGAGACAGAGAGACACAGAGACACTGAATTTCTGAGACACTGATACACTGAGACACAGAGACACAGTGACTCTGAGACACTGCGGCTCAGAGACTCTCAGACAGAGAGACAACGAGGCACTGATTCTCTGAGACACTAATACACAGAGACAAAGAGACTGTGAGACACAGAGACACTGAGACACAAAGAATTGAGACCCTGAGAGACAGATACACAGAGACTCTGAGACACTGAGACACAGAGACATTGAGACACTGAGACTCTGAGACTCTGAGACTCTGAGACTCTGAGACACTGTGACACTGAGACACTGAACACTGAGACACAGAGACACTGAGACACAGAGACACTGAGACTCTGAGACACTGAGACACTGAGACACAGAAATACTGAGACACAGAGACACTGAGACACTGAGAAACAGAGACAATGAGACACAGAGACACTGAGACTCTGAGACACTGAGACACAGAAACACTGAGACAAAGAGACACTGAGACACTGAGACACTGTGACACAGATACACTGAGACACAGAGACACAGAGACACAGAGACACAGAGCCACTGAGACTCTGAGACACTGATACACTGAGACACAGAGACACTGAGGCACAGAGACATTGTGATACTGAGACTCTGAGACACTGAGACACAGAGACAATGAGACACTGTGACACAGAGGCACAGAGACTCTCAGACACAGAGACAATGAGACACTGAGTCTCTGAGACACTGATACACTGAGACACAGAGACACTGAGACACAGAGACACTGAGACACTGAGACACAGAGACACTGAGACACTGAGACACAGAGACACAGAGGCACAGAGACACTAAGACTCTGAGACATTAATGCACAGAGACTCTGAGACTCTGAGAGACAGAGGGACAAAGACACTGAGACACAGAGATACGATGACACTGAGACACTGGGACACAGAGACACTGAGACTCTGAGACACTGAGACAAAGAGACACTGTGACACAGGCACAGAGACACTGAGACACTGAGACACAGAGACATTGAGACACTGAGACTCTGAGATACTGAGACTCAGAGACACTGAGACACTGAGGCACAGCCACACTGAGACTCTGAGACACTGAGACACAGAGACACTGAGGCACAGAGACACTGAGACACAGAGACACTGAGACACTGAGACACAGAGACTTTGAGACACTGAGACTCTGAGATACTGAGACTCAGAGACACTGATACACTGAGGCACAGAGACACTGAGACACTGAGACACTGAGGCACAGAGACACTCAGACAAAGAGACACTGAGTCAGTGAGACACTGATACACGGAGACAATGAGACACAGAGACACTGAAACTCTGAGACACTGAGTGACTGGGACACAGAGACACGGAGACAGAGAGACACAGAGACACTGAATTTCTGAGACACTGATACACTGAGACACAGAGACACAGTGACTCTGAGACACTGCGGCTCAGAGACTCTCAGACAGAGAGACAACGAGGCACTGATTCTCTGAGACACTAATACACAGAGACAAAGAGACTGTGAGACACAGAGACACTGAGACACAAAGAATTGAGACCCTGAGAGACAGATACACAGAGACTCTGAGACACTGAGACACAGAGACATTGAGACACAGAGACACTGAGACTCTGAGACACTGAGACACTGAGACTCTGAGACACCGAGACACAGAGACACTGAGACTCAGAGACACTGAGACACTGAGACACGGAGACACTGAGACACGGAGACACTGTGACACTGAGGCACAGAGACACTGAGACTCTGAGACACTGAGACACTGAGACACAGAAATACTGAGACTCAGAAACACTGAGACACAGAGGCAATGAGACACAGAGACACTGAGACTCTGAGACACTGAGACACAGAGACACTGAGACACTGAGACACAGAGAAACTGAGACACTGAGACACGGAGACACTGTGACACTGAGGCACAGAGACACTGAGACATAGAGCCACTGAGACTCTGAGACACTGAGACACTGAGACACTGTGACACAGATACACTGAGACACAGAGACACAGAGACACTGTGGCTCTGAGACACTGATACATTGAGACACAGAGACACTGAGGCACAGAGACATTGTGATACTGAGACTCTGAGACACAAAGACACAGAGACACTAAGACACAGAGGCACAGAGAGACTGAGACACAGAGACGCAGAGACACTGAGAGACTGAGACACAAAGAATTGAGACTCTGAGACACAGAGACAATGAAACACAGATACACTGAGACTCTGAGACACTGAAAATCTGAGACACTGAGACACTGAGGCACAGAGACACTGAGACACTGAGACTTTGAGATATTAAAACACTGAGGCACAGAGACACTGAGACACAGAGACACTGAGGCACAGAGACACTGAGTCACTGAGACACTGAGACACTGAGACTCTGAGACACTGAGACACAGAGACACTGAGAAACTGAGACACTGAGACACAGAGACATTGAGACACTGAGACTCTGAGACACAGAGACACTGAGACACTGAGACACGGAGACACTGTGACACTGAGGCACAGAGACACTGAGACACAGAGACACTGAGACTCTGAGAATCTGAGACACTGAGACACTGATACTCTGAGACACCGAGACACAGAGACACTGAGACACTGAGACACTGAAACACGGAGACACTGAGACACGGAGACACTGTGACACTGAGGCACAGAGACACTGACACTCTGAGACACTGAGACACAGAAATACTGAGACACAGAGACACTGAGACACAGAGACAATGAGACACACAGACACTGAGACTCTGAGACACTGAGACACTGAGACACTGAGACACAGAGACACTGAGACACTGAGACACGGAGACACTGTGACACTGAGGCACAGAGACACTGAGACATAGAGCCACTGAGACTCTGAGACACTGAGACACTGTGACACAGATACACTGAGACACAGAGACACAGAGACACTGTGGCTCTGAGACACTGATACACTGAGACACAGAGACACTGAGGCACAGAGACATTGTGATACTGAGACTCTGAGACACAAAGACACAGAGACACTAAGACACAGAGGCACAGAGAGACTGAGACACAGAGATGCAGAGACACTGAGAAACTGAGACACAAAGAATTGAGACTCTGAGACACAGAGACAATGAAACACAGATACACTGAGACTCTGAGACACAGACACTGAAAATCTGAGACACTGAGACACTGAGGCACAGAAACACTCAGACAGAGAGATACTGAGTCTCTGAGACACTGATAAACTGAGACACAGAGACACAGACACTGTGACTCTGAGACCTGAGACACTGAGACACAGAGACACTGGGATACAGAGACACTGAGACTCTGAGACACAAAGACTCTGAGACACTGAGACAAAGAGACTGTGAGACACTGAGACACAAAGATACTGGGACAGAGAGACACTGACAGTCTGAGACACTGAGACACAGAGACACTGAGACACTGAAACACTGATACACTGAGACTCTGAGAATCTGAGACACTGAGACACTGAGACCCTGAGACACTGAGACACAGAGACAATGAGACACTGTGACACAGAGGCACAG
This sequence comes from Prionace glauca, assembly GCA_037974335.1. NCBI lineage: Eukaryota > Metazoa > Chordata > Chondrichthyes > Carcharhiniformes > Carcharhinidae > Prionace > Prionace glauca. The sequence goes on along the minus strand of JBBMRE010000232.1, from coordinate 170,223 downwards.
AGACTCTCAGACACAGAGACAATGAGACACTGAGTCTCTGAGACACTGATACACTGAGACTTTGAGACACTGAGACACTGAGACACAGAGACACTGAGATTCTGAGACTCTGAGACACAGAGGCACAGAGACACTGAGACTCTGAGACACTAATGCACAGAGACTCTGAGACTCTGAGAGACAGAGGCACAAAGACACTGAGACACAGAGATACTATGACACTGAGACACAGAGACACTGAGACACAGAGGCACAGAGAAACTGAGACACTGAGACTTTGAGACACTGAGACACAGAGACACTTAGACACAGAGATACTATGACACTGAGACACTGAGACTCTGAGACTCTGAGACACAGAGGCACAGAGACACTGAGACACAAAGTCACAGAGACACTGAGACACTGAGACACAGAGACACAGAGACTCTTAGACACTGAGGCAATGAGACACTGAGGCACTGATAATCTGAGACACTGTGACACTGAGGCACAGACAAACTCAGACACAGAGACACAGAGACTCTGAGACTCTGAGATACTGAGACACAGAGACACTGAGACACTGAGACACAGAGACACTGAGACTCTGAGTCACTGAGACACTGAGACTCTGAGAAACTGAGACACTGAGGCACAGTGATACTGAGAAACAGATTCACTGAGACTCTAAGACACTGAGACACTGAAAATCTGAGACACTGAGACACTGTGACACTGAGGCACAGAGACGCTCAGACAGATAGATACTGAGACACTGAGTCTCTGAGACACTGATAAACTGAGACACAGGGACACAGAGACACTGTGACTCTGAAACACTGGGACACAGAGACACTGTGACTCTGAGACACTGAGGCACAGAGACACTGAGACACTGAGACACAAAACTTTGAGACACTGAGACTCTGAGACACTGAGACACTGAGACACAAAGACACTGAGACACTGAGACTCTGAGACACTGAGACAAAAAGACACAGAGACACTGATACACTAAGACTCTGAGATACTGAGACTCTGAGATACTGAGACTCAGAGACACTGAGACACTGAGGCACAGACACACTGAGACTCTGAGACACTGAGACACAGAGACACTGAGGCACAGAGACACTGAGACACAGAGACACTGAGACACTGAGACACAGAGACATTGAGACACTGAGACTCTGAGATACTGAGACTCAGAGACACTGAGACACTGAGGCACAGCCACACTGAGACTCTGAGACACTGAGACACAGAGACACTGAGGCACAGAGACACTGAGACACAGAGACACTGAGACACTGAGACACAGAGACTTTGAGACACTGAGACTCTGAGATACTGAGACTCAGAGACACTGATACACTGAGGCACAGAGACACTGAGACACTGAGACACTGAGACACTGAGGCACAGAGACACTCAGACAAAGAGACACTGAGTCAGTGAGACACTGATACACGGAGACAATGAGACACAGAGACACTGAAACTCTGAGACACTGAGTGACTGGGACACAGAGACACGGAGACAGAGAGACACAGAGACACTGAATTTCTGAGACACTGATACACTGAGACACAGAGACACAGTGACTCTGAGACACTGCGGCTCAGAGACTCTCAGACAGAGAGACAACGAGGCACTGATTCTCTGAGACACTAATACACAGAGACAAAGAGACTGTGAGACACAGAGACACTGAGACACAAAGAATTGAGACCCTGAGAGACAGATACACAGAGACTCTGAGACACTGAGACACAGAGACATTGAGACACTGAGACTCTGAGACTCTGAGACTCTGAGACTCTGAGACACTGTGACACTGAGACACTGAACACTGAGACACAGAGACACTGAGACACAGAGACACTGAGACTCTGAGACACTGAGACACTGAGACACAGAAATACTGAGACACAGAGACACTGAGACACTGAGACACAGAGACAATGAGACACAGAGACACTGAGACTCTGAGACACTGAGACACAGAAACACTGAGACAAAGAGACACTGAGACACTGAGACACTGTGACACAGATACACTGAGACACAGAGACACAGAGACACAGAGACACAGAGCCACTGAGACTCTGAGACACTGATACACTGAGACACAGAGACACTGAGGCACAGAGACATTGTGATACTGAGACTCTGAGACACAAAGACACAGAGACACTAAGACACAGAGGCACAGAGAGACTGAGACACAGAGACGCAGAGACACTGAGAGACTGAGACACAAAGAATTGAGACTCTGAGACACAGAGACAATGAAACACAGATACACTGAGACTCTGAGACACTGAAAATCTGAGACACTGAGACACTGAGGCACAGAGACACTCAGACAGAGAGATACTGAGTCTCTGAGATACTGATAAACTGAGACACAGAGACACAGACACTGTGACTCTGAGACCTGAGACACTGAGACACAGAGACACTGGGATACAGAGACACTGAGACTCTGAGACACAAAGACTCTGAGACACTGAGACAAAGAGACTGAGACACTGAGACACAGAGATGCTGGGACAGAGAGACACTGACAGTCTGAGACACTGAGACACAGAGACACTGAGACACTGAGACACTGAAACACTGATACACTGAGACTCTGAGACCCTGAGACACTGAGACACTGAGACCCTGAGACACTGAGACTCTGAGACACTGAGACACAGAGACAATGAGACACTGTGACACAGAGGCACAGAGACTCTCAGACACAGAGACAATGAGACACTGAGTCTCTGAGACACTGATACACTGAGACACAGAGACACTGAGACACAGAGACACTGAGACACAGAGACACTGAGACACTGAGACACAGAGACACAGAGGCACAGAGACACTAAGACTCTGAGACATTAATGCACAGAGACTCTGAGACTCTGAGAGACAGAGGGACAAAGACACTGAGACACAGAGATACGATGACACTGAGACACTGGGACACAGAGACACTGAGACTCTGAGACACTGAGACAAAGAGACACTGTGACACAGGCACAGAGACACTCAACACAGAGACAAAGTGACACTGAGTGTCTGGGACATTGATCAACTGAGACACTGAGACTCTGAGACATTGAGTCACTGAGGCACAGAGACACAGAAAAACAGAGACACTGAGACTCTGAGACACTGATACACTGTGACACAGAGACACTGAGACACTGAGACTTTGAGATATTAAAACACTGAGGCACAGAGACACTGAGACACAGAGACACTGAGGCACAGAGACACTGAGTCACTGAGACACTGAGACACTGAGACTCTGAGACACTGAGACACAGAGACACTGAGAAACTGAGACACTGAGACACAGAGACATTGAGACACTGAGACTCTGAGACACAGAGACACTGAGACACGGAGACACTGTGACACTGAGGCACAGAGACACTGAGACACAGAGACACTGAGACTCTGAGAATCTGAGACACTGAGACACTGATACTCTGAGACACCGAGACACAGAGACACTGAGACACTGAGACACTGAAACACGGAGACACTGAGACACGGAGACACTGTGACACTGAGGCACAGAGACACTGACACTCTGAGACACTGAGACACAGAAATACTGAGACACAGAGACACTGAGACACAGAGACAATGAGACACACAGACACTGAGACTCTGAGACACTGAGACACTGAGACACAGAGACACTGAGACACTGAGACACGGAGACACTGTGACACTGAGGCACAGAGACACTGAGACATAGAGCCACTGAGACTCTGAGACACTGAGACACTGTGACACAGATACACTGAGACACAGAGACACAGAGACACTGTGGCTCTGAGACACTGATACACTGAGACACAGAGACACTGAGGCACAGAGACATTGTGATACTGAGACTCTGAGACACAAAGACACAGAGACACTAAGACACAGAGGCACAGAGAGACTGAGACACAGAGATGCAGAGACACTGAGAAACTGAGACACAAAGAATTGAGACTCTGAGACACAGAGACAATGAAACACAGATACACTGAGACTCTGAGACACAGACACTGAAAATCTGAGACACTGAGACACTGAGGCACAGAAACACTCAGACAGAGAGATACTGAGTCTCTGAGACACTGATAAACTGAGACACAGAGACACAGACACTGTGACTCTGAGACCTGAGACACTGAGACACAGAGACACTGGGATACAGAGACACTGAGACTCTGAGACACAAAGACTCTGAGACACTGAGACAAAGAAACTGTGAGACACTGAGACACAAAGATACTGGGACAGAGAGACACTGACAGTCTGAGACACTGAGACACAGAGACACTGAGACACTGAGACACTGAAACACTGATACACTGAGACTCTGAGAATCTGAGACACTGAGACACTGAGACCCTGAGACACTGAGACACAGAGACAATGAGACACTGTGACACAGAGGCACAGAGACTCTCAGACACAGAGACAATGAGACACTGAGTCTCTGAGACACTGATACACTGAGACTTTGAGACACTGAGACACTGAGACACAGAGGCACAGAGACACTGAGACTCTGAGACACTAATGCACAGAGACTCTGAGACTCTGAGAGACAGAGGCACAAAGACACTGAGACACAGAGATACTATGACACTGAGACACAGAGACACTGAGACACAGAGGCACAGAGAAACTGAGACACTGAGACTTTGAGACACTGAGACACAGAGACACTTAGACACAGAGATACTATGACACTGAGACACTGAGACTCTGAGACTCTGAGACACAGAGGCACAGAGACACTGAGACACAAAGTCACAGAGACACTGAGACACTGAGACACAGAGACACAGAGACTCTTAGACACTGAGGCAATGAGACACTGAGGCACTGATAATCTGAGACACTGTGACACTGAGGCACAGACAAACTCAGACACAGAGACACAGAGACTCTGAGACTCTGAGATACTGAGACACAGAGACACTGAGACACTGAGACACAGAGACACTGAGACTCTGAGTCACTGAGACACTGAGACTCTGAGAAACTGAGACACTGAGGCACAGTGATACTGAGAAACAGATTCACTGAGATTCTAAGACACTGAGACACTGAAAATCTGAGACACTGAGACACTGTGACACTGAGGCACAGAGACGCTCAGACAGATAGATACTGAGACACTGAGTCTCTGAGACACTGATAAACTGAGACACAGGGACACAGAGACACTGTGACTCTGAAACACTGGGACACAGAGACACTGTGACTCTGAGACACTGAGGCACAGAGACACTGAGACACTGAGACACAAAACTTTGAGACACTGAGACTCTGAGACACTGAGACACTGAGACACAAAGACACTGAGACACTGAGACTCTGAGACACTGAGACAAAAAGACACAGAGACACTGATACACTAAGACTCTGAGATACTGAGACTCTGAGATACTGAGACTCAGAGACACTGAGACACTGAGGCACAGACACACTGAGACTCTGAGACACTGAGACACAGAGACACTGAGGCACAGAGACACTGAGACACAGAGACACTGAGACACTGAGACACAGAGACATTGAGACACTGAGACTCTGAGATACTGAGACTCAGAGACACTGAGACACTGAGGCACAGACACACTGAGACTCTGAGACACTGAGACACAGAGACACTGAGGCACAGAGACACTGAGACACAGAGACACTGAGACACTGAGACACAGAGACTTTGAGACACTGAGACTCTGAGATACTGAGACTCAGAGACACTGATACACTGAGGCACAGAGACACTGAGACACTGAGACACTGAGGCACAGAGACACTCAGACAAAGAGACACTGAGTCAGTGAGACACTGATACACGGAGACAATGAGACACAGAGACACTGAAACTCTGAGACACTGAGTGACTGGGACACAGAGACACGGAGACAGAGAGACACAGAGACACTGAATTTCTGAGACACTGATACACTGAGACACAGAGACACAGTGACTCTGAGACACTGCGGCTCAGAGACTCTCAGACAGAGAGACAACGAGGCACTGATTCTCTGAGACACTAATACACAGAGACAAAGAGACTGTGAGACACAGAGACACTGAGACACAAAGAATTGAGACCCTGAGAGACAGATACACAGAGACTCTGAGACACTGAGACACAGAGACATTGAGACACTGAGACTCTGAGACTCTGAGACTCTGAGGCACTGAGACACTGAGACACTGAGACACTGAACACTGAGACACAGAGACACTGAGACACAGAGACACAGAGACACTGAGACTCTGAGACACTGAGACAATGAGACACAGAAATACTGAGACACAGAGACACTGAGACACTGAGACAATGAGACACAGAGACACTGAGACTCTGAGACACTGAGACACAGAGACACTGAGACACTGAGACACAGAGACACTGAGACACTGAGACACGGAGACACTGTGACACTGAGGCACAGAGACACTGAGACATTGAGCCACTGAGACTCTGAGACTCTGAGACACTGAGACACTGTTACACAGATACACTGAGACACAGAGACACAGAGACACTGTGGCTCTGAGACACTGATACACTGAGACACAGAGTCACTGAGAAACAGAGACATTGTGATACTGTGACTCTGAGACACAAAGACACAGAGATATTAAAACACAGAGGCACAGAGAGTCTGAGACACAGAGACGCAGAGACACTGAGAGACTGAGACACAAAGAATTGAGACTCTGAGACACAGAGACAATGAAACACAGATACACTGAGACTCTGAGACACTGAGACACTGAAAATCTGAGACACTGAGACACTGAGGCACAGAGACACTCAGACAGAGAGATACTGAGTCTCTGAGACACTGATAAACTGAGACACAGAGACACAGACACTGTGACTCTGAGACCTGAGACACTGAGACACAGAGACACTGGGATACAGAGACACTGAGACTTTGAGACACTGAGACACAGAGACACTGAGATTCTGAGACTCTGAGACACAGAGGCACAGAGACACTGAGACTCTGAGACACTAATGCACAGAGACTCTGAGAGACAGAGGCACAAAGACACTGAGACACAGAGATACTATGACACTGAGACACAGAGACACTGAGACACAGAGGCACAGAGAAACTGAGACACTGAGATACTGGGACAGAGAGACACTGACAGTCTGAAACACTGAGACACAGACACACTGAGACACAGAGACACTGAGACTTTGAGACACTGAGACACTGAGACACAGAGACTCTGAGATTCTGAGACTCTGAGACACAGAGGCACAGAGACACTGAGACTCTGAGACACTAATGCACAGAGACTCTGAGAGACAGAGGCACAAAGACACTGAGACACAGAGATACTATGACACTGAGACACTGAGACACAGAGACACTGAGACACAGAGGCACAGAGAAACTGAGACACTGAGACTTTGAGACACTGAGACACAGAGACACTGAGACACAGAGACACTTAGACACAGAGATACTATGACACTGAGACTCTGAGACTCTGAGACACAGAGGCGCAGAGACACTGAGACACAGAGTCACAGAGACACTGAGACACAGAGACACAGAGACTCTTAGACACTGAGGCAATGAGACACTGAGGCACTGATAATCTGAGACACTGTGACACTGAGGCACAGACAAACTCAGACACAGAGACACAGAGACACAGAGACTCTGAGACTCTGAGATACTGAGACACAGAGACACAGAGACACTGAGTCACTGAGACACTGAGACTCTGAGAAACTGAGACACTGAGGCACAGTGATACTGAGAAACAGATTCACTGAGACTCTAAGACACTGAGACACTGAAAATCTGAGACACTGAGACACTGTGACACTGAGGCACAGAGACGCTCAGACAGATAGATACTGAGACACTGAGTCTCTGAGACACTGATAAACTGAGACACAGGGACACAGAGACACTGTGACTCTGAGACACTGGGACACAGAGACACTGAGACTCTGAGACACTGAGACACAAAGACACTGAGACAAAGAGACACTGTGACACAGGCACAGTGACACTCAACACAGAGACAAAGTGACCCTGAGTGTCTGGGACATTGATACACTGAGACACTGAGACTCTGAGACTCTGAGACATTGAGTCACTGAGGCACAGAGACACAGAAAAACAGAGACACTGAGACTCTGAGACACTGATACACTGTGACACAGAGACACTGAGACACTGAGACTTTGAGATATTAAAACACTGAGGCACAGAGACACTGAGACACAGAGACACTGAGTCACTGAGACACTGAGACACTGAGACTCTGAGACACTGAGACACAGAGACACTGAGAAACTGAGACACTCAGACACAGAGACATTGAGACACTGAGACTCTGAGACACTGAGACACAGAGACACTGAGACACTGAGACACGGAGTCACTGTGACACGGAGACACTGTGACACTGAGGCACAGAGACACTGAGACACAGAGACACTGAGACTCTGAGACACTGAGACACTGAGACTCTGAGACACCGAGACACAGAGACACTGAGACTCAGAGACACTGAGACACTGAGACACGGAGACACTGAGACACGGAGACACTGTGACACTGAGGCACAGAGACACTGAGACTCTGAGACACTGAGACACTGAGACACAGAAATACTGAGACACAGAAACACTGAGACACAGAGACAATGAGACACAGAGACACTGAGACTCTGAGACACTGAGACACAGAGACACTGAGACACTGAGACACAGAGAAACTGAGACACTGAGACACGGAGACACTGTGACACTGAGGCACAGAGACACTGAGACATAGAGCCACTGAGACTCTGAGACACTGAGACACTGAGACACTGTGACACAGATACACTGAGACACAGAGACACAGAGACACTGTGGCTCTGAGACACTGATACACTGAGACACAGAGACACTGAGGCACAGAGACATTGTGATACTGAGACTCTGAGACACAAAGACACAGAGACACTAAGACACAGAGGCACAGAGAGACTGAGACACAGAGACGCAGAGACACTGAGAGACTGAGACACAAAGAATTGAGACTCTGAGACACAGAGACAATGAAACACAGATACACTGAGACTCTGAGACACTGAAAATCTGAGACACTGAGACACTGAGGCACAGAGACACTCAGACAGAGAGATATTGAGCTCTGAGACACTGATAAACTGAGACACAGAGACACAGACACTGTGACTCTGAGACCTGAGACACTGAGACACAGAGACACTGGGATACAGAGACACTGAGACTCTGAGACACTGAGAGAAAGAGACTGTGAGACACTGAGACACAGAGATACTGGGACAGAGAGACACTGACAGTCTGAGACACTGAGACACAGAGACACCGAGACACTGAGACACTGAAACACTGATACACTGAGACTCTGAGACACTGAGACACTGAGACCCTGAGACACTGAGACTCTGAGACACTGAGACACAGAGACAATGAGACACTGTGACACAGAGGCACAGAGACTCTCAGACACAGAGACAATGAGACACTGAGTCTCTGAGACACTGATACACTGAGACACAGAGACACTGAGACTTTGAGACACTGAGACACTGAGATCCTGAGACTCTGAGACACAGAGGCACAGAGACACTGAGACTCTGAGACACTAATGCACAGAGAATCTGAGACTCTGAGAGACAGAGGCACAAAGACACTGAGACACAGAGATACTATGACACTGAGACACTGAGACACAGAGACACTGAGACACAGAGGCACAGAGAAACTGAGACACTGAGACTTTGAGACACAGAGACACTGAGACACAGAGACACTTAGACACAGAGATACTATGACACTGAGACACTGAGACTCTGAGACTCTGAGACACAGAGGCACAGAGACACTGAGACACAGAGTCACAGAGACACTGAGACACTGAGACACAGAGACTCAGAGACTCTTAGACACTGAGGCAATGAGACACTGAGGCACTGATAATCTGAGACACTGTGACACTGAGGCACAGACAAACTCAGACACAGAGACACAGAGACTCTGAGACTCTGAGATACTGAGACACTGAGACACTGAGACACAGAGACACTGAGACTCTGAGTCATTGAGACACTGAGTCTCTGAGAAACTGAGACACTGAGGCACAGTGATACTGAGAAACAGATTCACTGAGACTCTAAGACACTGAGACACTGAAAATCTGTGACACTGAGACACTGTGACACTGAGGCACAGAGACGCTCAGACAGATAGATACTGAGACACTGAGTCTCTGAGACACTGATAAATTGAGACACAGAGACACTGAGTCTCTGAGACACTGAGACACAAAGACACTGAGACAAAGAGACACTGTGACACAGGCACAGAGACACTCAACACAGAGACAAAGTGACACTGAGTGTCTGGGACATTGATACACTGAGACACTGAGACTCTGAGACATTGAGACACTGAGTCACTGAGGCACAGAGACACAGAAAAACAGAGACACTGAGACTCTGAGACACTGATACACTGTGACACAGAGACACTGAGACACTGAGACTTTGAGATATTAAAACACTGAGGCACAGAGACACTGAGACACAGAGACACTGAGGCACAGAGACACTGAGACACAGAGACACTGAGAAACTGAGACACTGAGACACAGAGACATTGAGATACTGAGACTCTGAGACACTGAGGCACAGAGACACTGCAACACTGAGACACGGAGACACTGAGACACGGGGACACTGTGACACTGAGGCACAGAGACACTGAGACACAGAGACACTGAGACTCTGAGACACAGAGACACTGAGACTCTGAGACACGGAGACACTGAGACATGGAGACACTGTGACACTGAGGCACAGAGACACTGAGACTCTGAGACTCTGAGACACTGAGACACTGTGACACAGATACACTGAGGCACAGAGACAATGTGATACTGAGACTCTGAGACACAAAGACACAGAGACATTAAGACACAGAGACACAGAGAGACTGAGACACAGAGACGCAGAGACACTGAGAGACTGAGACACAAAGAATTGAGACTCTGAGACACAGAGACAATGAAACACAGATACACTGAGACTCTGAGACACTGAAAATCTGAGACACTGAGACACTGAGGCACAGAGACACTCAGACAGAGAGATATTGAGCTCTGAGACACTGATAAACTGAGACACAGAGACACAGACACTGTGACTCTGAGACCTGAGACACTGAGACACAGAGACACTGGGATACAGAGACACTGAGACTCTGAGACACTGAGAGAAAGAGACTGTGAGACACTGAGACACAGAGATACTGGGACAGAGAGACACTGACAGTCTGAGACACTGAGACACAGAGACACCGAGACACTGAGACACTGAAACACTGATACACTGAGACTCTGAGACACTGAGACACTGAGACCCTGAGACACTGAGACTCTGAGACACTGAGACACAGAGACAATGAGACACTGTGACACAGAGGCACAGAGACTCTCAGACACAGAGACAATGAGACACTGAGTCTCTGAGACACTGATACACTGAGACACAGAGACACTGAGACTTTGAGACACTGAGACACTGAGATCCTGAGACTCTGAGACACAGAGGCACAGAGACACTGAGACTCTGAGACACTAATGCACAGAGAATCTGAGACTCTGAGAGACAGAGGCACAAAGACACTGAGACACAGAGATACTATGACACTGAGACACTGAGACACAGAGACACTGAGACACAGAGGCACAGAGAAACTGAGACACTGAGACTTTGAGACACAGAGACACTGAGACACAGAGACACTTAGACACAGAGATACTATGACACTGAGACACTGAGACTCTGAGACTCTGAGACACAGAGGCACAGAGACACTGAGACACAGAGTCACAGAGACACTGAGACACTGAGACACAGAGACTCAGAGACTCTTAGACACTGAGGCAATGAGACACTGAGGCACTGATAATCTGAGACACTGTGACACTGAGGCACAGACAAACTCAGACACAGAGACACAGAGACTCTGAGACTCTGAGATACTGAGACACTGAGACACTGAGACACAGAGACACTGAGACTCTGAGTCATTGAGACACTGAGACTCTGAGAAACTGAGACACTGAGGCACAGTGATACTGAGAAACAGATTCACTGAGACTCTAAGACACTGAGACACTGAAAATCTGAGACACTGAGACACTGTGACACTGAGGCACAGAGACGCTCAGACAGATAGATACTGAGACACTGAGTCTCTGAGACACTGATAAATTGAGACACAGAGACACTGAGTCTCTGAGACACTGAGACACAAAGACACTGAGACAAAGAGACACTGTGACACAGGCACAGAGACACTCAACACAGAGACAAAGTGACACTGAGTGTCTGGGACATTGATACACTGAGACACTGAGACTCTGAGACATTGAGACACTGAGTCACTGAGGCACAGAGACACAGAAAAACAGAGACACTGAGACTCTGAGACACTGATACACTGTGACACAGAGACACTGAGACACTGAGACTTTGAGATATTAAAACACTGAGGCACAGAGACACTGAGACACAGAGACACTGAGGCACAGAGACACTGAGACACAGAGACACTGAGAAACTGAGACACTGAGACACAGAGACATTGAGATACTGAGACTCTGAGACACTGAGGCACAGAGACACTGCAACACTGAGACAGGGAGACACTGAGACACGGGGACACTGTGACACTGAGGCACAGAGACACTGAGACACAGAGACACTGAGACTCTGAGACACAGAGACACTGAGACTCTGAGACACCGAGACACAGAGACACTGAGACACTGAGACACGGAGACACTGAGACATGGAGACACTGTGACACTGAGGCACAGAGACACTGAGACTCTGAGACTCTGAGACACTGAGACACTGTGACACAGATACACTGAGGCACAGAGACAATGTGATACTGAGACTCTGAGACACAAAGACACAGAGACATTAAGACACAGAGACACAGAGAGACTGAGACACTGAGAGGCAGAGACACTGAGACACTGAGACACAAGGAATTGAGACCCTGAGACACAGAGACAATGAAACACAGATACACTGAGACTCTGAGACACTGAGACACAGAGACACTGAGACTCTGAGACTCTGAGACACTGAGACACTGAAAATCTGAGACACTGAGACACTGGGATACAGATACACTGAGTCTCTGAGACACAAAGACTCTGAGACACTGAGACAAAGAGACTGTGAGACACTGAGACACAGAGACACTGAGACACTGAGACTCTGAGACTCTGAGACACTGAGACACTGAAACACTGTGACCCTGAGACACTGAGACTCTGAGACTCTGAGACACAGAGACTCTCAGACACAGAGACAATGAGACACTGAGTCTCTGAGACACTGATACACTGAGACACTGAGACTCTGAGACTCTGAGACACAGAGATATTAAAACACAGAGGCACAGAGAGTCTGAGACACAGAGACGCAGAGACACTGAGAGACTGAGACACAAAGAATTGAGACTCTGAGACACAGAGACAATGAAACACAGATACACTGAGACTCTGAGACACTGAGACACTGAAAATCTGAGACACTGAGACACTGAGGCACAGAGACACTCAGACAGAGAGATACTGAGTCTCTGAGACACTGATAAACTGAGACACAGAGACACAGACACTGTGACTCTGAGACCTGAGACACTGAGACACAGAGACACTGGGATACAGAGACACTGAGACTTTGAGACACTGAGACACAGAGACACTGAGATTCTGAGACTCTGAGACACAGAGGCACAGAGACACTGAGACTCTGAGACACTAATGCACAGAGACTCTGAGAGACAGAGGCACAAAGACACTGAGACACAGAGATACTATGACACTGAGACACAGAGACACTGAGACACAGAGGCACAGAGAAACTGAGACACTGAGATACTGGGACAGAGAGACACTGACAGTCTGAAACACTGAGACACAGACACACTGAGACACAGAGACACTGAGACTTTGAGACACTGAGACACTGAGACACAGAGACACTGAGATTCTGAGACTCTGAGACACAGAGGCACAGAGACACTGAGACTCTGAGACACTAATGCACAGAGACTCTGAGAGACAGAGGCACAAAGACACTGAGACACAGAGATACTATGACACTGAGACACTGAGACACAGAGACACTGAGACACAGAGGCACAGAGAAACTGAGACACTGAGACTTTGAGACACTGAGACACAGAGACACTGAGACACAGAGACACTTAGACACAGAGATACTATGACACTGAGACTCTGAGACTCTGAGACACAGAGGCGCAGAGACACTGAGACACAGAGACACAGAGACTCTTAGACACTGAGGCAATGAGACACTGAGGCACTGATAATCTGAGACACTGTGACACTGAGGCACAGACAAACTCAGACACAGAGACACAGAGACACAGAGACTCTGAGACTCTGAGATACTGAGACACAGAGACACAGAGACACTGAGTCACTGAGACACTGAGACTCTGAGAAACTGAGACACTGAGGCACAGTGATACTGAGAAACAGATTCACTGAGACTCTAAGACACTGAGACACTGAAAATCTGAGACACTGAGACACTGTGACACTGAGGCACAGAGACGCTCAGACAGATAGATACTGAGACACTGAGTCTCTGAGACACTGATAAACTGAGACACAGGGACACAGAGACACTGTGACTCTGAGACACTGGGACACAGAGACACTGAGACTCTGAGACACTGAGACACAAAGACACTGAGACAAAGAGACACTGTGACACAGGCACAGTGACACTCAACACAGAGACAAAGTGACCCTGAGTGTCTGGGACATTGATACACTGAGACACTGAGACTCTGAGACTCTGAGACATTGAGTCACTGAGGCACAGAGACACAGAAAAACAGAGACACTGAGACTCTGAGACACTGATACACTGTGACACAGAGACACTGAGACACTGAGACTTTGAGATATTAAAACACTGAGGCACAGAGACACTGAGACACAGAGACACTGAGGCACAGAGACACTGAGTCACTGAGACACTGAGACACTGAGACTCTGAGACACTGAGACACAGAGACACTGAGAAACTGAGACACTCAGACACAGAGACATTGAGACACTGAGACTCTGAGACACTGAGACACAGAGACACTGAGACACTGAGACACGGAGTCACTGTGACACGGAGACACTGTGACACTGAGGCACAGAGACACTGAGACACAGAGACACTGAGACTCTGAGACACTGAGACACTGAGACTCTGAGACACCGAGACACAGAGACACTGAGACTCAGAGACACTGAGACACTGAGACACGGAGACACTGAGACACGGAGACACTGTGACACTGAGGCACAGAGACACTGAGACTCTGAGACACTGAGACACTGAGACACAGAAATACTGAGACACAGAAACACTGAGACACAGAGACAATGAGACACAGAGACACTGAGACTCTGAGACACTGAGACACAGAGACACTGAGACACTGAGACACAGAGAAACTGAGACACTGAGACACGGAGACACTGTGACACTGAGGCACAGAGACACTGAGACATAGAGCCACTGAGACTCTGAGACACTGAGACACTGTGACACAGATACACTGAGACACAGAGACACAGAGACACTGTGGCTCTGAGACACTGATACACTGAGACACAGAGACACTGAGGCACAGAGACATTGTGATACTGAGACTCTGAGACACAAAGACACAGAGACACTAAGACACAGAGGCACAGAGAGACTGAGACACAGAGACGCAGAGACACTGAGAGACTGAGACACAAAGAATTGAGACTCTGAGACACAGAGACAATGAAACACAGATACACTGAGACTCTGAGACACTGAAAATCTGAGACACTGAGACACTGAGGCACAGAGACACTCAGACAGAGAGATATTGAGCTCTGAGACACTGATAAACTGAGACACAGAGACACAGACACTGTGACTCTGAGACCTGAGACACTGAGACACAGAGACACTGGGATACAGAGACACTGAGACTCTGAGACACTGAGAGAAAGAGACTGTGAGACACTGAGACACAGAGATACTGGGACAGAGAGACACTGACAGTCTGAGACACTGAGACACAGAGACACCGAGACACTGAGACACTGAAACACTGATACACTGAGACTCTGAGACACTGAGACACTGAGACCCTGAGACACTGAGACTCTGAGACACTGAGACACAGAGACAATGAGACACTGTGACACAGAGGCACAGAGACTCTCAGACACAGAGACAATGAGACACTGAGTCTCTGAGACACTGATACACTGAGACACAGAGACACTGAGACTTTGAGACACTGAGACACTGAGATCCTGAGACTCTGAGACACAGAGGCACAGAGACACTGAGACTCTGAGACACTAATGCACAGAGAATCTGAGACTCTGAGAGACAGAGGCACAAAGACACTGAGACACAGAGATACTATGACACTGAGACACTGAGACACAGAGACACTGAGACACAGAGGCACAGAGAAACTGAGACACTGAGACTTTGAGACACAGAGACACTGAGACACAGAGACACTTAGACACAGAGATACTATGACACTGAGACACTGAGACTCTGAGACTCTGAGACACAGAGGCACAGAGACACTGAGACACAGAGTCACAGAGACACTGAGACACTGAGACACAGAGACTCAGAGACTCTTAGACACTGAGGCAATGAGACACTGAGGCACTGATAATCTGAGACACTGTGACACTGAGGCACAGACAAACTCAGACACAGAGACACAGAGACTCTGAGACTCTGAGATACTGAGACACTGAGACACTGAGACACTGAGACACAGAGACACTGAGACTCTGAGTCATTGAGACACTGAGACTCTGAGAAACTGAGACACTGAGGCACAGTGATACTGAGAAACAGATTCACTGAGACTCTAAGACACTGAGACACTGAAAATCTGAGACACTGAGACACTGTGACACTGAGGCACAGAGACGCTCAGACAGATAGATACTGAGACACTGAGTCTCTGAGACACTGATAAATTGAGACACAGAGACACTGAGTCTCTGAGACACTGAGACACAAAGACACTGAGACAAAGAGACACTGTGACACAGGCACAGAGACACTCAACACAGAGACAAAGTGACACTGAGTGTCTGGGACATTGATACACTGAGACACTGAGACTCTGAGACATTGAGACACTGAGTCACTGAGGCACAGAGACACAGAAAAACAGAGACACTGAGACTCTGAGACACTGATACACTGTGACACAGAGACACTGAGACACTGAGACTTTGAGATATTAAAACACTGAGGCACAGAGACACTGAGACACAGAGACACTGAGGCACAGAGACACTGAGACACAGAGACACTGAGAAACTGAGACACTGAGACACAGAGACATTGAGATACTGAGACTCTGAGACACTGAGGCACAGAGACACTGCAACACTGAGACACGGAGACACTGAGACACGGGGACACTGTGACACTGAGGCACAGAGACACTGAGACACAGAGACACTGAGACTCTGAGACACAGAGACACTGAGACTCTGAGACACCGAGACACAGAGACACTGAGACACTGAGACACGGAGACACTGAGACATGGAGACACTGTGACACTGAGGCACAGAGACACTGAGACTCTGAGACTCTGAGACACTGAGACACTGTGACACAGATACACTGAGGCACAGAGACAATGTGATACTGAGACTCTGAGACACAAAGACACAGAGACATTAAGACACAGAGACACAGAGAGACTGAGACACTGATAGGCAGAGACACTGAGACACTGAGACACAAGGAATTGAGACCCTGAGACACAGAGACAATGAAACACAGAGACAATGAAACACAGATACACTGAGACTCTGAGACACTGAGACACAGAGACACTGAGACTCTGAGACTCTGAGACACTGAGACACTGAAAATCTGAGACACTGAGACACTGGGATACAGATACACTGAGTCTCTGAGACACAAAGACTCTGAGACACTGAGACAAAGAGACTGTGAGACACTGAGACACAGAGACACTGAGACACTGAGACTCTGAGACTCTGAGACACTGAGACACTGAAACACTGTGACCCTGAGACACTGAGACTCTGAGACTCTGAGACACAGAGACTCTCAGACACAGAGACAATGAGACACTGAGTCTCTGAGACACTGATACACTGAGACACTGAGACTCTGAGACTCTGAGACACAGAGATATTAAAACACAGAGGCACAGAGAGTCTGAGACACAGAGACGCAGAGACACTGAGAGACTGAGACACAAAGAATTGAGACTCTGAGACACAGAGACAATGAAACACAGATACACTGAGACTCTGAGACACTGAGACACTGAAAATCTGAGACACTGAGACACTGAGGCACAGAGACACTCAGACAGAGAGATATTGAGCTCTGAGACACTGATAAACTGAGACACAGAGACACAGACACTGTGACTCTGAGACCTGAGACACTGAGACACAGAGACACTGGGATACAGAGACACTGAGACTTTGAGACACTGAGACACAGAGACACTGAGATTCTGAGACTCTGAGACACAGAGGCACAGAGACACTGAGACTCTGAGACACTAATGCACAGAGACTCTGAGAGACAGAGGCACAAAGACACTGAGACACAGAGATACTATGACACTGAGACACAGAGACACTGAGACACAGAGGCACAGAGAAACTGAGACACTGAGATACTGGGACAGAGAGACACTGACAGTCTGAAACACTGAGACACAGACACACTGAGACACAGAGACACTGAGACTTTGAGACACTGAGACACTGAGACACAGAGACACTGAGATTCTGAGACTCTGAGACACAGAGGCACAGAGACACTGAGACTCTGAGACACTAATGCACAGAGACTCTGAGAGACAGAGGCACAAAGACACTGAGACACAGAGATACTATGACACTGAGACACTGAGACACAGAGACACTGAGACACAGAGGCACAGAGAAACTGAGACACTGAGACTTTGAGACACTGAGACACAGAGACACTGAGACACAGAGACACTTAGACACAGAGATACTATGACACTGAGACTCTGAGACTCTGAGACACAGAGGCGCAGAGACACTGAGACACAGAGTCACAGAGACACTGAGACACAGAGACACAGAGACTCTTAGACACTGAGGCAATGAGACACTGAGGCACTGATAATCTGAGACACTGTGACACTGAGGCACAGACAAACTCAGACACAGAGACACAGAGACACAGAGACTCTGAGACTCTGAGATACTGAGACACAGAGACACAGAGACACTGAGTCACTGAGACACTGAGACTCTGAGAAACTGAGACACTGTGGCACAGTGATACTGAGAAACAGATTCACTGAGACTCTAAGACACTGAGACACTGAAAATCTGAGACACTGAGACACTGTGACACTGAGGCACAGAGACGCTCAGACAGATAGATACTGAGACACTGAGTCTCTGAGACACTGATAAACTGAGACATAGGGACACAGAGACACTGTGACTCTGAGACACTGGGACACAGAGACACTGAGACTCTGAGACACTGAGACACAAAGACACTGAGACAAAGAGACACTGTGACACAGGCACAGTGACACTCAACACAGAGACAAAGTGACCCTGAGTGTCTGGGACATTGATACACTGAGACACTGAGACTCTGAGACTCTGAGACATTGAGTCACTGAGGCACAGAGACACAGAAAAACAGAGACACTGAGACTCTGAGACACTGATACACTGTGACACAGAGACACTGAGACACTGAGACTTTGAGATATTAAAACACTGAGGCACAGAGACACTGAGACACAGAGACACTGAGGCACAGAGACACTGAGTCACTGAGACACTGAGACACTGAGACTCTGAGACACTGAGACACAGAGACACTGAGAAACTGAGACACTCAGACACAGAGACATTGAGACACTGAGACTCTGAGACACTGAGACACTGTGACACTGAGGCACAGACAAACTCAGACACAGAGACACAGAGACTCTGAGACTCTGAGATACTGAGACACTGAGACACTGAGACACTGAGACACAGAGACACTGAGACTCTGAGTCATTGAGACACTGAGACTCTGAGAAACTGAGACACTGAGGCACAGTGATACTGAGAAACAGATTCACTGAGACTCTAAGACACTGAGACACTGAAAATCTGAGACACTGAGACACTGTGACACTGAGGCACAGAGACGCTCAGACAGATAGATACTGAGACACTGAGTCTCTGAGACACTGATAAATTGAGACACAGGGACACAGAGACACTGAGTCTCTGAGACACTGAGACACAAAGACACTGAGACAAAGAGACACTGTGACACAGGCACAGAGACACTCAACACAGAGACAAAGTGACACTGAGTGTCTGGGACATTGATACACTGAGACACTGAGACTCTGAGACATTGAGACACTGAGTCACTGAGGCACAGATACACAGATAAAAAGAGACACTGAGACTCTGAGACACTGATACACTGTGACACAGAGACACTGAGACACTGAGACTTTGAGATATTAAAACACTGAGGCACAGAGACACTGAGACACAGAGACACTGAGGCACAGAGACACTGAGACACAGAGACACTGAGAAACTGAGACACTGAGACACAGAGACATTGAGATACTGAGACTCTGAGACACTGAGGCACAGAGACACTGCAACACTGAGACACGGAGACACTGAGACACGGGGACACTGTGACACTGAGGCACAGAGACACTGAGACACAGAGACACTGAGACTCTGAGACACAGAGACACTGAGACTCTGAGACACCGAGACACAGAGACACTGAGACTCAGAGACACTGAGACACTGAGACACGGAGACACTGAGACACGGAGACACTGTGACACTGAGGCACAGAGACACTGAGACTCTGAGACACTGAGACACTGAGACACAGAAATACTGAGACACAGAAACACTGAGACACAGAGACAATGAGACACAGAGACACTGAGACTCTGAGACACTGAGACACAGAGACACTGAGACACTGAGACACAGAGAAACTGAGACACTGAGACACGGAGACACTGTGACACTGAGGCACAGAGACACTGAGACATAGAGCCACTGAGACTCTGAGACACTGAGACACTGAGACACTGTGACACAGATACACTGAGACACAGAGACACAGAGACACTGTGGCTCTGAGACACTGATACATTGAGACACAGAGACACTGAGGCACAGAGACATTGTGATACTGAGACTCTGAGACACAAAGACACAGAGACACTAAGACACAGAGGCACAGAGAGACTGAGACACAGAGACGCAGAGACACTGAGAGACTGAGACACAAAGAATTGAGACTCTGAGACACAGAGACAATGAAACACAGATACACTGAGACTCTGAGACACTGAAAATCTGAGACACTGAGACACTGAGGCACAGAGACACTCAGACAGAGAGATATTGAGCTCTGAGACACTGATAAACTGAGACACAGAGACACAGACACTGTGACTCTGAGACCTGAGACACTGAGACACAGAGACACTGGGATACAGAGACACTGAGACTCTGAGACACTGAGAGAAAGAGACTGTGAGACACTGAGACACAGAGATACTGGGACAGAGAGACACTGACAGTCTGAGACACTGAGACACAGAGACACCGAGACACTGAGACACTGAAACACTGATACACTGAGACTCTGAGACACTGAGACACTGAGACCCTGAGACACTGAGACTCTGAGACACTGAGACACAGAGACAATGAGACACTGTGACACAGAGGCACAGAGACTCTCAGACACAGAGACAATGAGACACTGAGTCTCGGAGACACTGATACACTGAGACACAGAGACACTGAGACTTTGAGACACTGAGACACTGAGATCCTGAGACTCTGAGACACAGAGGCACAGAGACACTGAGACTCTGAGACACTAATGCACAGAGAATCTGAGACTCTGAGAGACAGTGGCACAAAGACACTGAGACACAGAGATACTATGACACTGAGACACTGAGACACAGAGACACTGAGACACAGAGGCACAGAGAAACTGAGACACTGAGACTTTGAGACACAGAGACACTGAGACACAGAGACACTTAGACACAGAAATACTATGACACTGAGACACTGAGACTCTGAGACTCTGAGACACAGAGGCACAGAGACACTGAGACACAGAGTCACAGAGACACTGAGACACAGAGACTCAGAGACTCTTAGACACTGAGGCAATGAGACACTGAGGCACTGATAATCTGAGACACTGTGACACTGAGGCACAGACAAACTCAGACACAGAGACACAGAGACTCTGAGACTCTGAGATACTGAGACACTGAGACACTGAGACACTGAGACACAGAGACACTGAGACTCTGAGTCATTGAGACACTGAGACTCTGAGAAACTGAGACACTGAGGCACAGTGATACTGAGAAACAGATTCACTGAGACTCTAAGACACTGAGACACTGAAAATCTGAGACACTGAGACACTGTGACACTGAGGCACAGAGACGCTCAGACAGATAGATACTGAGACACTGAGTCTCTGAGACACTGATAAATTGAGACACAGGGACACAGAGACACTGAGTCTCTGAGACACTGAGACACAAAGACACTGAGACAAAGAGACACTGTGACACAGGCACAGAGACACTCAACACAGAGACAAAGTGACACTGAGTGTCTGGGACATTGATACACTGAGACACTGAGACTCTGAGACATTGAGACACTGAGTCACTGAGGCACAGAGACACAGATAAAAAGAGACACTGAGACTCTGAGACACTGATACACTGTGACACAGAGACACTGAGACACTGAGACTTTGAGATATTAAAACACTGAGGCACAGAGACACTGAGACACAGAGACACTGAGGCACAGAGACACTGAGACACAGAGACACTGAGAAACTGAGACACTGAGACACAGAGACATTGAGATACTGAGACTCTGAGACACTGAGGCACAGAGACACTGCAACACTGAGACACGGAGACACTGAGACACGGGGACACTGTGACACTGAGGCACAGAGACACTGAGACACAGAGACACTGAGACTCTGAGACACAGAGACACTGAGACTCTGAGACACCGAGACACAGAGACACTGAGACACTGAGACACGGAGACACTGAGACATGGAGACACTGTGACACTGAGGCACAGAGACACTGAGACTCTGAGACTCTGAGACACTGAGACACTGTGACACAGATACACTGAGGCACAGAGACAATGTGATACTGAGACTCTGAGACACAAAGACACAGAGACATTAAGACACAGAGACACAGAGAGACTGAGACACTGAGAGGCAGAGACACTGAGACAATGAGACACAAAGAATTGAGACCCTGAGACACAGAGACAATGAAACACAGATACACTGAGACTCTGAGACACTGAGACACAGAGACACAGAGACACTGAGACTCTGAGACTCTGAGACACTGAGACACTGAAAATCTGAGACACTGAGACACTGGGATACAGATACACTGAGTCTCTGAGACACAAAGACTCTGAGACACCGAGACAAAGAGACTGTGAGACACTGAGACACAGAGACACTGAGACACTGAGACTCTGAGACTCTGAGACACTGAGACACTGAAACACTGTGACCCTGAGACACTGAGACTCTGAGACTCTGAGACACAGAGACTCTCAGACACAGAGACAATGAGACACTGAGTCTCTGAGACACTGATACACTGAGACACTGAGACTCTGAGACTCTGAGACACAGAGGCACAGAGACACTGAGACTCTGAGACACAAATGCACATAGACTCTGCGACTCTGAGAGACAGAGGCACAAAGACACTGAGACACAGAGATACTATGACACTGAGACACTGAGACACAGAGGCACTGAGACACAGAGGCACAGAGAAACTGAGAGACTGAGACTTTGAGACACTGAGACACAGAGACACTGAGACACAGAGACACTGAGACACTGAGACACAGAGACACTGAGATTCTGAGACACTGAGACACAGAGCCACAGAGACACTGAGACTCTGAGACACGAATGCACAGAGACTCTGAGAGACAGAGGCACAAAGACACAGAGGCACAGAGAAACTGAGACACTGAGACTTTGAGACACTGAGACACAGAGACACTGAGACACAGATACACTTAGTAACAGAGATACTGAGACACTGAGACACTGAGACTCTGAGACTCTGAGACACAGAGGCACAGAGACACTGAGACACAGAGTCACAGAGACACAGAGACTCTTAGACACTGAGGCAATGAGACACTAAGGCACTGTGACACTGAGGCACAGATAATCTCAGACACAAAGACACTGAGACACTGAGACACAGAGACACTGAGACTCTGTGACACTGAGACACAGAGACACTGAGACAAGGAGGCACAGGGACACTGAGACTCTGAGAATCTGAGACTCTGAGATTCTGAGACACAGAGACACTGAGAGACTGAGACACAAAACATTAAGACACAGAGACACTGAGACTCTGAGACAATGAGGCACAAAGACACTGAGACACTGAGACTCTGAGACACTGAGACACAAAGACAGAGACAGAGACACAGAGACACTGAGGCACAGAGACACTGAGACACAGATACACTGAGACTCTGAGAAACTGAGACACTGAGGCACAGTGATACTGAGACACAGATTCACTGAGACTCTAAGACACTGAGGCACTGAAAATCTGAGACACTGAGACACTGTGACACTGAGGCACAGAGACGCTCAGACAGATAGACACTGAGACACTGAGTCTCTGAGACACTGATAAACTGAGACACAGGGACACAGAGACACTGTGACTCTGAGAACCTGAGACACAGAGACTCTGGGACACAGAGACACTGAGACTCTGAGACACTGAGACACAAAGACACTGAGACATAGAGACACTGTGACACAGGCACAGAGACGCTCAACACAGAGACAAAGTGACACTGAGTGTCTGAGAAATTCATATACTGAGACACTGAGACTCTGAGACATTGAGTCACTGAGGCACAGAGACACAGAAAAACAGAGACACTGAGACTCTGAGACACTGTGACAGAGACACTGATACACTGAGACTTTGAGATATTGAAACACTGAGGCACAGAGACACTGAGTCACTGAGACTCTGAGACGCTGAGACACTGAGGCACAGTGATACTGAGACACAGATTCACTGAGGCTCTAAGACACTGAGACAATGAAAATCTGAGACACTGAGGCACAGAAACACTCAGACAGAGAGACACTGAGTTTCTGAGACACTGAGACACAGAGACTCTCAGACAGAGAGACACTGAGATACTGAGTCTCTGAGACATCGAGACACAGAGACACTGTGACTCTGAGACACTGAGACACTGAGACACAGAGACACTGGGACACAGAGTCACTGAGTCTCAGAGACACTGAGAGACAGAGACACTGAGACACAGAGGCACAGAGACACTCAACACAGAGACAAAGTGACACTGAGTGTCTGAGACATTGACACACTGAGACACTGAGACTCTGAGACATTGAGACACTGAGACACAGAAACACTGAGACACAGAGAAACTGAGACACAGAGACTCTGAGACACTGAGACATAGAGACACTGAGACACAGAGACACTGAGACATTGAGCAACAGAGACACTGGGACACAGAGACACTGAGACTCTGAGACATTGAGACACAGAGACACTGAGACACAGAGACAAAGTGACACTGAGTGTCTGAGACACAGAGACACTGAGACACAGAGGCACAGAGAAACTGAGACACTGAGACTTTGAGACACTGAGACACTGTGACACTGAGGCACAGAGACACTCAGACAAAGAGACACTGAGTCAATGAGACACTGATACACTGAGAATATGAGACACAGAGACACTGAAACTCTGAGACACTGAGTCACTGGGACACAGAGACACGGAGACAGAGAGACACAGAGACACTGAATCTCTGATACACTGTGACTCTGAGACACTGCGGCTCAGAGACTCTCAGACAGAGAGACACAGAGGCACTGATTCTCTGAGACACTAAGACACAGAGACAAAGAGACTGTGAGACACTGAGACACAAAGAATTGAGACCCTGAGACACAGATACACAGAGACTCTGAGACACTGAGACACTGAGACACAGAGACACTGAGACGCTGAACACTAAGACACAGAGACACTGAGACACAGAGACACTGAGACGCTGAGACTCTCAGACACTGAGACACAGAGACACTGAGACACTGAGACTCTGAGACACAGAGACACTGAGACACAGAGACACTGAGACACAGAGACACTGAGACACAGAGACATTGAGACACTGAGACACTGTGACACTGAGGCACAGAGACAGTCAGACACAGAGACAAAGAGACATTGAGTCAATGAGACACTGATACACTGAGACACTGAGACACAGAGACACTGAGACTTTGAGACACTGAGACACAGTGATACTGAGATTCTGAGACTCTGAGATACAGAGGCATAGAGACACTGAGACAATGAGACTTTGGGACACTGAGACACAGAGACACTGAGACTCTGAGACACAAACGCACAGAGACTCTGAGCCTCTGAGACACAGAGGCAAAAATACACTGAGACACAGAGACACTGTGACACTGAGACACAGAGACACTGAGACTTTGAGACTCTGAGACTCTGAGACACAGAGGCACAGAGACACTGAGACACTGAGACACAGAGACACGGAGACACTGAGACACTGAGACATAGAGACACTGTGACTCTGAGACACTGAGGAAATGCGACACTGAGGCACAGTAACACTGAGACACTGAGACACAAAACTTTGAGACACAGAGACACTGAGACTCTGAGACACTGAACACAAAGACTTTGAGACACAGAGACACTGAGACTCTGAGACACTGAGACACAGAGACACTGAGACGCTGAACACTAAGACATAGAGACACTGAGACACTGAACACTGAGACACAGAGACACTGAGAGTCTGAGACACTGAGACTCTGAGACACAGAAATACTCAGACACAGAGACACTGAGACACAGAGACAATGAGACACAGAGACACTGAGACTCTGAGACACTGAGACACAGAGACAATGAAACACTGAGACACAGATACATTGAGAAACTGAGACACTGTGACACTGAGGCACAGAGACACTCAGACACAGAGACAAAGAGACATTGAGTCAATGAGACACTGATACACTGAGACACTGAGACACAGAGACACTGATACTTTGAGACACTGAGACACAGAGATACTGAGATTCTGAGACTCTGAGATACAGAGGCACAGAAACACTGAGACAATGAGACTTTGGGACACGGAGACACAGAGACACTGAGACTCTGAAACACAAATGCACAGAGACTCTGAGACTGTGAGACATAGAGGCAAAAATACACTGAGACACAGAGACACTGTGACACAGAGACACAGAGACATTGAGACACTGAGACACTAAGACACAGAGACACTGTGACTCTGAGACTCTGAGGCAATGAGACACTGAGGCACAGAGACACTGAGACACAAAACCTTGAGACACAGAGACACTGAGACTCTGAGACACTGAGACACAAAGACACTGAGATAAGGAGGCACAGGGACACTGAGACTCTGAGACTCTGAGATTCTGAGACACAGAGACACTGAGAGACTGAGACACAAAACTTTAAGACACAGAGACACTGAGACTCTGAGACAATGAGACACAAAGACACTGAGACACAAAGACAATGAGGCACAGAGACACTGAGACACAGAGACACTGAGGCACAGAGACACTGAGACACAGAGACACTGAGACACAGAGACACTGTGACACTGAGGCACAGAGACATTCAACACAGAGACAAAGTGACACTGAGTGTCTGAGACATTGACACACTGAGACACTGAGACTCTGAGACATTGAGACACTGAGACACTGAGACACAGAGAAACTGAGACACAGAGGCTCTGAGACACTGAGACACAGAGACACTGAGACACTGACACACAGAGACACTGCGGCACAGAGACACTGAGACTCTGAGAAACTGAGACACTGAGGCACAGTGATACTGAGAAACAGATTCAATGAGACTCTAAGACACAGAGACACTGAGACACTGAGACACTGAGTCTCTGAGACACTGATAAACTGAGACACAGGGACACAGAGACACTGTGACTCTGAGAACCTGAGACACAGAGACACTGGGACACAGAGACACTGAGACTCTGTGACACTGAGACACAGAGACACAGAGACACTGAGACACAGAGACACTGAGACATTGAGACACAGAGACATTGAGACACTGAGACACTGTGACACTGAGGCACAGAGACACTCAGACAAAGAGACAAAGAGACACTGAGTCAATGAGACACTGATACACTGAGAATATGAGACACAGAGACACTGAAACACTGAGACACTGAGTCACTGGGACACAGAGACACGGAGACAGAGAGACACAGAGACACTGAATCTCTGAGACACTGTGACTCTGAGACACTGCGGCTCAGAGACTCTCAGACAGAGAGACACCGAGGCACTGATTCTCTGAGACACTAAGACACAGAGACAAAGAGACTGTGAGACACTGAGACACAAAGAATTGAGACCCTGAGACACAGATACACAGAGACTCTGAGACACTGAGACACTGAGACACATAGACACTGAGACGCTGAGACTCTGAGACACTGAGACACAGAGACACTGAGACACTGAACACTGAGACACAGAGACACAGAGACAATAAGGCACAGAGACACTGAGACTCTGAGATACTGACTCACAGAAATACTGAGACACAGAGACACTGAGACACAGAGACACTGAGACACTGAGACATAGAGATATTGAGACACTGAGACACTGTGACACTGAGGCACAGAGACAGTCAGACACAGAGACAAAGAGACATTGAGTCAATGAGACACTGATACACTGAGACACTGAGACACAGAGACACTGAGATTTTGAGACACTGAGACACAGAGATCCTGAGATTCTGAGACTCTGAGATACAGAGGCACGGAGACACTGAGACAATGAGACTTTGGTACACTGAGACACAGAGACACTGAGACTCTGAGACACAAACGCACAGAGACTCTGAGACTCTGAGACACAGAGGCACAGAGACACTGAGACACAGAGACACGGAGACACTGAGACACTGAGACACTGAGACACAGAGACACTGTGACTCTGAGGCACTGAGGCAATGCGACACTGAGGCACAGTAACACTGAGACACTGAGACACAAAACTTTGAGACACAGAGACACTGAGACTCTGAGACACTGAGACACAAAGACACTGAGACACTGAGACTCTGAGACACTGAGACAAAAAGACACAGTGACACTGATACACTGAGACTCTGAGATACTGAGACTCAGAGACACTGAGACACTGAGGCACAGACACACTGAGACACTGAGACACAGAGACACTGAGATAATGAGGCACAGACACACTGAGACTCTGAGACACTGAACACAAAGACTTTGAGACACTGAGACACAAAGACACTGAGACGCTGAACATTAAGACACAGAGACACTGAGACACTGAACACTGAGACAAAGAGACACAGAGACACTGAGAGTCTGAGACACTGAGACTCTGAGACACTGAGACACAGAAATACTCAGACACAGAGACACTGAGACACAGAGACAATGAGACACAGAGACACTGAGACTCTGAGACACTGAGACACAGAGACAATGAAACACTGAGACACAGATACATTGAGACTCTGACACTGTGACACTGAGGCACAGAGACACTCCGACACAGAGACAAAGAGACATTGAGTCAATGAGACACTGATACACTGAGACACAGAGACACTGAGACTTTGAGACACTGAGACACAGAGATACTGAGATTCTGAGACTCTGAGATACAGAGGCACAGAAACACTGAGACACTGAGACTTTGGGACACTGAGACACAGAGACACTGAGACTCTGAGAACCTGAGACACAGAGACACTGGGACACAGAGACACTGAGAAAATGAGACACTGAGACACAGAGACACTGAGACACAGAGACACTGAGACATTGAAACACAGAGACATTGAGACACTGAGACACTGTGACACTGAGGCACAGAGACACTCAGACAAAGAGACAAAGAGACACTGAGTCAATGAGACACTGATACACTGAGAATATGAGATACAGAGACACTGAAACTCTGAGACACTGAGTCACTGGGACACAGAGACACGGAGATAGAGAGACACAGAGACACTGAATCTCTGAGACACTGTGACTTTGAGACACTGCGGCTCAGAGACTCTCAGACAGAGAGACACCGAGGCACTGATTTTCTGAGACACTAAGACACAGAGACAAAGAGACGGTGAGACACTGAGACACTGAGACACAAAGAATTGAGACCCTGAGACACAGATACACAGAGACTCTGAGACACTGAGACACTGAGACACAGAGACACTGAGACGCTGAACACTAAGACACAGAGACACTGAGACACAGAGACACTGAGACACTGAGACGCTGAGACTCTGAGACACTGAGACACAGAGACACTGAAACACTGAACACTGAGACACAGAGACACTGAGACACTGAGACTCTGAGACACTGAGACAAAAAACACAGTGACACTGATACACTGAGACGCTGAGATACTGAGACTCAGAGACACTGAGACACTGAGGCACAGACACACTGAGACACTGAGACACAGAGACACTGAGACTCTGAGACACTGAGACACAGAGACACTGAGACGCTGAACACTAAGACACAGAGACACTGAGACACTGAACACTGAGACACAGAGACACAGAGACACTGAGAGTCTGAGACACTGAGACTCTGAGACACTGAGACACAGAAATACTCAGACACAGAGACACTGAGACACAGAGACAATGAGACACAGAGACACTGTTACTCTGAGACACTGAGACACAGAGACAATGAAACACTGAGACACAGATACATTGAGACACTGAGACTCTGTGACACTGAGACACAGAGACACAGAGACACTGAGACACAGAGACACTGAGACATTGAGACACAGAGACACTGAATCTCTGAGACACTGTGACTCTGAGACACTGCGGCTCAGAGACTCTCAGACAGAGAGACACCGAGGCACTGATTCTCTGAGACACTAAGACACAGAGACAAAGAGACTGTGAGACACTGAGACACAAAGAATTGAGACACAGATACACAGAGACTCTGAGACACTGAGACACTGAGACACATAGACACTGAGACGCTGAGACTCTGAGACACTGAGACACAGAGACACTGAGACACTGAACACTGAGACACAGAGACACAGAGACACTGAGGCACAGAGACACTGAGACTCTGAGATACTGACTCACAGAAATACTGAGACACAGAGACACTGAGACACAGAGACAATGAGACAAAGAGACACTGAGACTCTGAGACACTGAGACACAGAGACACTGAGACACTGAGACATAGAGATATTGAGACACTGAGACACTGTGACACTGAGGCACAGAGACAGTCAGACACAGAGACAAAGAGACATTGAGTCAATGAGACACTGATACACTGAGACACTGAGACACAGAGACACTGAGACTTTGAGACACGGAGACACAGAGATACTGAGATTCTGAGACTCTGAGATACAGAGGCACGGAGACACTGAGACAATGAGACTTTGGGACACTGAGACACAGAGACACTGAGACTCTGAGACACAAACGCACAGAGACTCTGAGACTCTGAGACACAGAGGCACAGAGATACTGAGACACAGAGACACGGAGACACTGAGACACTGAGACACAGAGACACTGTGACTCTGAGGCACTGAGGCAATGCGACACTGAGGCACAGTAACACTGAGACACTGAGACACAAAACTTTGAGACACAGAGACACTGAGACTCTGAGACACTGAGACACAAAGACACTGAGAGACTGAGACTCTGAGACACTGAGACAAAAAGACACAGTGACACTGATACACTGAGACTCTGAGACACTGAGACACAGAGACACTGAGATAATGAGGCACAGACACACTGAGACTCTGAGACACTGAGACTCTGAGACACTGAACACAAAGACTTTGAGACACTGAGACACAGAGACACTGAGACTCTGAGACACTGAGACACAGAGACACTGAGACGCTGAACATTAAGACACAGAGACACTGAGACACTGAACACTGAGACACAGAGACACAGAGACACTGAGAGTCTGAGACACTGAGACTCTGAGACACAGAAATACTCAGACACAGAGACACTGAGACACAGAGACAATGAGACACAGAGACACTGAGACTCTGAGACACTGAGACACAGAGACAATGAAACACTGAGACACAGATACATTGAGACACTGAGACACTGTGACACTGAGGCACAGAGACACTCAGACACAGAGACAAAGAGACATTGAGTCAATGAGACACTGATACACTGAGACACTGAGACACAGAGACACTGAGACTTTGAGACACTGAGACACAGAGATACTGAGATTCTGAGACTCTGAGATACAGAGGCACAGAAACACTGAGACACTGAGACTTTGGGACACTGAGACACAGAGACACTGAGACTCTGAGAACCTGAGACACAGAGACACTGGGACACTGGGACACAGAGACACTGAGAAAATGAGACACTGAGACACAGAGACACTGAGACACAGAGACACTGAGACATTGAGACACAGAGACATTGAGACACTGAGACACTGTGACACTGAGGCACAGAGACACTCAGACAAAGAGACAAAGAGACACTGAGTCAATGAGACACTGATACACTGAGAATATGAGATACAGAGACACTGAAACTCTGAGTCACTGAGTCACTGGGACACAGAGACACGGAGACAGAGAGACACAGAGACACTGAATCTCTGAGACACTGTGACTCTGAGACACTGCGGCTCAGAGACTCCCAGACAGAGAGACACCGAGGCACTGATTCTCTGAGACACTAAGACACAGAGACAAAGAGACTGTGAGACTCTGAGACACTGAGACACAAAGAATTGAGACCCTGAGACACAGATACACAGAGACTCTGAGACACTGAGACACTGAGACACAGAGACACTGAGACACTGAACACTGAGACACAGAGACACTGAGACACTGAGACTCTGAGACACTGAGACAAAAAACACAGTGACACTGATACACTTAGACGCTGAGATACTGAGACTCAGAGACACTGAGACACTGAGGCACAGACACACTGAGACACTGAGACACAGAGACACTGAGACTCTGAGACACTGAGACACAGAGACGCTGAGACGCTGAACACTAAGACACAGAGACACTGAGACACTGAACACTGAGACACAGAGACACAGAGACACTGAGAGTCTGAGACACTGAGACTCTGAGACACTGAGACACAGAAATACTCAGACACAGAGACACTGAGACACAGAGACAATGAGACACAGAGACACTGTTACTCTGAGACACAGAGACACAGAGACAATGAAACACTGAGACACAGATACATTGAGACACTGAGACACTGTGACACTGAGGCACAGAGACACTCAGACACAGAGACAAAGAGATATTGAGTCAATGAGACACTGATACACTGAGACACTGAGACACAGAGACACTGAGATTCTGAGAGTCTGAGATACAGAGGCACAGAAACACTGAGACAATGAGACTTTGTGACACTGAGACACAGAGTCACTGAGACTCTGAGACACAAATGCACAGAGACTCTGAGACTGTGAGACATAGAGGCAAAAATACACTGAGACACAGAGCCACTGTGACACAGAGACACTGAGACACTGAGACACTAAGACACAGAGACACTGTGACTCTGAGACACTGAGGCAATGAGACACTGAGGCACAGAGACACTGAGACACTGAGACACAAAACTTTGAGACACAGAGACACTGAGACACTGAGACTCTGAGACACTGAGACACAAAGACACTGAGATAAGGAGGCACAGGGACTCTGAGACTCTGAGACTCTGAGATTCTGAGACACAGAGACACTGAGAGACTGAGACACAAAACTTTAAGACACGGAGACACTGAGACTCTGAGACAATGAAACACAAAGACACTGAGACACTGAGACTCAGACACTGAGACACAAAGACAGAGACACAGAGACAATGAGGCACAGAGATACTGAAACACTGAGACACAGAGACACTGAGGCACAGAGACACTGAGACACAGATACACTGAGACACTGAGACTCTGAGAAACTGAGACACTGAGACACAGAGACACTGAGACACAGAGACACTGAGACACAGAGACACTGTGACACTGAGGCACACAGACACTCAACACAGAGACAAAGTGACACTGAGTGTCTGAGACATTGACACACTGAGACTCTGAGACATTGAAACACTGAGACACAGAAACACTGAGACACAGAGAAACTGAGACACAGAGACTCTCAGACACTGAGACACAGAGACACTGAGACACTGACACACAGAGACACTGCGGCACAGAGACACTGAGACACAGATACACTGAGACACTGAGACTCTGAGAAACTGAGACACTGAGGCACAGTGATACTGAGAAACAGATTCAATGAGACTCTAAGACACTGTGACACTGAAGGCACAGGGACACTCAGACAGATAGACACTGAGACACTGAGTCTCTGAGACACTGATAAACTGAGACACAGGGACACAGAGACACTGCGACTCTGAGAACCTGAGACACAGAGACACTGGGACACAGAGACACTGAGACTCTGAGACACTGAGAAACAAAGACACTGAGACACTGAGACTCTGAGAATCTGAGACATTGAGTCACTGAGGCACAGAGACACAGAAAAACAGAGACACTGAGACTCTGAGACACTGTGACACAGAGACACAGAGACACTGAGACTCTGAGACGCTGAGACACTGAGACACAGAGACACTGGGACACAGAGACATGAGTCTCAGAGACACTGAGGCACAGAGACACTGAGACACAGAGACACTGTGACACTGAGGCACAGAGACACTCAACACAGAGACAAAGTGACACTGAGTGTCTGAGACACTGAGACACATGAAAACTGAGACTATGAGACATTGAGACACTGAGACACAGAGACACTGAGACACAGAGACATTGAGACACTGAGACACAGAGACACAGAGACACTGAGACACAGAGACACTGAGACACAAAGACACTGAGACACTGAGACACAGAGACATTGAGCAACAGAGACACTGGGACACAGAGACACTGAGACTCTGAGACACTGAGACACTGAGACACTGAGACACAGAGACACTGTGACACTGAGGCACAGAGACACTCAACACAGAGACAAAGTGACACTGAGTGTCTGAGGCATTGATACACTGAGACACTGAGACTCTGAGACATTGAGAGACTGAGACACAGAAATACTGAGACACAGAGACACTGAGACACAGAGACACAGAGACACTGAGACACAGAGACACTGAGACATTGAGACACAGAGACATTGAGACACTGAGACACTGTGACACTGAGGCACAGAGACACTCAGACAAAGAGACAAAGAGACACTGAGTCAATGAGACACTGATACACTGAGACTATGAGACACAGAGACACTAAAACTCTGATACACTGAGTCACTGGGACACAGAGACATGGAGACAGAGAGACACAGAGACACTGAATCTCTGAGACACTGTGACTCTGAGACACTGCGGCTCAGAGACTCTCAGACAGAGAGACACCGAGGCACTGATTCTCTGAGACACTAAGACACAGAGACAAAGAGACTGTGAGACACTGAGACACTGAGACACAAAGAATTGAGACCCTGAGACACAGATACACAGAGACTCTGAGACACTGAGACACTGAGAGACAGAGACACTGAGACGCTGAACACTAAGACAAAGAGACACTGAGACACAGAGACACTGAGACGCTGAGACGCTGAGACTCTGAGACACTGAGACACTGAGACACAGAGACACTGAGACACTGAACACTGAGACACAGAGACACTGAGACACAGAGACACTGAGACACTGAGACTCTGAGATACTCACTGACAGAAATACTGAGACAGAGAGACACAGAGACAATGAGACAAAGAGACACTGAGACTCTGAGACACTGAGACACAGAGACAATGAAACACTGAGACACAGATACATTGAGAAACTGAGACACTGTGACACTGAGGCACAGAGACACTCAGACACAGAGACAAAGAGACATTGAGTCAATGAGACACTGATACACTGAGACACTGAGACACAGAGACACTGAGACTTTGAGACACTGAGACACAGAGTTACTGAGATTCTGAGACTCTGAGATACAGAGGCACAGAGACACTGAGAAAATGAGACTTTGTGACACTGAGACACTGAGACTCTGAGACACAAACGCACAGAGACTCTGAGCCTCTGAGACACAGAGGCACAGAGACACTGAGACACTGAGACACTGAGACACAGAGACACGGAGACACTGAGACACTGAGACACAGAGACACTGTGACTCTAAGACACTGAGGCAATGAGACACTGAGGCACAGTAACACTGAGACACTGAGACACAAAACTTTGAAACACAGAGACACTGAGTCTCTGAGACACTGAGACACAAAGACACTGGGACACTGAGACTCTGAGACACTGAGACAAAAAGACAAGTGGCACTGATACACTGAGACTCTGAGATACTGAGACTCTGAGATACTGAGACTCAGAGACACTGAGACACTGAGGCACAGACACACGGAGACTCTGAGACACTGAGACACAGAGACACTGAGATAATGAGGCACAGACACACTGAGACTCTGAGACACTGAGACTCTGAGACACTGAACACAAAGACTTTGAGACACTGAGACACAGAGACACTGAGACTCTGAGACACTGTGACACAGAGACACTGAGACGCTGAACACTAAGACACAGAGACACTCAGACACTGAATACTGAGACACAGAGACACAGATACACAGAGACACTGAGAGTCTGAGACACTGAGACTCTGAGACACTGAGACACAGAAATACTCAGACACAGAGACACTGAGACACAGAGACAATGAGACACAGAGACACTGAGACTCTGAGACACTGAGACACAGAGACAATGAAACACTGAGACACAGATACATTGAGACACTGAGACACTGTGACACTGAGGCACAGAAACACTCAGACACAGAGACAAAGAGACATTGAGTCAATGAGACACTGATACACTGAGACACTGAGACACAGAGACACTGAGACTTTGAGACACTGAGACACAGAGATACTGAGATTCTGAGACTCTGAGAAACAGAGGCACAGAAACACTGAGACAATGAGACTTTGGGACACTGAGACACAGAGACACTGAGACTCTGAGACACAAATGCACAGAGACTCTGAGACTCTGAGACACAGAGGCAAAAATACACTGAGACACAGAGACACTGTGACACAGAGACACAGAGACACTGAGACACTGAGACACTAAGACACAGAGACACTGTGACTCTGAGACAGTGAGGCAATGAGACACTGAGGCACAGAGACACTGAGACACTGAGACACAAAACTTTGAGACACAGAGACACTGAGACACTGAGACTCAGACACTGAGACACTGAGACACTGAGGCACCAAGACACAGAGACTCTGAGACACAGAGACACTGAGACACAGAGACATTGAGTCACTGAGGCACAGAGACACAGAAAAACAGAGACACTGAGACTCTGAGACACTGTGACGCAGAGACACTGAGAGTCTGATAGACTGAGGCACAGAGACACTGAGACACTGAGGCACCAAGACACAGAGACTCTGAGACACAGAGACACTGAGACACAGAGACACTGAGATTCTGATACATTGAGACACAGAGATAATGATGCACCAATACACAGAGACACAGAGACACAGAGACACTGAGGCACAGAGACACCGAGACACTGAGACACAGAGACACTGAGACACAGAGACATTGAGTCACTGAGGCACAGAGACACAGAAAAACAGAGACACTGAGACTCTG
Source organism: Prionace glauca (assembly GCA_037974335.1). Classification (NCBI taxonomy): domain Eukaryota; kingdom Metazoa; phylum Chordata; class Chondrichthyes; order Carcharhiniformes; family Carcharhinidae; genus Prionace; species Prionace glauca. The sequence goes on along the minus strand of JBBMRE010000232.1, from coordinate 131,993 downwards.
AGACACTGTGACGCAGAGACACTGAGAGTCTGATAGACTGAGGCACAGAGACACTGAGACACTGAGACACTGAGGCACCAAGACACAGAGACTCTGAGACACAGAGACACTGAGACACAGAGACACTGAGATTCTGATACATTGAGACACAGAGATAATGACGCACCAATACACAGAGACACAGAGACACAGAGACACTGAGGCACAGAGACACTGAGACACAGAGACACAGAGACACAGAGACACTGAGGCACAGAGACATTGAGACACAGAGACACTGAGACACTGAGACTCAGACACAGAGACACTGAGACACAGAGACAAAGTGACACTGAGTGTCTGAGACACAGAGACACTGAGACACAGAGGCACAGAGAAACTGAGACACTGAGACTTTGAGACACTGAGACACTGTGACACTGAGGCACAGAGACACTCAGACAAAGAGACACTGAGTCAATGAGACACTGATACACTGAGAATATGAGACACAGAGACACTGAAACTCTGAGACACTGAGTCACTGGGACACAGAGACACGGAGACAGAGAGACACAGAGACACTGAATCTCTGATACACTGTGACTCTGAGACACTGCGGCTCAGAGACTCTCAGACAGAGAGACACAGAGGCACTGATTCTCTGAGACACTAAGACACAGAGACAAAGAGACTGTGAGACACTGAGACACAAAGAATTGAGACCCTGAGACACAGATACACAGAGACTCTGAGACACTGAGACACTGAGACACAGAGACACTGAGACGCTGAACACTAAGACACAGAGACACTGAGACACAGAGACACTGAGACGCTGAGACTCTCAGACACTGAGACACAGAGACACTGAGACACTGAGACTCTGAGACACAGAGACACTGAGACACAGAGACACTGAGACACAGAGACACTGAGACACAGAGACATTGAGACACTGAGACACTGTGACACTGAGGCACAGAGACAGTCAGACACAGAGACAAAGAGACATTGAGTCAATGAGACACTGATACACTGAGACACTGAGACACAGAGACACTGAGACTTTGAGACACTGAGACACAGTGATACTGAGGTTCTGAGACTCTGAGATACAGAGGCATAGAGACACTGAGACAATGAGACTTTGGGACACTGAGACACAGAGACACTGAGACTCTGAGACACAAACGCACAGAGACTCTGAGCCTCTGAGACACAGAGGCAAAAATACACTGAGACACAGAGACACTGTGACACTGAGACACAGAGACACTGAGACTTTGAGACTCTGAGACTCTGAGACACAGAGGCACAGAGACACTGAGACACTGAGACACAGAGACACGGAGACACTGAGACACTGAGACATAGAGACACTGTGACTCTGAGACACTGAGGAAATGCGACACTGAGGCACAGTAACACTGAGACACTGAGACACAAAACTTTGAGACACAGAGACACTGAGACTCTGAGACACTGAACACAAAGACTTTGAGACACAGAGACACTGAGACTCTGAGACACTGAGACACAGAGACACTGAGACGCTGAACACTAAGACACAGAGACACTGAGACACTGAACACTGAGACACAGAGACACTGAGAGTCTGAGACACTGAGACTCTGAGACACAGAAATACTCAGACACAGAGACACTGAGACACAGAGACAATGAGACACAGAGACACTGAGACTCTGAGACACTGAGACACAGAGACAATGAAACACTGAGACACAGATACATTGAGAAACTGAGACACTGTGACACTGAGGCACAGAGACACTCAGACACAGAGACAAAGAGACATTGAGTCAATGAGACACTGATACACTGAGACACTGAGACACAGAGACACTGAGACTTTGAGACACTGAGACACAGAGATACTGAGATTCTGAGACTCTGAGATACAGAGGCACAGAAACACTGAGACAATGAGACTTTGGGACACGGAGACACAGAGACACTAAGACTCTGAAACACAAATGCACAGAGACTCTGAGACTGTGAGACATAGAGGCAAAAATACACTGAGACACAGAGACACTGTGACACAGAGACACAGAGACATTGAGACACTGAGACACTAAGACACAGAGACACTGTGACTCTGAGACTCTGAGGCAATGAGACACTGAGGCACAGAGACACTGAGACACAAAACCTTGAGACACAGAGACACTGAGACTCTGAGACACTGAGACACAAAGACACTGAGATAAGGAGGCACAGGGACACTGAGACTCTGAGACTCTGAGATTCTGAGACACAGAGACACTGAGAGACTGAGACACAAAACTTTAAGACACAGAGACACTGAGACTCTGAGACAATGAGACACAAAGACACTGAGACACAAAGACAGAGACACAGAGACAATGAGGCACAGAGACACTGAGACACAGAGACACTGAGGCACAGAGACACTGAGACACAGAGACACTGAGACACAGAGACACTGAGACACAGAGACACTGTGACACTGAGGCACAGAGACATTCAACACAGAGACAAAGTGACACTGAGTGTCTGAGACATTGACACACTGAGACACTGAGACTCTGAGACATTGAGACACTGAGACACTGAGACACAGAGAAACTGAGACACAGAGGCTCTGAGACACTGAGACACAGAGACACTGAGACACTGACACACAGAGACACTGCGGCACAGAGACACTGAGACTCTGAGAAACTGAGACACTGAGGCACAGTGATACTGAGAAACAGATTCAATGAGACTCTAAGACACAGAGACACTGAGACACTGAGACACTGAGTCTCTGAGACACTGATAAACTGAGACACAGGGACACAGAGACACTGTGACTCTGAGAACCTGAGACACAGAGACACTGGGACACAGAGACACTGAGACTCTGTGACACTGAGACACAGAGACACAGAGACACTGAGACACAGAGACACTGAGACATTGAGACACAGAGACATTGAGACACTGAGACACTGTGACACTGAGGCACAGAGACACTCAGACAAAGAGACAAAGAGACACTGAGTCAATGAGACACTGATACACTGAGAATATGAGACACAGAGACACTGAAACACTGAGACACTGAGTCACTGGGACACAGAGACACGGAGACAGAGAGACACAGAGACACTGAATCTCTGAGACACTGTGACTCTGAGACACTGCGGCTCAGAGACTCTCAGACAGAGAGACACCGAGGCACTGATTCTCTGAGACACTAAGACACAGAGACAAAGAGACTGTGAGACACTGAGACACAAAGAATTGAGACCCTGAGACACAGATACACAGAGACTCTGAGACACTGAGACACTGAGACACATAGACACTGAGACGCTGAGACTCTGAGACACTGAGACACAGAGACACTGAGACACTGAACACTGAGACACAGAGACACAGAGACAATAAGGCACAGAGACACTGAGACTCTGAGATACTGACTCACAGAAATACTGAGACACAGAGACACTGAGACACAGAGACACTGAGACACTGAGACATAGAGATATTGAGACACTGAGACACTGTGACACTGAGGCACAGAGACAGTCAGACACAGAGACAAAGAGACATTGAGTCAATGAGACACTGATACACTGAGACACTGAGACACAGAGACACTGAGACTTTGAGACACTGAGAAACAGAGATCCTGAGATTCTGAGACTCTGAGATACAGAGGCACGGAGACACTGAGACAATGAGACTTTGGTACACTGAGACACAGAGACACTGAGACTCTGAGACACAAACGCACAGAGACTCTGAGACTCTGAGACACAGAGGCACAGAGACACTGAGACACAGAGACACGGAGACACTGAGACACTGAGACACTGAGACACAGAGACACTGTGACTCTGAGGCACTGAGGCAATGCGACACTGAGGCACAGTAACACTGAGACACTGAGACACAAAACTTTGAGACACAGAGACACTGAGACTCTGAGACACTGAGACACAAAGACACTGAGACACTGAGACTCTGAGACACTGAGACAAAAAGACACAGTGACACTGATACACTGAGACTCTGAGATACTGAGACTCAGAGACACTGAGACACTGAGGCACAGACACACTGAGACACTGAGACACAGAGACACTGAGATAATGAGGCACAGACACACTGAGACTCTGAGACACTGAACACAAAGACTTTGAGACACTGAGACACAAAGACACTGAGACGCTGAACATTAAGACACAGAGACACTGAGACACTGAACACTGAGACAAAGAGACACAGAGACACTGAGAGTCTGAGACACTGAGACTCTGAGACACTGAGACACAGAAATACTCAGACACAGAGACACTGAGACACAGAGACAATGAGACACAGAGACACTGAGACTCTGAGACACTGAGACACAGAGACAATGAAACACTGAGACACAGATACATTGAGACTCTGACACTGTGACACTGAGGCACAGAGACACTCCGACACAGAGACAAAGAGACATTGAGTCAATGAGACACTGATACACTGAGACACAGAGACACTGAGACTTTGAGACACTGAGACACAGAGATACTGAGATTCTGAGACTCTGAGATACAGAGGCACAGAAACACTGAGACACTGAGACTTTGGGACACTGAGACACAGAGACACTGAGACTCTGAGAACCTGAGACACAGAGACACTGGGACACAGAGACACTGAGAAAATGAGACACTGAGACACAGAGACACTGAGACACAGAGACACTGAGACATTGAAACACAGAGACATTGAGACACTGAGACACTGTGACACTGAGGCACAGAGACACTCAGACAAAGAGACAAAGAGACACTGAGTCAATGAGACACTGATACACTGAGAATATGAGATACAGAGACACTGAAACTCTGAGACACTGAGTCACTGGGACACAGAGACACGGAGATAGAGAGACACAGAGACACTGAATCTCTGAGACACTGTGACTTTGAGACACTGCGGCTCAGAGACTCTCAGACAGAGAGACACCGAGGCACTGATTTTCTGAGACACTAAGACACAGAGACAAAGAGACGGTGAGACACTGAGACACTGAGACACAAAGAATTGAGACCCTGAGACACAGATACACAGAGACTCTGAGACACTGAGACACTGAGACACAGAGACACTGAGACGCTGAACACTAAGACACAGAGACACTGAGACACAGAGACACTGAGACACTGAGACGCTGAGACTCTGAGACACTGAGACACAGAGACACTGAAACACTGAACACTGAGACACAGAGACACTGAGACACTGAGACTCTGAGACACTGAGACAAAAAACACAGTGACACTGATACACTGAGACGCTGAGATACTGAGACTCAGAGACACTGAGACACTGAGGCACAGACACACTGAGACACTGAGACACAGAGACACTGAGACTCTGAGACACTGAGACACAGAGACACTGAGACGCTGAACACTAAGACACAGAGACACTGAGACACTGAACACTGAGACACAGAGACACAGAGACACTGAGAGTCTGAGACACTGAGACTCTGAGACACTGAGACACAGAAATACTCAGACACAGAGACACTGAGACACAGAGACAATGAGACACAGAGACACTGTTACTCTGAGACACAGAGACACAGAGACACTGAGACACAGAGACACTGAGACATTGAGACACAGAGACATTGAGACACTGAGACACTGTGACACTGAGGCACAGAGACACTCAGACAAAGAGACAAAGAGACACTGAGTCAATGAGACACTGATACACTGAGAATATGAGACACAGAGACACTGAAACACTGAGACACTGAGTCACTGGGACACAGAGACACGGAGACAGAGAGACACAGAGACACTGAATCTCTGAGACACTGTGACTCTGAGACACTGCGGCTCAGAGACTCTCAGACAGAGAGACACCGAGGCACTGATTCTCTGAGACACTAAGACACAGAGACAAAGAGACTGTGAGACACTGAGACACAAAGAATTGAGACCCTGAGACACAGATACACAGAGACTCTGAGACACTGAGACACTGAGACACATAGACACTGAGACGCTGAGACTCTGAGACACTGAGACACTGAGACACTGAACACTGAGACACAGAGACACAGAGACACTGAGGCACAGAGACACTGAGACTCTGAGATACTGACTCACAGAAATACTGAGACACAGAGACACTGAGACACAGAGACAATGAGACAAAGAGACACTGAGACTCTGAGACACTGAGACACAGAGACACTGAGACACTGAGACATAGAGATATTGAGACACTGAGACACTGTGACACTGAGGCACAGAGACAGTCAGACACAGAGACAAAGAGACATTGAGTCAATGAGACACTGATACACTGAGACACTGAGACACAGAGACACTGAGACTTTGAGACACGGAGACACAGAGATACTGAGATTCTGAGACTCTGAGATACAGAGGCACGGAGACACTGAGACAATGAGACTTTGGGACACTGAGACACAGAGACACTGAGACTCTGAGACACAAACGCACAGAGACTCTGAGACTCTGAGACACAGAGGCACAGAGATACTGAGACACAGAGACACGGAGACACTGAGACACTGAGACACAGAGACACTGTGACTCTGAGGCACTGAGGCAATGCGACACTGAGGCACAGTAACACTGAGACACTGAGACACAAAACTTTGAGACACAGAGACACTGAGACTCTGAGACACTGAGACACAAAGACACTGAGAGACTGAGACTCTGAGACACTGAGACAAAAAGACACAGTGACACTGATACACTGAGACTCTGAGACACTGAGACACAGAGACACTGAGATAATGAGGCACAGACACACTGAGACTCTGAGACACTGAGACTCTGAGACACTGAACACAAAGACTTTGAGACACTGAGACACAGAGACACTGAGACTCTGAGACACTGAGACACAGAGACACTGAGACGCTGAACATTAAGACACAGAGACACTGAGACACTGAACACTGAGACACAGAGACACAGAGACACTGAGAGTCTGAGACACTGAGACTCTGAGACACAGAAATACTCAGACACAGAGACACTGAGACACAGAGACAATGAGACACAGAGACACTGAGACTCTGAGACACTGAGACACAGAGACAATGAAACACTGAGACACAGATACATTGAGACACTGAGACACTGTGACACTGAGGCACAGAGACACTCAGACACAGAGACAAAGAGACATTGAGTCAATGAGACACTGATACACTGAGACACTGAGACACAGAGACACTGAGACTTTGAGACACTGAGACACAGAGATACTGAAATTCTGAGACTCTGAGATACAGAGGCACAGAAACACTTTGACACTGAGACTTTGGGACACTGAGACACAGAGACACTGAGACTCTGAGAACCTGAGACACAGAGACACTGGGACACTGGGACACAGAGACACTGAGAAAATGAGACACTGAGACACAGAGACACTGAGACACAGAGACACTGAGACATTGAGACACAGAGACATTGAGACACTGAGACACTGTGACACTGAGGCACAGAGACACTCAGACAAAGAGACAAAGAGACACTGAGTCAATGAGACACTGATACACTGAGAATATGAGATACAGAGACACTGAAACTCTGAGACACTGAGTCACTGGGACACAGAGACACGGAGACAGAGAGACACAGAGGCACTGAATCTCTGAGACACTGTGACTCTGAGACACTGCGGCTCAGAGACTCTCAGACAGAGAGACACCGAGGCACTGATTCTCTGAGACACTAAGACACAGAGACAAAGAGACTGTGAGACTCTGAGACACTGAGACAGAAAGAATTGAGACCCTGAGACACAGATACACAGAGACTCTGAGACACTGAGACACTGAGACACAGAGACACTGAGACACTGAACACTGAGACACAGAGACACTGAGACACTGAGACTCTGAGACACTGAGACAAAAAACACAGTGACACTGATACACTGAGACGCTGAGATACTGAGACTCAGAGACACTGAGACACTGAGGCACAGACACACTGAGACACTGAGACACAGAGACACTGAGACTCTGAGACACTGAGACACAGAGACGCTGAGACGGTGAACACTAAGACACAGAGACACTGAGACACTGAACACTGAGACACAGAGACACAGAGACACTGAGAGTTTGAGACACTGAGACTCTGAGACACTGAGACACAGAAATACTCAGACACAGAGACACTGAGACACAGAGACAATGAGACACAGAGACACTGTTACTCTGAGACACAGAGACACAGAGACAATGAAACACTGAGACACAGATACATTGAGACACTGAGACACTGTGACACTGAGGCACAGAGACACTCAGACACAGAGACAAAGAGATATTGAGTCAATGAGACACTGATACACTGAGACACTGAGACACAGAGACACTGAGACTTTGAGACACTGAGACACAGAGATACTGAGATTCTGAGAGTCTGAGATACAGAGGCACAGAAACACTGAGACAATGAGACTTTGTGACACTGAGACACAGAGTCACTGAGACTCTGAGACACAAATGCACAGAGACTCTGAGACTGTGAGACATAGAGGCAAAAATACACTGAGACACAGAGCCACTGTGACACAGAGACACTGAGACACTGAGACACTAAGACACAGAGACACTGTGACTCTGAGACACTGAGGCAATGAGACACTGAGGCACAGAGACACTGAGACACTGAGACACAAAACTTTGAGACACAGAGACACTGAGACACTGAGACTCTGAGACACTGAGACACAAAGACACTGAGATAAGGAGGCACAGGGACTCTGAGACTCTGAGACTCTGAGATTCTGAGATTCTGAGACACAGAGACACTGAGAGACTGAGACACAAAACTTTAAGACACGGAGACACTGAGACTCTGAGACAATGAAACACAAAGACACTGAGACACTGAGACTCAGACACTGAGACACAAAGACAGAGACACGGAGACAATGAGGCACAGAGATACTGAAACACTGAGACACAGAGACACTGAGGCACAGAGACACTGAGACACAGATACACTGAGACACTGAGACTCTGAGAAACTGAGACACTGAGACACAGAGACACTGAGACACAGAGACACTGAGACACAGAGACACTGTGACACTGAGGCACACAGACACTCAACACAGAGACAAAGTGACACTGAGTGTCTGAGACATTGACACACTGAGACTCTGAGACATTGAAACACTGAGACACAGAAACACTGAGACACAGAGAAACTGAGACACAGAGACTCTGAGACACAGATACACTGAGACACTGAGACTCTGAGAAACTGAGACACTGAGGCACAGTGATACTGAGAAACAGATTCAATGAGACTCTAAGACACTGTGACACTGAAGGCACAGGGACACTCAGACAGATAGACACTGAGACACTGAGTCTCTGAGACACTGATAAACTGAGACACAGGGACACAGAGACACTGCGACTCTGAGAACCTGAGACACAGAGACACTGGGACACAGAGACACTGAGACTCTGAGACACTGAGAAACAAAGACACTGAGACACTGAGACTCTGAGAATCTGAGACATTGAGTCACTGAGGCACAGAGACACAGAAAAACAGAGACACTGAGACTCTGAGACACTGTGACACAGAGACACAGAGACACTGAGACTCTGAGACGCTGAGACACTGAGACACAGAGACACTGGGACACAGAGACACTGAGTCTCAGAGACATTGAGGCACAGAGACACTGAGACACAGAGACACTGTGACACTGAGGCACAGAGACACTCAACACAGAGACAAAGTGACACTGAGTGTCTGAGACACTGAGACACATGAAAACTGAGACTCTGAGACATTGAGACACTGAGACACAGAGACACTGAGACACAGAGACATTGAGACACTGAGACACAGAGACACAGAGACACTGAGACACAGAGACACTGAGACACAAAGACACTGAGACACTGAGACACAGAGACATTGAGCAACAGAGACACTGGGACACAGAGACACTGAGACTCTGAGACACTGAGACACTGAGACACTGAGACACAGAGACACTGTGACACTGAGGCACAGAGACACTCAACACAGAGACAAAGTGACACTGAGTGTCTGAGGCATTGATACACTGAGACACTGAGACTCTGAGACATTGAGAGACTGAGACACAGAAATACTGAGACACAGAGACACTGAGACACAGAGACACAGAGACACTGAGACACAGAGACACTGAGACATTGAGACACAGAGACATTGAGACACTGAGACACTGTGACACTGAGGCACAGAGACACTCAGACAAAGAGACAAAGAGACACTGAGTCAATGAGACACTGATACACTGAGACTATGAGACACAGAGACACTAAAACTCTGATACACTGAGTCACTGGGACACAGAGACATGGAGACAGAGAGACACAGAGACACTGAATCTCTGAGACACTGTGACTCTGAGACACTGCGGCTCAGAGACTCTCAGACAGAGAGACACCGAGGCACTGATTCTCTGAGACACTAAGACACAGAGACAAAGAGACTGTGAGACACTGAGACACTGAGACACAAAGAATTGAGACCCTGAGACACAGATACACAGAGACTCTGAGACACTGAGACACTGAGAGACAGAGACACTGAGACGCTGAACACTAAGACACAGAGACACTGAGACACAGAGACACTGAGACGCTGAGACGCTGAGACTCTGAGACACTGAGACACTGAGACACAGAGACACTGAGACACTGAACACTGAGACACAGAGACACTGAGACACAGAGACACTGAGACACTGAGACTCTGAGATACTCACTGACAGAAATACTGAGACAGAGAGACACAGAGACAATGAGACAAAGAGACACTGAGACTCTGAGACACTGAGACACAGAGACAATGAAACACTGAGACACAGATACATTGAGAAACTGAGACACTGTGACACTGAGGCACAGAGACACTCAGACACAGAGACAAAGAGACATTGAGTCAATGAGACACTGATACACTGAGACACTGAGACACTGAGACACAGAGACACTGAGACTTTGAGACACTGAGACACAGAGTTACTGAGATTCTGAGACTCTGAGATACAGAGGCACAGAGACACTGAGAAAATGAGACTTTGTGACACTGAGACTCTGAGACACAAACGCACAGAGACTCTGAGCCTCTGAGACACAGAGGCACAGAGACACTGAGACACTGAGACACAGAGACACGGAGACACTGAGACACTGAGACACAGAGACACTGTGACTCTAAGACACTGAGGCAATGAGACACTGAGGCACAGTAACACTGAGACAATGAGACACAAAACTTTGAAACACAGAGACACTGAGTCTCTGAGACACTGAGACACAAAGACACTGGGACACTGAGACTCTGAGACACTGAGACAAAAAGACAAGTGGCACTGATACACTGAGACTCTGAGATACTGAGACTCTGAGATACTGAGACTCAGAGACACTGAGACACTGAGGCACAGACACACGGAGACTCTGAGACACTGAGACACAGAGACACTGAGATAATGAGGCACAGACACACTGAGACTCTGAGACACTGAGACTCTGAGACACTGAACACAAAGACTTTGAGACACTGAGACACAGAGACACTGAGACTCTGAGACACTGTGACACAGAGACACTGAGACGCTGAACACTAAGACACAGAGACACTCAGACACTGAATACTGAGACACAGAGACACAGATACACAGAGACACTGAGAGTCTGAGACACTGAGACTCTGAGACACTGAGACACAGAAATACTCAGACACAGAGACACTGAGACACAGAGACAATGAGACACAGAGACACTGAGACTCTGAGACACTGAGACACAGAGACAATGAAACACTGAGACACAGATACATTGAGACACTGAGACACTGTGACACTGAGGCACAGAAACACTCAGACACAGAGACAAAGAGACATTGAGTCAATGAGACACTGATACACTGAGACACTGAGACACAGAGACACTGAGACTTTGAGACACTGAGACACAGAGATACTGAGATTCTGAGACTCTGAGAAACAGAGGCACAGAAACACTGAGACAATGAGACTTTGGGACACTGAGACACAGAGACACTGAGACTCTGAGACACAAATGCACAGAGACTCTGAGACTCTGAGACACAGAGGCAAAAATACACTGAGACACAGAGACACTGTGACACAGAGACACAGAGACACTGAGACACTGAGACACTAAGACACAGAGACACTGTGACTCTGAGACAGTGAGGCAATGAGACACTGAGGCACAGAGACACTGAGACACTGAGACACAAAACTTTGAGACACAGAGACACTGAGACACTGAGACTCAGACACTGAGACACTGAGACACTGAGGCACCAAGACACAGAGACTCTGAGACACAGAGACACTGAGACACAGAGACATTGAGTCACTGAGGCACAGAGACACAGAAAAACAGAGACACTGAGACTCTGAGACACTGTGACGCAGAGACACTGAGAGTCTGATAGACTGAGGCACAGAGACACTGAGACACTGAGGCACCAAGACACAGAGACTCTGAGACACAGAGACACTGAGACACAGAGACACTGAGATTCTGATACATTGAGACACAGAGATAATGATGCACCAATACACAGAGACACAGAGACACAGAGACACTGAGGCACAGAGACACCGAGACACTGAGACACAGAGACACTGAGACACAGAGACATTGAGTCACTGAGGCACAGAGACACAGAAAAACAGAGACACTGAGACTCTGAGACACTGTGACGCAGAGACACTGAGAGTCTGATAGACTGAGGCACAGAGACACTGAGACACTGAGACACTGAGGCACCAAGACACAGAGACTCTGAGACACAGAGACACTGAGACACAGAGACACTGAGATTCTGATATATTGAGACACAGAGATAATGACGCACCAATACACAGAGACACAGAGACACAGAGACACTGAGGCACAGAGACACTGAGACACAGAGACACAGAGACACAGAGACACTGAGGCACAGAGACATTGAGACACAGAGACACTGAGACACTGAGACTCAGACACTGAGACACTGAGACACTGAGGCACCAAGGCACAGAGACTCTGAGACACAGAGACACTGAGACACAGAGACATAGAGACACTGAGATTTTGATACATTGAGTCACAGAGATAATGACGCACCAATACACAGAGACACAGAGACACTGAGGCACAGAGACACTGAGACACAGAGACACTGAGGCACAGAGACATTGAGACACAGAGACACTGAGACACTGAGGCTCAGACGCTGAGACTCTGTGACACAGACACAGAGACAGTGAGACTCTGAGAAACTGAGACACTGAGGCACAGAGACACTGAGGCACAGAGACACTGAGACACAGAGACAGAGACACTGAGGCACTGAGGCACAGAGACATTGAGACACAGAGACATAGAGACACTGAAACTCTGAGACACTGAGAATCAGAGTCTCTGAGACACAGATACACTGAGGCACAAAGACACTGAGACACAGAGACACTGATACACTGAGACCCTGAGACACTGAGAATTTGAGATATTAAGACACTGAGGCACAGATACACTGAGTCTCTGAGACACAGAGTCACAGAGACACTGAGACACAGAGACACTGAGAGTCTGAGACACTGAGGCACAGAGACACTCAGACAGAGAGACACTGAGACAATGAGGCACCAAGACACAGAGACTCTGAGAGATTGAGACTCTGAGACTCAGAGACACTGAGACACAGTAACACAGCGACACAGAGACAATGAGGTACAGAGATACAGAGACACTGAGGCACAGAGGCACAGAGACACTGAGACACTGAGACACAGGTACACAGAGACATTGAGACTCTGAGACACTGAGGCACAGAGACACCGAGACACAGAAACATAGAGACACTGAAACACTGAGACACAGAGACTCTGAGACTTAGAGACACAGAGACACATACTCACTGAAACTCTGAGTCATTGAGACACTGGGACACAGAGGCACTGAGACAGAGAGAAACAGAGACACTGAATCTCTGAGACACTGATACACTGAGACACAGAGATACTGTGACTCTGAGACACTGAGACACTGAGACACAGAGACACAGAGACACTGAGACACTGAGACACAAAGAATTGAGACTCTGAGACACAGAGACACAGAAACAAAGATACACTGAGACTCTGAGACACTCAGACACAGAGGCATAGAGACACTGAAACTCTGAGACACAGAGACACTGGGACACAGAGACACTGAGACACAGAGACTCTGAGACACTGAGGCAATGAGACACTGAGGCACAGAGACACTGAGACACAGAGTCACTGAGACTCTGAGACACTGAGACACTGCGACACTGTGACACTGAGGCACAGAGAAACTCAGACACAGAGACACAGAGACACAGAGACACTGAGACACTGAGACACTGAGGCTCTGAGATACTGAGACACAGAGGCACTGAGAATCTGTGACACTGAGACACTGAGGCACAGGGACACTGAGACACTGAGACTCTGAGACATTGAGACACTGTGACACTGAGGCACAGAGACTCTCAGACAGAGAGACACCGAGGCACTGATTCTCTGAGACACTAAGACACAGAGACAAAGGGACTGTGAAACACTGAGACACAGAGATACTGGGACATAGAGACACTGACAGTCTGAGACACGGAGACACAGAGACACTGAGACACTGTGACACTGAGACACTGAGACACAGAGACAGAGACACTGAGACACGGTGACACTGAGGCACAGAGACATTCAGACACAGAGACACAGAGACACTGAGACTCTGAGACAATGAGACACTGAGATACTGAGGCACAGAGACACTGAGGCTCTGAGACACTGAGACACAAAGACACTGAGTCACTGAGACTCTGAGACACTGAGACACAAAGACACAGAGACACAGAGACAATGAGGCACAGAGACACTGAGACACAGATAAACTGAGACACTGAGACTCTGAGACGCTGAGACACTGAGGCACAGTGATACTGAGATACAGATTCACTGAGACTCTAAGACACTGAGACATTGAAAATCTGACACACTGATAAACTGAGACACTGAGTCTCTGAGCCACTGATAAAATGAGACACAGAGACACTGATACACTGAGACTCTGAGACACTGAGACTCAGAGACATTGAGTCACTGAGGCACAGAGACACAGAAAAACAGACACACAGAGACTCTGAGACACTGTGACGCAGAGACACTGAGAGTCTGATAGACTGAGGCACAGAGACACTGAGACACTGAGGCACCAAGACACAGAGACTCTGAGACTCTGATACATTGAGACACAGAGATAATGACGCACCAATACACAGAGATACAGAGACACTGAGGCACAGAGACACTGAGACACTGAGACACAGAGACACAGAGACACAGAGACACTGAGGCACAGAGACATTGAGACACAGAGACACTGAGACTCAGACACTGATACACTGAGACACTGAGGCACCAAGACACAGAGACTCTGAGACACTGAGACACAGAGACATAGAGACACTGAGATTCTGATACATTGAGACACAGAGATAATGACGCACCAATACACAGATACACTGAGGCACAGAGACACTGAGACACTGAGACACAGAGACAGTGAGACTCTGAGACACTGAGACACTGAGGCACAGAGACACTGAGGCACAGAGACACTGAGACACAGAGACAGAGGCACTGAGGCACAGAGACATTGAGACAGAGAGACATAGAGACACTGAAACTCTGAGACACTGAGAATCAGAGTCTCTGAGACACATGTACACTGAGGCACAGAGACACTGAGACACAGAGACACTGATTCACTGAGACCCTGAGACACTGAGAGTTTGAGATATTAAGACACTGAGGCACAGATACACTGAGTCTCTGAGACACAGAGACACAGACACACAGAGACACTGAGACACAGAGACACTGAGAGTCTGAGACACTGAGGCACAGAGACATTCAGACAGAGAGACACTGAGACACTGAGGCACCAAGACACAGAGACTCTCAGAGATTGAGATTCTGAGACTCAGAGACACTGAGACACAGTAACACAGCGACACAGAGACAATGAGGTACAGAGATACAGAGACACTGAGGCACAGAGACACTGAGACACAGAGACACAGGTACACAGAGACATTGAGACTCTGAGACACTGTGGCACAGAGACACCGAGACACAGAAACATAGAGACACTGAAACACTGAGACACAGAGACTCTGAGACTTAGAGACACAGAGACACAGACTCAATGAAACTCTGAGACACTGAGACACTGGGACACAGGGGAGCTGAGACAGAGAGACACAGAGACACTGAATCTATGAGACACTGATACACTGAGACACAGAGATACTGTGACTCTGAGACACTGAGACACAGAGACACAGAGACACAGAGACACTGAGACACTGAGACACAAAGAATTGAGACCCTGAGACACAGAGACACAGAAACAAAGATACACTGAGACTCTGAGACACACAGACACAGAGACACTGAAACTCTGAGACACTGAGATACTGGGACACAGAGACACTGAGACACAGAGACTCTGAGACACAAAGTCACTGAGACTCTGAGACACAGAGACACTGAGACACTGACGCAATGAGACACTGAGGCACAGAGACACTGAGACGCAAAGTCACTGAGACTCTGAGACACAGAGACACTGAGACACTGAGACACTGAGTCTCTGAGACACTGATAAACTGAGACACAGGGACACAGAGACACTGTGACTCTGAGAACCTGAGACACAGAGACACTGGGACACAGAGACACTGAGAATCTGTGACACTGAGACACAGAGACACAGAGACACTGAGACACAGAGACACTGAGACATTGAGACACAGAGACATTGAGACACTGAGACACTGTGACACTGAGGCACAGAGACACTCAGACAAAGAGACAAAGAGACACTGAGTCAATGAGACACTGATACACTGAGAATATGAGACACAGAGACACTGAAACTATGAGACAATGAGTCACTGGGACACAGAGACACGGAGACAGAGAGACACAGAGACACTGAATCTCTGAGACACTGTGACTCTGAGACACTGCGGCTCAGAGACTCTCAGACAGAGAGACACCGAGGCACTGATTCTCTGAGACACTAAGACACAGAGACAAAGAGACTGTGAGACACTGAGACACAAAGAATTGAGACACAGAGACACAGAGACACTGAGGCACAGAGACACTGAGACTCTGAGATACTGACTCACAGAAATACTGAGACACAGAGACACTGAGACACAGAGACAATGAGACAAAGAGACACTGAGACTCTGAGACACTGAGACACAGAGACACTGAGACATAGAGATATTGAGACACTGTGACACTGTGACACTGTGACACTGAGGCACAGAGACAGTCAGACACAGAGACAAAGAGACATTGAGTCAATGAGACACTGATACACTGAGACACTGAGACACTGAGACACAGAGACACTGAGACTTTGAGACACGGAGACACAGAGATACTGAGATTCTGAGACTCTGAGATACAGAGGCACGGAGACACTGAGACAATGAGACTTCGGGACACTGAGACACAGAGACACTGAGACTCTGAGACACAAACGCACAGAGACTCTGAGACTCTGAGACACAGAGGCACAGAGACACTGAGACACAGAGACACGGAGACACTGAGACACTGAGACACAGAGACACTGTGACTCTGAGGCACTGAGGCAATGCGACACTGAGGCACAGTAACACTGAGACACTGAGACACAAAACTTTGAGACACAGAGACACTGAGACTCTGAGACACTGAGGCACAGACACACTGAGACACTGAGACACAGAGACACTGAGATAATGAGGCACAGACACACTGAGACTCTGAGACACTGAGACTCTGAGACACTGAACACAAAGACTTTGAGACACTGAGACACAGAGACACTGAGACTCTGAGACACTGAGACACAGAGACACTGAGATGCTGAACATTAAGACACAGAGACACTGAGACACAGAGACACAGAGACACTGAGAGTCTGAGACACTGAGACTCGGAGACACTGAGACACAGAAATACTCAGACACAGAGACACTGAGACACAGAGACAATGAGACACAGAGACACTGAGACTCTGAGACACTGAGACACAGAGACAATGAAACACTGAGACACAGATACATTGAGACACTGAGACACTGTGACACTGAGGCACAGAGACACTCAGACACAGAGACAAAGAGACATTGAGTCAATGAGACACTGATACACTGAGACACTGAGACACAGAGACACTGAGACTTTGAGACACTGAGACACAGAGATACTGAGATTCTGAGACTCTGAGATACAGAGGCACAGAAACACTGAGACACTGAGACTTTGGGACACTGAGACACAGAGACACTGAGACTCTGAGAACCTGAGACACAGAGACACTGGGACACAGAGACACTGAGAAAATGAGACACTGAGACACAGAGACACTGAGACACAGAGACACTGAGACATTGAGACACAGAGACATTGAGACACTGAGACACTGTGACACTGAGGCACAGAGACACTCAGACAAAGAGACAAAGAGACACTGAGTCAATGAGACACTGATACACTGAGAATATGAGATACAGAGACACTGAAACTCTGAGACACTGAGTCACTGGGACACAGAGACACGGAGACAGAGAGACACAGAGACACTGAATCTCTGAGACACTGTGACTCTGAGACACTGCGGCTCAGAGACTCTCAGACAGAGAGACACCGAGGCACTGATTCTCTGAGACACTAAGACACAGAGACAAAGAGACTGTGAGACTCTGAGACACTGAGACACAAAGAATTGAGACCCTGAGACACAGATACACAGAGACTCTGAGACACTGAGACACTGAGACACAGAGACACTGAGACACTGAACACTGAGACACAGAGACACTGAGACACTGAGACTCTGAGACACTGAGACAAAAAACACAGTGACACTGATACACTGAGACGCTGAGATACTGAGACTCAGAGACACTGAGACACTGAGGCACAGACACACTGAGACACTGAGACACAGAGACACTGAGACTCTGAGACACTGAGACACAGGGACGCTGAGACGCTGAACACTAAGACACAGAGACACTGAGACACTGAACACTGAGACACAGAGACACAGAGACACTGAGAGTCTGAGACACTGAGACTCTGAGACACTGAGACACAGAAATACTCAGACACAGAGACACTGAGACACAGAGACAATGAGACACAGAGACACTGTTACTCTGAGACACAGAGACACAGACACAATGAAACACTGAGACACTGATACATTGAGACACTGAGACACTGTGACACTGAGGCACAGAGACACTCAGACACAGAGACAAAGAGATATTGAGTCAATGAGACACTGATACACTGAGACACTGAGACACAGAGACACTGAGACTTTGAGACACTGAGACACAGAGATACTGAGATTCTGAGAGTCTGAGATACAGAGGCACAGAAACACTGAGACAATGAGACTTTGTGACACTGAGACACAGAGTCACTGAGACTCTGAGACACAAATGCACAGAGACTCTGAGACTGTGAGACATAGAGGCAAAAATACACTGAGACACAGAGCCACTGTGACACAGAGACACTGAGACACTGAGACACTAAGACACAGAGACACTGTGACTCTGAGACACTGAGGCAATGAGACACTGAGGCACAGAGACACTGAGACACTGAGACACAAAACTTTGAGACACAGAGACACTGAGACACTGAGACTCTGAGACACTGAGACACAAAGACACTGAGATAAGGAGGCACAGGGACTCTGAGACTCTGAGACTCTGAGATTCTGAGACACAGAGACACTGAGAGACTGAGACACAAAACTTTAAGACACGGAGACACTGAGACTCTGAGACAATGAAACACAAAGACACTGAGACACTGAGACTCAGACACTGAGACACAAAGACAGAGACACAGAGACAATGAGGCACAGAGACACTGAAACACTGAGACACAGAGACACTGAGGCACAGAGACACTGAGACACAGATACACTGAGACACTGAGACTCTGAGAAACTGAGACACTGAGACACAGAGACACTGAGACACAGAGACACTGTGACACTGAGGCACACAGACACTCAACACAGAGACAAAGTGACACTGAGTGTCTGAGACATTGACACACTGAGACTCTGAGACATTGAAACACTGAGACACAGAAACACTGAGACACAGAGAAACTGAGACACAGAGACTCTGAGACACTGAGACACAGA
Source organism: Prionace glauca (assembly GCA_037974335.1). Lineage (NCBI taxonomy): Eukaryota > Metazoa > Chordata > Chondrichthyes > Carcharhiniformes > Carcharhinidae > Prionace > Prionace glauca. The sequence continues at coordinate 111,649 of JBBMRE010000232.1, read as the reverse complement.
GACACTGAGACACTGACACACAGAGACACTGCGGCACAGAGACACTGAGACACAGATACACTGAGACACTGAGACTCTGAGAAACTGAGACACTGAGGCACAGTGATACTGAGAAACAGATTCAATGAGACTCTAAGACACTGTGACACTGAAGGCACAGGGACACTCAGACAGATAGACACTGAGACACTGAGTCTCTGAGACACTGATAAACTGAGACACAGGGACACAGAGACACTGTGACTCTGAGAACCTGAGACACAGAGACACTGGGACACAGAGACACTGAGACTCTGAGACACTGAGAAACAAAGACACTGAGACACTGAGACTCTGAGAATCTGAGACATTGAGTCACTGAGGCACAGAGACACAGAAAAACAGAGACACTGAGACTCTGAGACACTGTGACACAGAGACACTGAGACACTGAGACTCTGAGACGCTGAGACACTGAGGCTCAGTGATACTGAGACACAGATTCACTGAGACTCGAAGACACAGAAACACTGAAAATCTGAGACACTGAGGCACAGAGTCACTGAGACACAGAGACACTGAGACTCTGAGACACTGAGACACTGAGACACAGAGACACTGGGACACAGAGACACTGAGTCTCAGAGACACTGAGGCACAGAGTCACTGAGACACAGAGACACTGAGACTCTGAGACTCTGAGACACTGAGACACAGAGACACTGAGACACAGAGACACTGTGACACTGAGGCACAGAGACACTCAACACAGAGACAAAGTGACACTGAGTGTCTGAGACACTGAGACACATGAAAACTGAGACTCTGAGACATTGAGACACTGAGACACAGAGACACTGAGACACAGAGACATTGAGACACTGAGACACAGAGACACTGAGACACAGAGACACTGAGACACAACGACATTGAGACACTGAGACACAGAGACATTGAGCAACAGAGACACTGGGACACAGAGACACTGAGACTCTGAGACACTGAGACACTGAGACACTGAGACACAGAGACACTGTGACACTGAGGCACAGAGACACTCAACACAGAGACAAAGTGACACTGAGTGTCTGAGGCATTGATACACTGAGACACTGAGACTCTGAGACATTGAGAGACTGAGACACAGAAATACTGAGACACAGAGACACTGAGACACAGAGACACAGAGACACTGAGACACAGAGACACTGAGACATTGAGACACAGAGACATTGAGACACTGAGACACTGTGACACTGAGGCACAGAGACACTCAGACAAAGAGACAAAGAGACACTGAGTCAATGAGACACTGATACACTGAGACTATGAGACACAGAGACACTAAAACTCTGATACACTGAGTCACTGGGACACAGAGACATGGAGACAGAGAGACAGAGAGACACTGAATCTCTGAGACACTGTGACTCTGAGACACTGCGGCTCAGAGACTCTCAGACAGAGAGACACCGAGGCACAGATTCTCTGAGACACTAAGACACAGAGACAAAGAGACTGTGAGACACTGAGACACTGAGACACAAAGAATTGAGACCCTGAGACACAGATACACAGAGACTCTGAGACACTGAGACACTGAGAGACAGAGACACTGAGACGCTGAACACTAAGACAAAGAGACACTGAGACACAGAGACACTGAGACGCTGAGACGCTGAGACTCTGAGACACTGAGACACTGAGACACAGAGACACTGAGACACTGAACACTGAGACACAGAGACACTGAGACACAGAGACACTGAGACACTGAGACTCTGAGATACTCACTGACAGAAATACTGAGACAGAGAGACACAGAGACAATGAGACAAAGAGACACTGAGACTCTGAGACACTGAGACACAGAGACAATGAAACACTGAGACACAGATACATTGACAAAATGAGACACTGTGACACTGAGGCACAGAGACACTCAGACACAGAGACAAAGAGACATTGAGTCAATGAGACACTGATACACTGAGACACTGAGACACAGAGACACTGAGACTTTGAGACACTGAGACACAGAGTTACTGAGTTTCTGAGACTCTGAGATACAGAGGCACAGAGACACTGAGAAAATGAGACTTTGTGACACTGAGACACTGAGACTCTGAGACACAAACGCACAGAGACTCTGAGCCTCTGAGACACAGAGGCACAGAGACACTGAGACACTGAGACACAGAGACACGGAGACACTGAGACACTGAGACACAGAGACACAGAGACACTGTGACTCTAAGACACTGAGGCAATGAGACACTGAGGCACAGTAACACTGAGACACTGAGACACAAAACTTTGAAACACAGAGACACTGAGTCTCTGAGACACTGAGACACAAAGACACTGGGACACTGAGACTCTGAGACACTGAGACAAAAAGACAAGTGGCACTGATACACTGAGACTCTGAGATACTGAGACTCTGAGATACTGAGACTCAGAGACACTGAGACACTGAGGCACAGACACACGGAGACTCTGAGACACTGAGACACAGAGACACTGAGATAATGAGGCACAGACACACTGAGACTCTGAGACACTGAGACTCTGAGACACTGAACACAAAGACTTTGAGACACTGAGACACAGAGACACTGAGACTCTGAGACACTGTGACACAGAGACACTGAGACGCTGAACACTAAGACACAGAGACACTCAGACACTGAATACTGAGACACAGAGACACAGATACACAGAGACACTGAGAGTCTGAGACACTGAGACTCTGAGACACTGAGACACAGAAATACTCAGACACAGAGACACTGAGACACAGAGACAATGAGACACAGAGACACTGAGACTCTGAGACACTGAGACACAGAGACAATGAAACACTGAGACACAGATACATTGAGACACTGAGACACTGTGACACTGAGGCACAGAAACACTCAGACACAGAGACAAAGAGACATTGAGTCAATGAGACACTGATACACTGAGACACTGAGACACAGAGACACTGAGACTTTGAGACACTGAGACACAGAGATACTGAGATTCTGAGACTCTGAGAAACAGAGGCACAGAAACACTGAGACAATGAGACTTTGGGACACTGAGACACAGAGACACTGAGACTCTGAGACACAAATGCACAGAGACTCTGAGACTCTGAGACACAGAGGCAAAAATACACTGAGACACAGAGACACTGTGACACAGAGACACAGAGACACTGAGACACAGAGACACTGAGACACTAAGACACAGAGACACTGTGACTCTGAGACAGTGAGGCAATGAGACACTGAGGCACAGAGACACTGAGACACTGAGACACAAAACTTTGAGACACAGAGACACTGAGACACTGAGACTCAGACACTGAGACACTGAGACACTGAGGCACCAAGACACAGAGACTCTGAGACACAGAGACACTGAGGCACAGAGACATTGAGTCACTGAGGCACAGAGACACAGAAAAACAGAGACACTGCGACTCTGAGACACTGTGACGCAGAGACACTGAGAGTCTGATAGACTGAGGCACAGAGACACTGAGACACTGAGGCACCAAGACACAGAGACTCTGAGACACAGAGACACTGAGACACAGAGACACTGAGATTCTGATACATTGAGACACAGAGATAATGATGCACCAATACACAGAGACACAGAGACACAGAGACACTGAGGCACAGAGACACTGAGACACTGAGACACAGAGACGCTGAGACACAGAGACATTGAGTCACTGAGGCACAGAGACACAGAAAAACAGAGACACTGAGACTCTGAGACACTGTGACGCAGAGACACTGAGAGTCTGATAGACTGAGGCACAGAGACACTGAGACACTGAGACACTGAGGCACCAAGACACAGAGACTCTGAGACACAGAGACACTGAGACACAGAGACACTGAGATTCTGATACATTGAGACACAGAGATAATGACGCACCAATACACAGAGACACAGAGACACAGAGACACTGAGGCACAGAGACACTGAGACACAGAGACACAGAGACACAGAGACACTGAGGCACAGAGACATTGAGACACAGAGACACTGAGACACTGAGACTCAGACACTGAGACACTGAGACACTGAGGCACCAAGGCACAGAGACTCTGAGACACAGAGACACTGAGACACAGAGACATAGAGACACTGAGATTTTGATACATTGAGTCACAGAGATAATGACGCACCAATACACAGAGACACAGAGACACTGAGGCACAGAGACACTGAGACACAGAGACACTGAGGCACAGAGACATTGAGACACAGAGACACTGAGACACTGAGGCTCAGACGCTGAGACTCTGTGACACAGACACAGAGACAGTGAGACTCTGAGAAACTGAGACACTGAGGCACAGAGACACTGAGACACAGAGACAGAGACACTGAGGCACTGAGGCACAGAGACATTGAGACACAGAGACATAGAGACACTGAAACTCTGAGACACTGAGAATCAGAGTCTCTGAGACACAGATACACTGAGGCACAAAGACACTGAGACACAGAGACACTGATACACTGAGACCCTGAGACACTGAGAATTTGAGATATTAAGACACTGAGGCACAGATACACTGAGTCTCTGAGACACAGAGTCACAGAGACACTGAGACACAGAGACACTGAGAGTCTGAGACACTGAGGCACAGAGACACTCAGACAGAGAGACACTGAGACAATGAGGCACCAAGACACAGAGACTCTGAGAGATTGAGACTCTGAGACTCAGAGACACTGAGACACAGTAACACAGCGACACAGAGACAATGAGGTACAGAGATACAGAGACACTGAGGCACAGAGGCACAGAGACACTGAGACACTGAGACACAGAGACACAGGTACACAGAGACATTGAGACTCTGAGACACTGAGGCACAGAGACACCGAGACACAGAAACATAGAGATACTGAAACACTGAGACACAGAGACTCTGAGACTTAGAGACACAGAGACACATACTCACTGAAACTCTGAGTCATTGAGACACTGGGACACAGAGGCACTGAGACAGAGAGAAACAGAGACACTGAATCTCTGAGACACTGATACACTGAGACACAGAGATACTGTGACTCTGAGACACTGAGACACAGAGACACAGAGACACTGAGACACTGAGACACAAAGAATTGAGACTTTGAGACACAGAGACACAGAAACAAAGATACACTGAGACTCTGAGACACTCAGACACAGAGGCATAGAGACACTGAAACTCTGAGACACAGAGACACTGGGACACAGAGACACTGAGACACAGAGACACAGAGACTCTGAGACACTGGGACACAGAGACACTGAGACACAGAGACACAGAGACACAGAGACACTGAGACACAGAGTCACTGAGACTCTGAGACACTGAGACACTGCGACACTGTGACACTGAGGCACAGAGAAACTCAGACACAGAGACACAGAGACACAGAGACACTGAGACACTGAGACACTGAGGCTCTGAGATACTGAGACACAGAGGCACTGAGAATCTGTGACACTGAGACACTGAGGCACAGGGACACTGAGACACTGAGACTCTGAGACATTGAGACACTGTGACACTGAGGCACAGAGACTCTCAGACAGAGAGACACCGAGGCACTGATTCTCTGAGACACTAAGACACAGAGACAAAGGGACTGTGAAACACTGAGACACAGAGATACTGGGACATAGAGACACTGACAGTCTGAGACACGGAGACACAGAGACACTGAGACACTGTGACACTGAGACACTGAGACACAGAGACAGAGACACTGAGACACGGTGACACTGAGGCACAGAGACATTCAGACACAGAGACACAGAGACACTGAGACTCTGAGACAATGAGACACTGAGATACTGAGGCACAGAGACACTGAGGCTCTGAGACACTGAGACACAAAGACACTGAGTCACTGAGACTCTGAGACACTGAGACACAAAGACACAGAGACACAGAGACAATGAGGCACAGAGACACTGAGACACAGATAAACTGAGACACTGAGACTCTGAGACGCTGAGACACTGAGGCACAGTGATGCTGAGGTACAGATTCACTGAGACTCTAAGACACTGAGACATTGAAAATCTGACACACTGATAAACTGAGACACTGAGTCTCTGAGCCACTGATAAAATGAGACACAGAGACACTTTGACTCTGAGACACTGAGACACTGAGGCACCAAGACACAGAGACTCTGAGACACAGAGACACTGAGGCACAGAGACATTGAGTCACTGAGGCACAGAGACACAGAAAAACAGAGACACTGCGACTCTGAGACACTGTGACGCAGAGACACTGAGAGTCTGATAGACTGAGGCACAGAGACACTGAGACACTGAGGCACCAAGACACAGAGACTCTGAGACACAGAGACACTGAGACACAGAGACACTGAGATTCTGATACATTGAGACACAGAGATAATGATGCACCAATACACAGAGACACAGAGACACAGAGACACTGAGGCACAGAGACACTGAGACACAGAGACACTGAGACACAGAGACATTGAGTCACTGAGGCACAGAGACACAGAAAAACAGAGACACTGAGACTCTGAGACACTGTGACGCAGAGACACTGAGAGTCTGATAGACTGAGGCACAGAGACACTGAGACACTGAGGCACCAAGACACAGAGACTCTGAGACACAGAGACACTGAGACACAGAGACACTGAGATTCTGATACATTGAGACACAGAGATAATGACGCACCAATACACAGAGACACAGAGACACAGAGACACTGAGGCACAGAGACACTGAGACACAGAGACACAGAGACACAGAGACACTGAGGCACAGAGACATTGAGACACAGAGACACTGAGACACTGAGACTCAGACACTGAGACACTGAGACACTGAGACACTGAGGCACCAAGGCACAGAGACTCTGAGACACAGAGACACTGAGACACAGAGACATAGAGACACTGAGATTTTGATACATTGAGTCACAGAGATAATGACGCACCAATACACAGAGACACAGAGACACTGAGGCACAGAGACACTGAGACACAGAGACACTGAGGCACAGAGACATTGAGACACAGAGACACTGAGACACTGAGGCTCAGACGCTGAGACTCTGTGACACAGACACAGAGACAGTGAGACTCTGAGAAACTGAGACACTGAGGCACAGAGACACTGAGACACAGAGACAGAGACACTGAGGCACTGAGGCACAGAGACATTGAGACACAGAGACATAGAGACACTGAAACTCTGAGACACTGAGAATCAGAGTCTCTGAGACACAGATACACTGAGGCACAAAGACACTGAGACACAGAGACACTGATACACTGAGACCCTGAGACACTGAGAATTTGAGATATTAAGACACTGAGGCACAGATACACTGAGTCTCTGAGACACAGAGTCACAGAGACACTGAGACACAGAGACACTGAGAGTCTGAGACACTGAGGCACAGAGACACTCAGACAGAGAGACACTGAGACAATGAGGCACCAAGACACAGAGACTCTGAGAGATTGAGACTCTGAGACTCAGAGACACTGAGACACAGTAACACAGCGACACAGAGACAATGAGGTACAGAGATACAGAGACACTGAGGCACAGAGGCACAGAGACACTGAGACACTGAGACACTGAGACACAGAGACACAGGTACACAGAGACATTGAGACTCTGAGACACTGAGGCACAGAGACACCGAGACACAGAAACATAGAGATACTGAAACACTGAGACACAGAGACTCTGAGACTTAGAGACACAGAGACACATACTCACTGAAACTCTGAGTCATTGAGACACTGGGACACAGAGGCACTGAGACAGAGAGAAACAGAGACACTGAATCTCTGAGACACTGATACACTGAGACACAGAGATACTGTGACTCTGAGACACTGAGACACTGAGACACAGAGACACAGAGACACTGAGACACTGAGACACAAAGAATTGAGACTCTGAGACACAGAGACACAGAAACAAAGATACACTGAGACTCTGAGACACTCAGACACAGAGGCATAGAGACACTGAAACTCTGAGACACAGAGACACTGGGACACAGAGACACTGAGACACAGAGACACAGAGACTCTGAGACACTGGGACACAGAGACACTGAGACACAGAGACACAGAGACACAGAGACACTGAGACACAGAGTCACTGAGACTCTGAGACACTGAGACACTGCGACACTGTGACACTGAGGCACAGAGAAACTCAGACACAGAGACACAGAGACACTGAGACACTGAGACACTGAGGCTCTGAGATACTGAGACACAGAGGCACTGAGAATCTGTGACACTGAGACACTGAGGCACAGGGACACTGAGACACTGAGACTCTGAGACATTGAGACACTGTGACACTGAGGCACAGAGACTCTCAGACAGAGAGACACCGAGGCACTGATTCTCTGAGACACTAAGACACAGAGACAAAGGGACTGTGAAACACTGAGACACAGAGATACTGGGACATAGAGACACTGACAGTCTGAGACACGGAGACACAGAGACACTGAGACACTGTGACACTGAGACACTGAGACACAGAGACAGAGACACTGAGACACGGTGACACTGAGGCACAGAGACATTCAGACACAGAGACACAGAGACACTGAGACTCTGAGACAATGAGACACTGAGATACTGAGGCACAGAGACACTGAGGCTCTGAGACACTGAGACACAAAGACACTGAGTCACTGAGACTCTGAGACACTGAGACACAAAGACACAGAGACACAGAGACAATGAGGCACAGAGACACTGAGACACAGATAAACTGAGACACTGAGACTCTGAGACGCTGAGACACTGAGGCACAGTGATACTGAGGTACAGATTCACTGAGACTCTAAGACACTGAGACATTGAAAATCTGACACACTGATAAACTGAGACACTGAGTCTCTGAGCCACTGATAAAATGAGACACAGAGACACTTTGACTCTGAGACACTGAGACACTGTGACACTGAGGCACAGAGACTCTCAGACAGAGAGACACCGAGGCACTGATTCTCTGAGACACTAAGACACAGAGACAAAGGGACTGTGAGACACTGAGACACAGAGATACTGGGACATAGAGACACTGACAGTCTGAGACACTGAGACACAGAGACACTGATACACTGAGACTCTGAGACACTGAGACTCAGAGACATTGAGTCACTGAGGCACAGAGACACAGAAAAACAGACACACAGAGACTCTGAGACACTGTGACGCAGAGACACTGAGAGTCTGATAGACTGAGGCACAGAGACACTGAGACACTGAGGCACCAAGACACAGAGACTCTGAGACACAGAGACACTGAGACACAGAGACACTGAGATTCTGATACATTGAGACACAGAGATAATGACGCACCAATACACAGAGATACAGAGACACTGAGGCACAGAGACACTGAGACACTGAGACACAGAGACACAGAGACACAGAGACACTGAGGCACAGAGACATTGAGACACAGACACACTGAGACTCAGACACTGAGACACTGAGACACTGAGGCACCAAGACACAGAGACTCTGAGACACTGAGACACAGAGACATAGAGACACTGAGAGTCTGATACATTGAGACACAGAGATAATGACGCACCAATACACAGAGACACTGAGGCACAGAGACACTGAGACACTGAGACACAGAGACAGTGAGACTCTGAGACACTGAGACACTGAGGCACAGAGACACTGAGGCACAGAGACACTGAGACACAGAGACAGAGGCACTGAGGCACAGAGACATTGAGACACAGAGACATAGAGACACTGAAACTCTGAGACACTGAGAATCAGAGTCTCTGAGACACATGTACACTGAGGCACAGAGACATTGAGACACAGAGACACTGATTCACTGAGACCCTGAGACACTGAGAGTTTGAGATAGTAAGACACTGAGGCACAGATACACTGAGTCTCTGAGACACAGAGACACAGACACACAGAGACACTGAGACACAGAGACACTGAGAGTCTGAGACACTGAGGCACAGAGACATTCAGACAGAGAGACACTGAGACACTGAGGCACCAAGACACAGAGACTCTCAGAGATTGAGATTCTGAGACTCAGAGACACTGAGACACAGTAACACAGCGACACAGAGACAATGAGGTACAGAGATACAGAGACACTGAGGCACAGAGGCACAGAGGCACAGAGACACTGAGACACAGAGACACAGGTACACAGAAACATTGAGACTCTGAGACACTGTGGCACAGAGACACCGAGACACAGAAACATAGAGACACTGAAACACTGAGACACAGAGACTCTGAGACTTAAAGACACAGAGACACAGACTCAATGAAACTCTGAGACACTGAGACACTGGGACACAGGGGAGCTGAGACAGAGAGACACAGAGACACTGAATCTCTGAGACACTGATACACTGAGACACAGAGATACTGTGACTCTGAGACACTGAGACACAGAGACACAGAGACACAGAGACACTGAGACACTGAGACACAAAGAATTGAGACCCTGAGACACAGAGACACAGAAACAAAGATACACTGAGACTCTGAGACACACAGACACAGAGACACTGAAACTCTGAGACACTGAGATACTGGGACACAGAGACACTGAGACACAGAGACTCTGAGACACTGACGCAATGAGACACTGAGGCACAGAGACACTGAGACACAAAGTCACTGAGACTCTGAGACACAGAGACACTGAGACACTGAGACACTGAGTCTCTGAGACACTGATAAACTGAGACACAGGGACACAGAGACACTGTGACTCTGAGAACCTGAGACACAGAGACACTGGGACACAGAGACACTGAGAATCTGTGACACTGAGACACAGAGACACAGAGACACTGAGACACAGAGACATTGAGACATTGAGACACAGAGACATTGAGACACTGAGACACTGTGACACTGAGGCACAGAGACACTCAGACAAAGAGACAAAGAGACACTGAGTCAATGAGACACTGATACACTGAGAATATGAGACACAGAGACACTGAAACTATGAGACACTGAGTCACTGGGACACAGAGACACGGAGACAGAGAGACACAGAGACACTGAATCTCTGAGACACTGTGACTCTGAGACACTGCGGCTCAGAGACTCTCAGACAGAGAGACACCGAGGCACTGATTCTCTGAGACACTAAGACACAGAGACAAAGAGACTGTGAGACACTGAGACACAAAGAATTGAGACACAGAGACACAGAGACACTGAGGCACAGAGACACTGAGACTCTGAGATACTGACTCACAGAAATACTGAGACACAGAGACACTGAGACACAGAGACAATGAGACAAAGAGACACTGAGACTCTGAGACACTGAGACACAGAGACACTGAGACACTGAGACATAGAGATATTGAGACACTGAGACACTGTGACACTGAGGCACAGAGACAGTCAGACACAGAGACAAAGAGACATTGAGTCAATGAGACACTGATACACTGAGACACTGAGACACAGAGACACTGAGACTTTGAGACACGGAGACACAGAGATACTGAGATTCTGAGACTCTGAGATACAGAGGCACGGAGACACTGAGACAATGAGACTTTGGGACACTGAGAGACAGAGACACTGAGACTCTGAGACACAAACGCACAGAGACTCTGAGACTCTGAGACACAGAGGCACAGAGACACTGAGACACAGAGACACGGAGACACTGAGACACTGAGACACAGAGACACTGTGACTCTGAGGCACTGAGGCAATGCGACACTGAGGCACAGTAACACTGAGACACTGAGACACAAAACTTTGAGACACAGAGACACTGAGACTCTGAGACACTGAGACACAAAGACACTGAGACACTGAGACTCTGAGACACTGAGACAAAAAGACACAGTGACACTGATACACTGAGACTCTGAGATACTGAGACTCAGAGTCACTGAGACACTGAGGCACAGACACACTGAGACACTGAGACACAGAGACACTGAGATAATGAGGCACAGACACACTGAGACTCTGAGACACTGAGACTCTGAGACACTGAACACAAAGACTTTGAGACACTGAGACACAGAGACACTGAGACTCTGAGACACTGAGACACAGAGACACTGAGACGCTGAACATTAAGTCACAGAGACACTGAGACACTGAACACTGAGACGCAGAGACACAGAGACACTGAGAGTCTGAGACACTGAGACTCTGAGACACTGAGACACAGAAATACTCAGACACAGAGACACTGAGACACAGAGACAATGAGACACAGAGACACTGAGACTCTGAGACACTGAGACACAGAGAGAATGAAACACTGAGACACAGATACATTGAGACACTGAGACACTGTGACACTGAGGCACAGAGACACTCAGACACAGAGACAAAGAGACATTGAGTCAATGAGACACTGATACACTGAGACACTGAGACACAGAGACACTGAGACTTTGAGACACTGAGACACAGAGATACTGAGATTCTGAGACTCTGAGATACAGAGGCACAGAAACACTGAGACACTGAGACTTTGGGACACTGAGACACAGAGACACTGAGACTCTGAGAACCTGAGACACAGAGACACTGGGACACAGAGACACTGAGAAAATGAGACACTGAGACACAGAGACACTGAGACACAGAGACACTGAGACATTGAGACACAGAGACATTGAGACACTGAGACACTGTGACACTGAGGCACAGAGACACTCAGACAAAGAGACAAAGAGACACTGAGTCAATGAGACACTGATACACTGAGAATATGAGATACAGAGACACTGAAACTCTGAGACACTGAGTCACTGGGACACAGAGACACGGAGACAGAGAGACACAGAGACACTGAATCTCTGAGACACTGTGACTCTGAGACACTGCGGCTCAGAGACTCTCAGACAGAGAGACACCGAGGCACTGATTCTCTGAGACACTAAGACACAGAGACAAAGAGACTGTGAGACTCTGAGACACTGAGAAACAAAGAATTGAGACCCTGAGACACAGATACACAGAGACTCTGAGACACTGAGACACTGAGACACTGAGACACTGAACACTGAGACACAGAGACACTGAGACACTGAGACTCTGAGACACTGAGACAAAAAACACAGTGACACTGATACACTGAGACGCTGAGATACTGAGACTCAGAGACACTGAGACACTGAGGCACAGACACACTGAGACACTGAGACACAGAGACACTGAGACTCTGAGACACTGAGACACAGAGACGCTGAGACGCTGAACACTAAGACACAGAGACACTGAGACACTGAACACTGAGACACAGAGACACAGAGACACTGAGAGTCTGAGACACTGAGACTCTGAGACACTGAGACACAGAAATACTCAGACACAGAGACACTGAGACACAGAGACAATGAGACACAGAGACACTGTTACTCTGAGACACAGAGACACAGAGACAATGAAACACTGAGACACAGATACATTGAGACACTGAGACACTGTGACACTGAGGCACAGAGACACTCAGACACAGAGACAAAGAGATATTGAGTCAATGAGACACTGATACACTGAGACACTGAGACACAGAGACACTGAGACTTTGAGACACTGAGACACAGAGATACTGAGATTCTGAGAGTCTGAGATACAGAGGCACAGAAACACTGAGACAATGAGACTTTGTGACACTGAGACACAGAGTCACTGAGACTCTGAGACACAAATGCACAGAGACTCTGAGACTGTGAGACATAGAGGCAGAAATACACTGAGACACAGAGCCACTGTGACACAGAGACACTGAGACACTGAGACACTAAGACACAGAGACACTGTGACTCTGAGACACTGAGGCAATGAGACACTGAGGCACAGAGACACTGAGACACTGAGACACAAAACTTTGAGACACAGAGACACTGAGACACTGAGACTCTGAGACACTGAGACACAAAGACACTGAGATAAGGAGGCACAGGGACTCTGAGACTCTGAGACTCTGAGATTCTGAGACACTGAGAGACTGAGACACAAAACTTTAAGACACGGAGACACTGAGACTCTGAGACAATGAAACACAAAGACACTGAGACACTGAGACTCAGACACTGAGACACAAAGACAGAGACACAGAGACAATGAGGCACAGAGACACTGAAACACTGAGACACAGAGACACTGAGGCACAGAGACACAGAGACACAGAAAAACAGAGACACTGAGACTCTGAGACACTGTGACACAGAGACACTGAGACACTGAGACTCTGAGACGCTGAGACACTGAGGCACAGTGATACTGAGACACAGATTCACTGAGACTCGAAGACACAGAAACACTGAAAATCTGAGACACTGAGGCACAGAGTCACTGAGACACAGAGACACTGAGACTCTGAGACACTGAGACACTGAGACACAGAGACACTGGGACACAGAGACACTGAGTCTCAGAGACACTGAGGCACAGAGACACTGAGACACAGAGACACTGTGACACTGAGGCACAGAGACACTCAACACAGAGACAAAGTGACACTGAGTGTCTGAGACACTGAGACTCATGAAAACTGAGACTCTGAGACATTGAGACACTGAGACACAGAGACACTGAGACACAGAGACATTGAGACACTGAGACACAGAGACACTGAGACACAGAGACACTGAGACACAAAGACACTGAGACACTGAGACACAGAGACATTGAGCAACAGAGACACTGGGACACAGAGACACTGAGACTCTGAGACACTGAGACACTGAGACACTGAGACACAGAGACTCTGTGACACTGAGGCACAGAGACACTCAACACAGAGACAAAGTGACACTGAGTGTCTGAGGCATTGATACACTGAGACACTGAGACTCTGAGACATTGAGAGACTGAGACACAGAAATACTGAGACACAGAGACACTGAGACACAGAGACACAGAGACACTGAGACACAGAGACACTGAGACATTGAGACACAGAGACATTGAGACACTGAGACACTGTGACACTGAGGCACAGAGACACTCAGACAAAGAGACAAAGAGACACTGAGTCAATGAGACACTGATACACTGAGACTATGAGACACAGAGACACTAAAACTCTGATACACTGAGTCACTGGGACACAGAGACATGGAGACAGAGAGACACAGAGACACTGAATCTCTGAGACACTGTGACTCTGAGACACTGCGGCTCAGAGACTCTCAGACAGAGAGACACCGAGGCACTGATTCTCTGAGACACTAAGACACAGAGACAAAGAGACTGTGAGACACTGAGACACTGAGACACAAAGAATTGAGACCCTGAGACACAGATACACAGAGACTCTGAGACACTGAGACACTGAGAGACAGAGACACTGAGACGCTGAACACTAAGACAAAGAGACACTGAGACACAGAGACACTGAGACGCTGAGACGCTGAGACTCTGAGACACTGAGACACTGAGACACAGAGACACTGAGACACTGAACATTGAGACACAGAGACACTGAGACACAGAGACACTGAGACACTGAGACTCTGAGATACTCACTGACAGAAATACTGAGACAGAGAGACACAGAGACAATGAGACAAAGAGACACTGAGACTCTGAGACACTGAGACACAGAGACAATGAAACACTGAGACACAGATACATTGAGAAACTGAGACACTGTGACACTGAGGCACAGAGACACTCAGACACAGAGACAAAGAGACATTGAGTCAATGAGACACTGATACACTGAGACACTGAGACACTGAGACACAGAGACACTGAGACTTTGAGACACTGAGACACAGAGTTACTGAGATTCTGAGACTCTGAGATACAGAGGCACAGAGACACTGAGAAAATGAGACTTTGTGACACTGAGACACTGAGACTCTGAGACACAAACGCACAGAGACTCTGAGCCTCTGAGACACAGAGGCACAGAGACACTGAGACACTGAGACACAGAGACACGGAGACACTGAGACACTGAGACACAGAGACACTGTGACTCTAAGACACTGAGGCAATGAGACACTGAGGCACAGTAACACTGAGACACTGAGACACAGAGACACTGAGACACTGAACACTGAGACACAGAGACACAGAGACACTGAGGCACAGAGACACTGAGACTCTGAGATACTGACTCACAGAAATACTGAGACACTGAGACACAGAGACAATGAGACAAAGAGACACTGAGACTCTGAGACACTGAGACACAGAGACACTGAGACACTGAGACACAGAGACATTGAGACACTGAGACACTGTGACACTGAGGCACAGAGACAGTCAGACACAGAGACAAGGAGACATTGAGTCAATGAGACACTGATACACTGAGACACTGAGACACAGAGACACTGAGACTTTGAGACACTGAGACACAGAGATACTGAGATTCTGAGACTCTGAGATACAGAGGCACGGAGACACTGAGACAATGAGACTTTGGGACACTGAGACACAGAGACACTGAGACTCTGAGACACAAACGCACAGAGACTCTGAGCCTCTGAGACACAGAGGCAAAAATACACTGAGACACAGAGACACTGTGACACTGAGACACAGAGACACTGAGACTCTGAGACACAGAGGCACAGAGACACTGAGACACTGAGACACAGAGACACTGAGACACTGAGACACTGAGACACTGTGACTCTGAGGCACTGAGGCAATGCGACACTGAGGCACAGTAACACTGAGACACAAAATTTTGAGACACTGAGACTCTGAGACACTGAGACAAAAAGACACAGTGACACTGATACACTGAGACTCTGAGATACTGAGACTCAGAGACACTGAGACACTGAGGCACAGACACACTGAGACACTGAGACACAGAGACACTGAGATAATGAGGCACAGACACACTGAGACTCTGAGACACTGAGACTCTGAGACACTGAACACAAAGACTTTGAGACACTGAGACACAGAGACACTGAGACTCTGAGACACTGAGACACAGAGACACTGAGATGCTGAACATTAAGACACAGAGACACTGAGACACAGAGACACAGAGACACTGAGAGTATGAGACACTGAGACTCTGAGACACTGAGACACAGAAATACTCAGACACAGAGACACTGAGACACAGAGACAATGAAACACTGAGACTCAGATACATTGAGACACTGAGACACTGTGACACTGAGGCACAGAGACACTCAGACACAGAGACAAAGAGACATTGAGTCAATGAGACACTGATACACTGAGACTTTGAGACACTGAGACACAGAGATACTGAGACTCTGAGATACAGAGGAACAGAAACACTGAGACAATGAGTCTTTGGGACACTGAGACTCTGAGACACTGAGACACAGAGACACTGAGACGCTGAACACTAAGACACAGAGACACTGAGACACAGAGACACTGAGACGCTGAGACTCTGAGACACTGAGACACAGAGACACTGAGACACTGAACACTGAGACACAGAGACACTGAGACACTGAGACTCTGAGACACTGAGACAAAAAGACACAGTGACACTGATACACTGAGACGCTGAGATACTGAGACTCAGAGACACTGAGACACTGAGGCACAGACACACTGAGACACTGAGACACAGAGACACTGAGACTCTGAGACACTGAGACACAGAGACACTGAGACGCTGAACACTAAGACACAGAGACACTGAAACACTGAACACTGAGACACAGAGACACAGAGACACTGAGAGTCTGAGACACTGAGACTCTGAGACACTGAGACACAGAAATACTCAGACACAGAGACACTGAGACACAGAGACAATGAAACACTGAGACACAGATACATTGAGACACTGAGACACTGTGACACTGAGGCATAGAGACACTCAGACACAGAGACAAAGAGACATTGAGTCAATGAGACACTGATACACTGAGACACTGAGACACAGAGACACTGAGACTTTGAGACACTGAGACACAGAGATACTGAGATACTGAGAGTCTGAGATACAGAGGCACAGAAACACTGAGACAATGAGACATTGTGACACTGAGACACAGAGTCACTGAGACTCTGAGACACAAATGCACAGAGACTCTGAGACTGTGAGACATAGAGGCAAAAATACACTGAGACACAGAGCCACTGTGACACAGAGACACAGAGACACTGAGACACTGAGACACTAAGACACAGAGACACTGTGACTCTGAGACACTGAGGCAATGAGACACTGAGGCACAGAGACACTGAGACAATGAGACACAAAACTTTGAGACACAGAGACACTGAGACTCTGAGACACTGAGACACAAAGACACTGAGATAAGGAGGCACAGGGACTCTGAGACTCTGAGACTCTGAGATTCTGAGACACAGAGACACTGAGAGACTGAGACACAAAACTTTAAGACACGGAGACACTGAGACTCTGAGACAATGAGACACAAAGACACAGAGACACTGAGACTCAGACACTGAGACACAAAGACAGAGACACAGAGACAATGAGGCACAGAGACACTGAGACACTGAGACACTGAGGCACCAAGACACAGAGACACTGAGACACAGAGACACTGAGACACAGAGACACTGTGACACTGAGGCACACAGACACACAACACAGAGACAAAGTGACACTGAGTGTCTGAGACATTGACACACTGAGACTCTGAGACATTGAGACACTGAGACACAGAAACACTGAGACACAGAGAAACTGAGACACAGAGACTCTGAGACACTGAGACACAGAGACACTGCGGCACAGAGACACTGAGACACAGATACACTGAGACACTGAGACTCTGAGAAACTGAGACACTGAGGCACAGTGATACTGAGAAACAGATTCAATGAGACTCTAAGACACTGTGACACTGAAGGCACAGGGACACTCAGACAGATAGACATTGAGACACTGAGTCTCTGAGACACTGATAAACTGAGACACAGGGACACAGAGACACTGTGACTCTGAGAACCTGAGACCCAGAGACACTGGGACACAGAGACACTGAGACTCTGAGACACTGAGAAACAAAGACACTGAGACACTGAGACTCTGAGAATCTGAGACATTGAGTCACTGAGGCACAGAGACACAGAAAAACAGAGACACTGAGACTCTGAGACACTGTGACACAGAGACACTGAGACACTGAGACTCTGAGACGCTGAGACACTGAGGCACAGTGATACTGAGACACAGATTCACTGAGACTCGAAGACACAGAAACACTGAAAATCTGAGACACTGAGGCACAGAGTCACTGAGACACAGAGACACTGAGACTCTGAGACACTGAGACACTGAGACACAGAGACACTGGGACACAGAGACACTGGGTCTCAGAGACACTGAGACACAGAGACACTGAGACACAGAGACACTGTGACACTGAGGCACAGAGACACTCAACACAGAGACAAAGTGACACTGAGTGTCTGAGACACTGAGACACCTGAAAACTGAGACTCTGAGACATTGAGACACTGAGACACAGAGACACTGAGACATTGAGACACTGAGACACAGAGACACTGAGACACAGAGACACTGAGACACAGAGACACTGAGACACAGAGACATTGAGCAACAGAGACACTGGGACACAGAGACACTGAGACTCTGAGACACTGAGACACTGAGACACAGAGACACTGTGACACTGAGGCACAGAGACACTCAACACAGAGACAAAGTGACACTGAGTGTCTGAGGCATTGATACACTGAGACACTGAGACTCTGAGACATTGAGAGACTGAGACACACAAATACTGAGACACAGAGACACTGAGACACAGAGACACAGAGACACTGAGACACAGAGACACTGAGACATTGAGACACTGAGACACTGTGACACTGAGGCACAGAGACACTCAGACAAAGAGACAAAGAGACACTGAGTCAATGAGACACTGATACACTGAGACTATGAGACACAGAGTCACTAAAACTCTGATACACTGAGTCACTGGGACACAGAGACATGGAGACAGAGAGACACAGAGACACTGAATCTCTGAGACACTGTGACTCTGAGACACTGCGGCTCAGAGACTCTCAGACAGAGAGACACCGAGGCACTGATTCTCTGAGACACTAAGACACAGAGACAAAGAGACTGTGGAACACTGAGACACTGAGACACAAAGAATTGAGACCCTGAGACACAGATACACAGAGACTCTGAGACACTGAGACACTGAGAGACAGAGACACTGAGACGCTGAACACTAAGACACAGAGACACTGAGACACAGAGACACTGAGACGCTGAGACTCTGAGACACTGAGACACAGAGACACTGAGACACTGAACACTGAGACACAGAGACACTGAGACACAGAGACACTGAGACACTGAGACTCTGAGATACTGACTGACAGAAATACTGAGACAGAGAGACACAGAGACAATGAGACAAAGAGACACTGAGACTCTGAGACACTGAGACACAGAGACAATGAAACACTGAGACACAGATACATTGAGAAACTGAGACACTGTGACACTGAGGCACAGAGACACTCAGACACAGAGACAAAGAGACATTGAGTCAATGAGACACTGATACACTGAGACACTGAGACACTGAGACACAGAGACACTGAGACTTTGAGACACTGAGACACAGAGATACTGAGATTCTGAGACTCTGAGACACTGAGACACAGAGACAATGAAACACTGAGACACAGATACATTGAGAAACTGAGACACTGTGACACTGAGACACAGAGACACTGAGACACAGAGGCACAGAGAAACTGAGACACTGAGACTTTGAGACACTGAGACACTGTGACACTGAGGCACAGAGACACTCAGACAAAGAGACACTGAGTCAATGAGACACTGATACACTGAGAATATGAGACACAGAGACACTGAAACTCTGAGACACTGAGTCACTGGGACACAGAGACACGGAGACAGAGAGACACAGAGACACTGAATCTCTGATACACTGTGACTCTGAGACACTGCGGCTCAGAGACTCTCAGACAGAGAGACACAGAGGCACTGATTCTCTGAGACACTAAGACACAGAGACAAAGAGACTGTGAGACACTGAGACACAAAGAATTGAGACCCTGAGACACAGATACACAGAGACTCTGAGACACTGAGACACTGAGACACAGAGACACTGAGACGCTGAACACTAAGACACAGAGACACTGAGACACAGAGACACTGAGACGCTGAGACTCTCAGACACTGAGACACAGAGACACTGAGACACTGAGACTCTGAGACACAGAGACACTGAGACACAGAGACACTGAGACACAGAGACACTGAGACACAGAGACATTGAGACACTGAGACACTGTGACACTGAGGCACAGAGACAGTCAGACACAGAGACAAAGAGACATTGAGTCAATGAGACACTGATACACTGAGACACTGAGACACAGAGACACTGAGACTTTGAGACACTGAGACACAGTGATACTGAGGTTCTGAGACTCTGAGATACAGAGGCATAGAGACACTGAGACAATGAGACTTTGGGACACTGAGACACAGAGACACTGAGACTCTGAGACACAAACGCACAGAGACTCTGAGCCTCTGAGACACAGAGGCAAAAATACACTGAGACACAGAGACACTGTGACACTGAGACACAGAGACACTGAGACTTTGAGACTCTGAGACTCTGAGACACAGAGGCACAGAGACACTGAGACACTGAGACACAGAGACACGGAGACACTGAGACACTGAGACATAGAGACACTGTGACTCTGAGACACTGAGGAAATGCGACACTGAGGCACAGTAACACTGAGACACTGAGACACAAAACTTTGAGACACAGAGACACTGAGACTCTGAGACACTGAACACAAAGACTTTGAGACACAGAGACACTGAGACTCTGAGACACTGAGACACAGAGACACTGAGACGCTGAACACTAAGACACAGAGACACTGAGACACTGAACACTGAGACACAGAGACACTGAGAGTCTGAGACACTGAGACTCTGAGACACAGAAATACTCAGACACAGAGACACTGAGACACAGAGACAATGAGACACAGAGACACTGAGACTCTGAGACACTGAGACACAGAGACAATGAAACACTGAGACACAGATACATTGAGAAACTGAGACACTGTGACACTGAGGCACAGAGACACTCAGACACAGAGACAAAGAGACATTGAGTCAATGAGACACTGATACACTGAGACACTGAGACACAGAGACACTGAGACTTTGAGACACTGAGACACAGAGATACTGAGATTCTGAGACTCTGAGATACAGAGGCACAGAAACACTGAGACAATGAGACTTTGGGACACGGAGACACAGAGACACTAAGACTCTGAAACACAAATGCACAGAGACTCTGAGACTGTGAGACATAGAGGCAAAAATACACTGAGACACAGAGACACTGTGACACAGAGACACAGAGACATTGAGACACTGAGACACTAAGACACAGAGACACTGTGACTCTGAGACTCTGAGGCAATGAGACACTGAGGCACAGAGACACTGAGACACAAAACCTTGAGACACAGAGACACTGAGACTCTGAGACACTGAGACACAAAGACACTGAGATAAGGAGGCACAGGGACACTGAGACTCTGAGACTCTGAGATTCTGAGACACAGAGACACTGAGAGACTGAGACACAAAACTTTAAGACACAGAGACACTGAGACTCTGAGACAATGAGACACAAAGACACTGAGACACAAAGACAGAGACACAGAGACAATGAGGCACAGAGACACTGAGACACAGAGACACTGAGGCACAGAGACACTGAGACACAGAGACACTGAGACACAGAGACACTGAGACACAGAGACACTGTGACACTGAGGCACAGAGACATTCAACACAGAGACAAAGTGACACTGAGTGTCTGAGACATTGACACACTGAGACACTGAGACTCTGAGACATTGAGACACTGAGACACTGAGACACAGAGAAACTGAGACACAGAGGCTCTGAGACACTGAGACACAGAGACACTGAGACACTGACACACAGAGACACTGCGGCACAGAGACACTGAGACTCTGAGAAACTGAGACACTGAGGCACAGTGATACTGAGAAACAGATTCAATGAGACTCTAAGACACAGAGACACTGAGACACTGAGACACTGAGTCTCTGAGACACTGATAAACTGAGACACAGGGACACAGAGACACTGTGACTCTGAGAACCTGAGACACAGAGACACTGGGACACAGAGACACTGAGACTCTGTGACACTGAGACACAGAGACACAGAGACACTGAGACACAGAGACACTGAGACATTGAGACACAGAGACATTGAGACACTGAGACACTGTGACACTGAGGCACAGAGACACTCAGACAAAGAGACAAAGAGACACTGAGTCAATGAGACACTGATACACTGAGAATATGAGACACAGAGACACTGAAACACTGAGACACTGAGTCACTGGGACACAGAGACACGGAGACAGAGAGACACAGAGACACTGAATCTCTGAGACACTGTGACTCTGAGACACTGCGGCTCAGAGACTCTCAGACAGAGAGACACCGAGGCACTGATTCTCTGAGACACTAAGACACAGAGACAAAGAGACTGTGAGACACTGAGACACAAAGAATTGAGACCCTGAGACACAGATACACAGAGACTCTGAGACACTGAGACACTGAGACACATAGACACTGAGACGCTGAGACTCTGAGACACTGAGACACAGAGACACTGAGACACTGAACACTGAGACACAGAGACACAGAGACAATAAGGCACAGAGACACTGAGACTCTGAGATACTGACTCACAGAAATACTGAGACACAGAGACACTGAGACACAGAGACACTGAGACACTGAGACATAGAGATATTGAGACACTGAGACACTGTGACACTGAGGCACAGAGACAGTCAGACACAGAGACAAAGAGACATTGAGTCAATGAGACACTGATACACTGAGACACTGAGACACAGAGACACTGAGACTTTGAGACACTGAGACACAGAGATCCTGAGATTCTGAGACTCTGAGATACAGAGGCACGGAGACACTGAGACAATGAGACTTTGGTACACTGAGACACAGAGACACTGAGACTCTGAGACACAAACGCACAGAGACTCTGAGACTCTGAGACACAGAGGCACAGAGACACTGAGACACAGAGACACGGAGACACTGAGACACTGAGACACTGAGACACTGAGACACAGAGACACTGTGACTCTGAGGCACTGAGGCAATGCGACACTGAGGCACAGTAACACTGAGACACTGAGACACAAAACTTTGAGACACAGAGACACTGAGACTCTGAGACACTGAGACACAAAGACACTGAGACACTGAGACTCTGAGACACTGAGACAAAAAGACACAGTGACACTGATACACTGAGACTCTGAGATACTGAGACTCAGAGACACTGAGACACTGAGGCACAGACACACTGAGACACTGAGACACAGAGACACTGAGATAATGAGGCACAGACACACTGAGACTCTGAGACACTGAACACAAAGACTTTGAGACACTGAGACACAAAGACACTGAGACGCTGAACATTAAGACACAGAGACACTGAGACACTGAACACTGAGACAAAGAGACACAGAGACACTGAGAGTCTGAGACACTGAGACTCTGAGACACTGAGACACAGAAATACTCAGACACAGAGACACTGAGACACAGAGACAATGAGACACAGAGACACTGAGACTCTGAGACACTGAGACACAGAGACAATGAAACACTGAGACACAGATACATTGAGACTCTGACACTGTGACACTGAGGCACAGAGACACTCCGACACAGAGACAAAGAGACATTGAGTCAATGAGACACTGATACACTGAGACACAGAGACACTGAGACTTTGAGACACTGAGACACAGAGATACTGAGATTCTGAGACTCTGAGATACAGAGGCACAGAAACACTGAGACACTGAGACTTTGGGACACTGAGACACAGAGACACTGAGACTCTGAGAACCTGAGACACAGAGACACTGGGACACAGAGACACTGAGAAAATGAGACACTGAGACACAGAGACACTGAGACACAGAGACACTGAGACATTGAAACACAGAGACATTGAGACACTGAGACACTGTGACACTGAGGCACAGAGACACTCAGACAAAGAGACAAAGAGACACTGAGTCAATGAGACACTGATACACTGAGAATATGAGATACAGAGACACTGAAACTCTGAGACACTGAGTCACTGGGACACAGAGACACGGAGATAGAGAGACACAGAGACACTGAATCTCTGAGACACTGTGACTTTGAGACACTGCGGCTCAGAGACTCTCAGACAGAGAGACACCGAGGCACTGATTTTCTGAGACACTAAGACACAGAGACAAAGAGACGGTGAGACACTGAGACACTGAGACACAAAGAATTGAGACCCTGAGACACAGATACACAGAGACTCTGAGACACTGAGACACTGAGACACAGAGACACTGAGACGCTGAACACTAAGACACAGAGACACTGAGACACAGAGACACTGAGACACTGAGACGCTGAGACTCTGAGACACTGAGACACAGAGACACTGAAACACTGAACACTGAGACACAGAGACACTGAGACACTGAGACTCTGAGACACTGAGACAAAAAACACAGTGACACTGATACACTGAGACGCTGAGATACTGAGACTCAGAGACACTGAGACACTGAGGCACAGACACACTGAGACACTGAGACACAGAGACACTGAGACTCTGAGACACTGAGACACAGAGACACTGAGACGCTGAACACTAAGACACAGAGACACTGAGACACTGAACACTGAGACACAGAGACACAGAGACACTGAGAGTCTGAGACACTGAGACTCTGAGACACTGAGACACAGAAATACTCAGACACAGAGACACTGAGACACAGAGACAATGAGACACAGAGACACTGTTACTCTGAGACACTGAGACACAGAGACAATGAAACACTGAGACACAGATACATTGAGACACTGAGACTCTGTGACACTGAGACACAGAGACACAGAGACACTGAGACACAGAGACACTGAGACATTGAGACACAGAGACATTGAGACACTGAGACACTGTGACACTGAGGCACAGAGACACTCAGACAAAGAGACAAAGAGACACTGAGTCAATGAGACACTGATACACTGAGAATATGAGACACAGAGACACTGAAACACTGAGACACTGAGTCACTGGGACACAGAGACACGGAGACAGAGAGACACAGAGACACTGAATCTCTGAGACACTGTGACTCTGAGACACTGCGGCTCAGAGACTCTCAGACAGAGAGACACCGAGGCACTGATTCTCTGAGACACTAAGACACAGAGACAAAGAGACTGTGAGACACTGAGACACAAAGAATTGAGACCCTGAGACACAGATACACAGAGACTCTGAGACACTGAGACACTGAGACACATAGACACTGAGACGCTGAGACTCTGAGACACTGAGACACTGAGACACTGAACACTGAGACACAGAGACACAGAGACACTGAGGCACAGAGACACTGAGACTCTGAGATACTGACTCACAGAAATACTGAGACACAGAGACACTGAGACACAGAGACAATGAGACAAAGAGACACTGAGACTCTGAGACACTGAGACACAGAGACACTGAGACACTGAGACATAGAGATATTGAGACACTGAGACACTGTGACACTGAGGCACAGAGACAGTCAGACACAGAGACAAAGAGACATTGAGTCAATGAGACACTGATACACTGAGACACTGAGACACAGAGACACTGAGACTTTGAGACACGGAGACACAGAGATACTGAGATTCTGAGACTCTGAGATACAGAGGCACGGAGACACTGAGACAATGAGACTTTGGGACACTGAGACACAGAGACACTGAGACTCTGAGACACAAACGCACAGAGACTCTGAGACTCTGAGACACAGAGGCACAGAGATACTGAGACACAGAGACACGGAGACACTGAGACA
This sequence comes from Prionace glauca, assembly GCA_037974335.1. Taxonomy (NCBI): domain Eukaryota; kingdom Metazoa; phylum Chordata; class Chondrichthyes; order Carcharhiniformes; family Carcharhinidae; genus Prionace; species Prionace glauca. The sequence continues at coordinate 84,623 of JBBMRE010000232.1, read as the reverse complement.
CTGAGACACAGAGACACTGTGACTCTGAGGCACTGAGGCAATGCGACACTGAGGCACAGTAACACTGAGACACTGAGACACAAAACTTTGAGACACAGAGACACTGAGACTCTGAGACACTGAGACACAAAGACACTGAGAGACTGAGACTCTGAGACACTGAGACAAAAAGACACAGTGACACTGATACACTGAGACTCTGAGACACTGAGACACAGAGACACTGAGATAATGAGGCACAGACACACTGAGACTCTGAGACACTGAGACTCTGAGACACTGAACACAAAGACTTTGAGACACTGAGACACAGAGACACTGAGACTCTGAGACACTGAGACACAGAGACACTGAGACGCTGAACATTAAGACACAGAGACACTGAGACACTGAACACTGAGACACAGAGACACAGAGACACTGAGAGTCTGAGACACTGAGACTCTGAGACACAGAAATACTCAGACACAGAGACACTGAGACACAGAGACAATGAGACACAGAGACACTGAGACTCTGAGACACTGAGACACAGAGACAATGAAACACTGAGACACAGATACATTGAGACACTGAGACACTGTGACACTGAGGCACAGAGACACTCAGACACAGAGACAAAGAGACATTGAGTCAATGAGACACTGATACACTGAGACACTGAGACACAGAGACACTGAGACTTTGAGACACTGAGACACAGAGATACTGAAATTCTGAGACTCTGAGATACAGAGGCACAGAAACACTTTGACACTGAGACTTTGGGACACTGAGACACAGAGACACTGAGACTCTGAGAACCTGAGACACAGAGACACTGGGACACTGGGACACAGAGACACTGAGAAAATGAGACACTGAGACACAGAGACACTGAGACACAGAGACACTGAGACATTGAGACACAGAGACATTGAGACACTGAGACACTGTGACACTGAGGCACAGAGACACTCAGACAAAGAGACAAAGAGACACTGAGTCAATGAGACACTGATACACTGAGAATATGAGATACAGAGACACTGAAACTCTGAGACACTGAGTCACTGGGACACAGAGACACGGAGACAGAGAGACACAGAGACACTGAATCTCTGAGACACTGTGACTCTGAGACACTGCGGCTCAGAGACTCTCAGACAGAGAGACACCGAGGCACTGATTCTCTGAGACACTAAGACACAGAGACAAAGAGACTGTGAGACTCTGAGACACTGAGACAGAAAGAATTGAGACCCTGAGACACAGATACACAGAGACTCTGAGACACTGAGACACTGAGACACAGAGACACTGAGACACTGAACACTGAGACACAGAGACACTGAGACACTGAGACTCTGAGACACTGAGACAAAAAACACAGTGACACTGATACACTGAGACGCTGAGATACTGAGACTCAGAGACACTGAGACACTGAGGCACAGACACACTGAGACACTGAGACACAGAGACACTGAGACTCTGAGACACTGAGACACAGAGACGCTGAGACGGTGAACACTAAGACACAGAGACACTGAGACACTGAACACTGAGACACAGAGACACAGAGACACTGAGAGTTTGAGACACTGAGACTCTGAGACACTGAGACACAGAAATACTCAGACACAGAGACACTGAGACACAGAGACAATGAGACACAGAGACACTGTTACTCTGAGACACAGAGACACAGAGACAATGAAACACTGAGACACAGATACATTGAGACACTGAGACACTGTGACACTGAGGCACAGAGACACTCAGACACAGAGACAAAGAGATATTGAGTCAATGAGACACTGATACACTGAGACACTGAGACACAGAGACACTGAGACTTTGAGACACTGAGACACAGAGATACTGAGATTCTGAGAGTCTGAGATACAGAGGCACAGAAACACTGAGACAATGAGACTTTGTGACACTGAGACACAGAGTCACTGAGACTCTGAGACACAAATGCACAGAGACTCTGAGACTGTGAGACATAGAGGCAAAAATACACTGAGACACAGAGCCACTGTGACACAGAGACACTGAGACACTGAGACACTAAGACACAGAGACACTGTGACTCTGAGACACTGAGGCAATGAGACACTGAGGCACAGAGACACTGAGACACTGAGACACAAAACTTTGAGACACAGAGACACTGAGACACTGAGACTCTGAGACACTGAGACACAAAGACACTGAGATAAGGAGGCACAGGGACTCTGAGACTCTGAGACTCTGAGATTCTGAGATTCTGAGACACAGAGACACTGAGAGACTGAGACACAAAACTTTAAGACACGGAGACACTGAGACTCTGAGACAATGAAACACAAAGACACTGAGACACTGAGACTCAGACACTGAGACACAAAGACAGAGACACAGAGACAATGAGGCACAGAGATACTGAAACACTGAGACACAGAGACACTGAGGCACAGAGACACTGAGACACAGATACACTGAGACACTGAGACTCTGAGAAACTGAGACACTGAGACACAGAGACACTGAGACACAGAGACACTGAGACACAGAGACACTGTGACACTGAGGCACACAGACACTCAACACAGAGACAAAGTGACACTGAGTGTCTGAGACATTGACACACTGAGACTCTGAGACATTGAAACACTGAGACACAGAAACACTGAGACACAGAGAAACTGAGACACAGAGACTCTGAGACACAGATACACTGAGACACTGAGACTCTGAGAAACTGAGACACTGAGGCACAGTGATACTGAGAAACAGATTCAATGAGACTCTAAGACACTGTGACACTGAAGGCACAGGGACACTCAGACAGATAGACACTGAGACACTGAGTCTCTGAGACACTGATAAACTGAGACACAGGGACACAGAGACACTGCGACTCTGAGAACCTGAGACACAGAGACACTGGGACACAGAGACACTGAGACTCTGAGACACTGAGAAACAAAGACACTGAGACACTGAGACTCTGAGAATCTGAGACATTGAGTCACTGAGGCACAGAGACACAGAAAAACAGAGACACTGAGACTCTGAGACACTGTGACACAGAGACACAGAGACACTGAGACTCTGAGACGCTGAGACACTGAGACACAGAGACACTGGGACACAGAGACACTGAGTCTCAGAGACATTGAGGCACAGAGACACTGAGACACAGAGACACTGTGACACTGAGGCACAGAGACACTCAACACAGAGACAAAGTGACACTGAGTGTCTGAGACACTGAGACACATGAAAACTGAGACTCTGAGACATTGAGACACTGAGACACAGAGACACTGAGACACAGAGACATTGAGACACTGAGACACAGAGACACAGAGACACTGAGACACAGAGACACTGAGACACAAAGACACTGAGACACTGAGACACAGAGACATTGAGCAACAGAGACACTGGGACACAGAGACACTGAGACTCTGAGACACTGAGACACTGAGACACTGAGACACAGAGACACTGTGACACTGAGGCACAGAGACACTCAACACAGAGACAAAGTGACACTGAGTGTCTGAGGCATTGATACACTGAGACACTGAGACTCTGAGACATTGAGAGACTGAGACACAGAAATACTGAGACACAGAGACACTGAGACACAGAGACACAGAGACACTGAGACACAGAGACACTGAGACATTGAGACACAGAGACATTGAGACACTGAGACACTGTGACACTGAGGCACAGAGACACTCAGACAAAGAGACAAAGAGACACTGAGTCAATGAGACACTGATACACTGAGACTATGAGACACAGAGACACTAAAACTCTGATACACTGAGTCACTGGGACACAGAGACATGGAGACAGAGAGACACAGAGACACTGAATCTCTGAGACACTGTGACTCTGAGACACTGCGGCTCAGAGACTCTCAGACAGAGAGACACCGAGGCACTGATTCTCTGAGACACTAAGACACAGAGACAAAGAGACTGTGAGACACTGAGACACTGAGACACAAAGAATTGAGACCCTGAGACACAGATACACAGAGACTCTGAGACACTGAGACACTGAGACACAGAGACACTGAGACACTGAACACTGAGACACAGAGACACTGAGACACTGAGACTCTGAGACACTGAGACAAAAAACACAGTGACACTGATACACTGAGACGCTGAGATACTGAGACTCAGAGACACTGAGACACTGAGGCACAGACACACTGAGACACTGAGACACAGAGACACTGAGACTCTGAGACACTGAGACACAGGGACGCTGAGACGCTGAACACTAAGACACAGAGACACTGAGACACTGAACACTGAGACACAGAGACACAGAGACACTGAGAGTCTGAGACACTGAGACTCTGAGACACTGAGACACAGAAATACTCAGACACAGAGACACTGAGACACAGAGACAATGAGACACAGAGACACTGTTACTCTGAGACACAGAGACACAGACACAATGAAACACTGAGACACTGATACATTGAGACACTGAGACACTGTGACACTGAGGCACAGAGACACTCAGACACAGAGACAAAGAGATATTGAGTCAATGAGACACTGATACACTGAGACACTGAGACACAGAGACACTGAGACTTTGAGACACTGAGACACAGAGATACTGAGATTCTGAGAGTCTGAGATACAGAGGCACAGAAACACTGAGACAATGAGACTTTGTGACACTGAGACACAGAGTCACTGAGACTCTGAGACACAAATGCACAGAGACTCTGAGACTGTGAGACATAGAGGCAAAAATACACTGAGACACAGAGCCACTGTGACACAGAGACACTGAGACACTGAGACACTAAGACACAGAGACACTGTGACTCTGAGACACTGAGGCAATGAGACACTGAGGCACAGAGACACTGAGACACTGAGACACAAAACTTTGAGACACAGAGACACTGAGACACTGAGACTCTGAGACACTGAGACACAAAGACACTGAGATAAGGAGGCACAGGGACTCTGAGACTCTGAGACTCTGAGATTCTGAGACACAGAGACACTGAGAGACTGAGACACAAAACTTTAAGACACGGAGACACTGAGACTCTGAGACAATGAAACACAAAGACACTGAGACACTGAGACTCAGACACTGAGACACAAAGACAGAGACACAGAGACAATGAGGCACAGAGACACTGAAACACTGAGACACAGAGACACTGAGGCACAGAGACACTGAGACACAGATACACTGAGACACTGAGACTCTGAGAAACTGAGACACTGAGACACAGAGACACTGAGACACAGAGACACTGTGACACTGAGGCACACAGACACTCAACACAGAGACAAAGTGACACTGAGTGTCTGAGACATTGACACACTGAGACTCTGAGACATTGAAACACTGAGACACAGAAACACTGAGACACAGAGAAACTGAGACACAGAGACTCTGAGACACTGAGACACAGAGACACTGAGACACTGACACACAGAGACACTGCGGCACAGAGACACTGAGACACAGATACACTGAGACACTGAGACTCTGAGAAACTGAGACACTGAGGCACAGTGATACTGAGAAACAGATTCAATGAGACTCTAAGACACTGTGACACTGAAGGCACAGGGACACTCAGACAGATAGACACTGAGACACTGAGTCTCTGAGACACTGATAAACTGAGACACAGGGACACAGAGACACTGTGACTCTGAGAACCTGAGACACAGAGACACTGGGACACAGAGACACTGAGACTCTGAGACACTGAGAAACAAAGACACTGAGACACTGAGACTCTGAGAATCTGAGACATTGAGTCACTGAGGCACAGAGACACAGAAAAACAGAGACACTGAGACTCTGAGACACTGTGACACAGAGACACTGAGACACTGAGACTCTGAGACGCTGAGACACTGAGGCTCAGTGATACTGAGACACAGATTCACTGAGACTCGAAGACACAGAAACACTGAAAATCTGAGACACTGAGGCACAGAGTCACTGAGACACAGAGACACTGAGACTCTGAGACACTGAGACACTGAGACACAGAGACACTGGGACACAGAGACACTGAGTCTCAGAGACACTGAGGCACAGAGTCACTGAGACACAGAGACACTGAGACTCTGAGACTCTGAGACACTGAGACACAGAGACACTGAGACACAGAGACACTGTGACACTGAGGCACAGAGACACTCAACACAGAGACAAAGTGACACTGAGTGTCTGAGACACTGAGACACATGAAAACTGAGACTCTGAGACATTGAGACACTGAGACACAGAGACACTGAGACACAGAGACATTGAGACACTGAGACACAGAGACACTGAGACACAGAGACACTGAGACACAACGACATTGAGACACTGAGACACAGAGACATTGAGCAACAGAGACACTGGGACACAGAGACACTGAGACTCTGAGACACTGAGACACTGAGACACTGAGACACAGAGACACTGTGACACTGAGGCACAGAGACACTCAACACAGAGACAAAGTGACACTGAGTGTCTGAGGCATTGATACACTGAGACATTGAGACTCTGAGACATTGAGAGACTGAGACACAGAAATACTGAGACACAGAGACACTGAGACACAGAGACACAGAGACACTGAGACACAGAGACACTGAGACATTGAGACACAGAGACATTGAGACACTGAGACACTGTGACACTGAGGCACAGAGACACTCAGACAAAGAGACAAAGAGACACTGAGTCAATGAGACACTGATACACTGAGACTATGAGACACAGAGACACTAAAACTCTGATACACTGAGTCACTGGGACACAGAGACATGGAGACAGAGAGACAGAGAGACACTGAATCTCTGAGACACTGTGACTCTGAGACACTGCGGCTCAGAGACTCTCAGACAGAGAGACACCGAGGCACAGATTCTCTGAGACACTAAGACACAGAGACAAAGAGACTGTGAGACACTGAGACACTGAGACACAAAGAATTGAGACCCTGAGACACAGATACACAGAGACTCTGAGACACTGAGACACTGAGAGACAGAGACACTGAGACGCTGAACACTAAGACAAAGAGACACTGAGACACAGAGACACTGAGACGCTGAGACGCTGAGACTCTGAGACACTGAGACACTGAGACACAGAGACACTGAGACACTGAACACTGAGACACAGAGACACTGAGACACAGAGACACTGAGACACTGAGACTCTGAGATACTCACTGACAGAAATACTGAGACAGAGAGACACAGAGACAATGAGACAAAGAGACACTGAGACTCTGAGACACTGAGACACAGAGACAATGAAACACTGAGACACAGATACATTGAGAAACTGAGACACTGTGACACTGAGGCACAGAGACACTCAGACACAGAGACAAAGAGACATTGAGTCAATGAGACACTGATACACTGAGACACTGAGACACTGAGACACAGAGACACTGAGACTTTGAGACACTGAGACACAGAGTTACTGAGATTCTGAGACTCTGAGATACAGAGGCACAGAGACACTGAGAAAATGAGACTTTGTGACACTGAGACTCTGAGACACAAACGCACAGAGACTCTGAGCCTCTGAGACACAGAGGCACAGAGACACTGAGACACTGAGACACAGAGACACGGAGACACTGAGACACTGAGACACAGAGACACTGTGACTCTAAGACACTGAGGCAATGAGACACTGAGGCACAGTAACACTGAGACAATGAGACACAAAACTTTGAAACACAGAGACACTGAGTCTCTGAGACACTGAGACACAAAGACACTGGGACACTGAGACTCTGAGACACTGAGACAAAAAGACAAGTGGCACTGATACACTGAGACTCTGAGATACTGAGACTCTGAGATACTGAGACTCAGAGACACTGAGACACTGAGGCACAGACACACGGAGACTCTGAGACACTGAGACACAGAGACACTGAGATAATGAGGCACAGACACACTGAGACTCTGAGACACTGAGACTCTGAGACACTGAACACAAAGACTTTGAGACACTGAGACACAGAGACACTGAGACTCTGAGACACTGTGACACAGAGACACTGAGACGCTGAACACTAAGACACAGAGACACTCAGACACTGAATACTGAGACACAGAGACACAGATACACAGAGACACTGAGAGTCTGAGACACTGAGACTCTGAGACACTGAGACACAGAAATACTCAGACACAGAGACACTGAGACACAGAGACAATGAGACACAGAGACACTGAGACTCTGAGACACTGAGACACAGAGACAATGAAACACTGAGACACAGATACATTGAGACACTGAGACACTGTGACACTGAGGCACAGAAACACTCAGACACAGAGACAAAGAGACATTGAGTCAATGAGACACTGATACACTGAGACACTGAGACACAGAGACACTGAGACTTTGAGACACTGAGACACAGAGATACTGAGATTCTGAGACTCTGAGAAACAGAGGCACAGAAACACTGAGACAATGAGACTTTGGGACACTGAGACACAGAGACACTGAGACTCTGAGACACAAATGCACAGAGACTCTGAGACTCTGAGACACAGAGGCAAAAATACACTGAGACACAGAGACACTGTGACACAGAGACACAGAGACACTGAGACACTGAGACACTAAGACACAGAGACACTGTGACTCTGAGACAGTGAGGCAATGAGACACTGAGGCACAGAGACACTGAGACACTGAGACACAAAACTTTGAGACACAGAGACACTGAGACACTGAGACTCAGACACTGAGACACTGAGACACTGAGGCACCAAGACACAGAGACTCTGAGACACAGAGACACTGAGACACAGAGACATTGAGTCACTGAGGCACAGAGACACAGAAAAACAGAGACACTGAGACTCTGAGACACTGTGACGCAGAGACACTGAGAGTCTGATAGACTGAGGCACAGAGACACTGAGACACTGAGGCACCAAGACACAGAGACTCTGAGACACAGAGACACTGAGACACAGAGACACTGAGATTCTGATACATTGAGACACAGAGATAATGATGCACCAATACACAGAGACACAGAGACACAGAGACACTGAGGCACAGAGACACCGAGACACTGAGACACAGAGACACTGAGACACAGAGACATTGAGTCACTGAGGCACAGAGACACAGAAAAACAGAGACACTGAGACTCTGAGACACTGTGACGCAGAGACACTGAGAGTCTGATAGACTGAGGCACAGAGACACTGAGACACTGAGACACTGAGGCACCAAGACACAGAGACTCTGAGACACAGAGACACTGAGACACAGAGACACTGAGATTCTGATACATTGAGACACAGAGATAATGACGCACCAATACACAGAGACACAGAGACACAGAGACACTGAGGCACAGAGACACTGAGACACAGAGACACAGAGACACAGAGACACTGAGGCACAGAGACATTGAGACACAGAGACACTGAGACACTGAGACTCAGACACTGAGACACTGAGACACTGAGGCACCAAGGCACAGAGACTCTGAGACACAGAGACACTGAGACACAGAGACATAGAGACACTGAGATTTTGATACATTGAGTCACAGAGATAATGACGCACCAATACACAGAGACACAGAGACACTGAGGCACAGAGACACTGAGACACAGAGACACTGAGGCACAGAGACATTGAGACACAGAGACACTGAGACACTGAGGCTCAGACGCTGAGACTCTGTGACACAGACACAGAGACAGTGAGACTCTGAGAAACTGAGACACTGAGGCACAGAGACACTGAGGCACAGAGACACTGAGACACAGAGACAGAGACACTGAGGCACTGAGGCACAGAGACATTGAGACACAGAGACATAGAGACACTGAAACTCTGAGACACTGAGAATCAGAGTCTCTGAGACACAGATACACTGAGGCACAAAGACACTGAGACACAGAGACACTGATACACTGAGACCCTGAGACACTGAGAATTTGAGATATTAAGACACTGAGGCACAGATACACTGAGTCTCTGAGACACAGAGTCACAGAGACACTGAGACACAGAGACACTGAGAGTCTGAGACACTGAGGCACAGAGACACTCAGACAGAGAGACACTGAGACAATGAGGCACCAAGACACAGAGACTCTGAGAGATTGAGACTCTGAGACTCAGAGACACTGAGACACAGTAACACAGCGACACAGAGACAATGAGGTACAGAGATACAGAGACACTGAGGCACAGAGGCACAGAGACACTGAGACACTGAGACACAGGTACACAGAGACATTGAGACTCTGAGACACTGAGGCACAGAGACACCGAGACACAGAAACATAGAGACACTGAAACACTGAGACACAGAGACTCTGAGACTTAGAGACACAGAGACACATACTCACTGAAACTCTGAGTCATTGAGACACTGGGACACAGAGGCACTGAGACAGAGAGAAACAGAGACACTGAATCTCTGAGACACTGATACACTGAGACACAGAGATACTGTGACTCTGAGACACTGAGACACTGAGACACAGAGACACAGAGACACTGAGACACTGAGACACAAAGAATTGAGACTCTGAGACACAGAGACACAGAAACAAAGATACACTGAGACTCTGAGACACTCAGACACAGAGGCATAGAGACACTGAAACTCTGAGACACAGAGACACTGGGACACAGAGACACTGAGACACAGAGACTCTGAGACACTGAGGCAATGAGACACTGAGGCACAGAGACACTGAGACACAGAGTCACTGAGACTCTGAGACACTGAGACACTGCGACACTGTGACACTGAGGCACAGAGAAACTCAGACACAGAGACACAGAGACACAGAGACACAGAGACACTGAGACACTGAGACACTGAGGCTCTGAGATACTGAGACACAGAGGCACTGAGAATCTGTGACACTGAGACACTGAGGCACAGGGACACTGAGACACTGAGACTCTGAGACATTGAGACACTGTGACACTGAGGCACAGAGACTCTCAGACAGAGAGACACCGAGGCACTGATTCTCTGAGACACTAAGACACAGAGACAAAGGGACTGTGAAACACTGAGACACAGAGATACTGGGACATAGAGACACTGACAGTCTGAGACACGGAGACACAGAGACACTGAGACACTGTGACACTGAGACACTGAGACACAGAGACAGAGACACTGAGACACGGTGACACTGAGGCACAGAGACATTCAGACACAGAGACACAGAGACACTGAGACTCTGAGACAATGAGACACTGAGATACTGAGGCACAGAGACACTGAGGCTCTGAGACACTGAGACACAAAGACACTGAGTCACTGAGACTCTGAGACACTGAGACACAAAGACACAGAGACACAGAGACAATGAGGCACAGAGACACTGAGACACAGATAAACTGAGACACTGAGACTCTGAGACGCTGAGACACTGAGGCACAGTGATACTGAGATACAGATTCACTGAGACTCTAAGACACTGAGACATTGAAAATCTGACACACTGATAAACTGAGACACTGAGTCTCTGAGCCACTGATAAAATGAGACACAGAGACACTGATACACTGAGACTCTGAGACACTGAGACTCAGAGACATTGAGTCACTGAGGCACAGAGACACAGAAAAACAGACACACAGAGACTCTGAGACACTGTGACGCAGAGACACTGAGAGTCTGATAGACTGAGGCACAGAGACACTGAGACACTGAGGCACCAAGACACAGAGACTCTGAGACTCTGATACATTGAGACACAGAGATAATGACGCACCAATACACAGAGATACAGAGACACTGAGGCACAGAGACACTGAGACACTGAGACACAGAGACACAGAGACACAGAGACACTGAGGCACAGAGACATTGAGACACAGAGACACTGAGACTCAGACACTGATACACTGAGACACTGAGGCACCAAGACACAGAGACTCTGAGACACTGAGACACAGAGACATAGAGACACTGAGATTCTGATACATTGAGACACAGAGATAATGACGCACCAATACACAGATACACTGAGGCACAGAGACACTGAGACACTGAGACACAGAGACAGTGAGACTCTGAGACACTGAGACACTGAGGCACAGAGACACTGAGGCACAGAGACACTGAGACACAGAGACAGAGGCACTGAGGCACAGAGACATTGAGACAGAGAGACATAGAGACACTGAAACTCTGAGACACTGAGAATCAGAGTCTCTGAGACACATGTACACTGAGGCACAGAGACACTGAGACACAGAGACACTGATTCACTGAGACCCTGAGACACTGAGAGTTTGAGATATTAAGACACTGAGGCACAGATACACTGAGTCTCTGAGACACAGAGACACAGACACACAGAGACACTGAGACACAGAGACACTGAGAGTCTGAGACACTGAGGCACAGAGACATTCAGACAGAGAGACACTGAGACACTGAGGCACCAAGACACAGAGACTCTCAGAGATTGAGATTCTGAGACTCAGAGACACTGAGACACAGTAACACAGCGACACAGAGACAATGAGGTACAGAGATACAGAGACACTGAGGCACAGAGGCACAGAGACACTGAGACACAGAGACACAGGTACACAGAGACATTGAGACTCTGAGACACTGTGGCACAGAGACACCGAGACACAGAAACATAGAGACACTGAAACACTGAGACACAGAGACTCTGAGACTTAGAGACACAGAGACACAGACTCAATGAAACTCTGAGACACTGAAACACTGGGACACAGGGGAGCTGAGACAGAGAGACACAGAGACACTGAATCTCTGAGACACTGATACACTGAGACACAGAGATACTGTGACTCTGAGACACTGAGACACAGAGACACAGAGACACTGAGACACTGAGACACAAAGAATTGAGACCCTGAGACACAGAGACACAGAAACAAAGATACACTGAGACTCTGAGACACACAGACACAGAGACACTGAAACTCTGAGACACTGAGATACTGGGACACAGAGACACTGAGACACAGAGACTCTGAGACACAAAGTCACTGAGACTCTGAGACACAGAGACACTGAGACACTGACGCAATGAGACACTGAGGCACAGAGACACTGAGACACAAAGTCACTGAGACTCTGAGACACAGAGACACTGAGACACTGAGACACTGAGTCTCTGAGACACTGATAAACTGAGACACAGGGACACAGAGACACTGTGACTCTGAGAACCTGAGACACAGAGACACTGGGACACAGAGACACTGAGAATCTGTGACACTGAGACACAGAGACACAGAGACACTGAGACACAGAGACACTGAGACATTGAGACACAGAGACATTGAGACACTGAGACACTGTGACACTGAGGCATAGAGACACTCAGACAAAGAGACAAAGAGACACTGAGTCAATGAGACACTGATACACTGAGAATATGAGACACAGAGACACTGAAACTATGAGACACTGAGTCACTGGGACACAGAGACACGGAGACAGAGAGACACAGAGACACTGAATCTCTGAGACACTGTGACTCTGAGACACTGCGGCTCAGAGACTCTCAGACAGAGAGACACCGAGGCACTGATTCTCTGAGACACTAAGACACAGAGACAAAGAGACTGTGAGACACTGAGACACAAAGAATTGAGACACAGAGACACAGAGACACTGAGGCACAGAGACACTGAGACTCTGAGATACTGACTCACAGAAATACTGAGACACAGAGACACTGAGACACAGAGACAATGAGACAAAGAGACACTGAGACTCTGAGACACTGAGACACAGAGACACTGAGACATAGAGATATTGAGACACTGTGACACTGTGACACTGTGACACTGAGGCACAGAGACAGTCAGACACAGAGACAAAGAGACATTGAGTCAATGAGACACTGATACACTGAGACACTGAGACACTGAGACACAGAGACACTGAGACTTTGAGACACGGAGACACAGAGATACTGAGATTCTGAGACTCTGAGATACAGAGGCACGGAGACACTGAGACAATGAGACTTCGGGACACTGAGACACAGAGACACTGAGACTCTGAGACACAAACGCACAGAGACTCTGAGACTCTGAGACACAGAGGCACAGAGACACTGAGACACAGAGACACGGAGACACTGAGACACTGAGACACAGAGACACTGTGACTCTGAGGCACTGAGGCAATGCGACACTGAGGCACAGTAACACTGAGACACTGAGACACAAAACTTTGAGACACAGAGACACTGAGACTCTGAGACACTGAGGCACAGACACACTGAGACACTGAGACACAGAGACACTGAGATAATGAGGCACAGACACACTGAGACTCTGAGACACTGAGACTCTGAGACACTGAACACAAAGACTTTGAGACACTGAGACACAGAGACACTGAGACTCTGAGACACTGAGACACAGAGACACTGAGATGCTGAACATTAAGACACAGAGACACTGAGACACAGAGACACAGAGACACTGAGAGTCTGAGACACTGAGACTCTGAGACACTGAGACACAGAAATACTCAGACACAGAGACACTGAGACACAGAGACAATGAGACACAGAGACACTGAGACTCTGAGACACTGAGACACAGAGACAATGAAACACTGAGACACAGATACATTGAGACACTGAGACACTGTGACACTGAGGCACAGAGACACTCAGACACAGAGACAAAGAGACATTGAGTCAATGAGACACTGATACACTGAGACACTGAGACACAGAGACACTGAGACTTTGAGACACTGAGACACAGAGATACTGAGATTCTGAGACTCTGAGATACAGAGGCACAGAAACACTGAGACACTGAGACTTTGGGACACTGAGACACAGAGACACTGAGACTCTGAGAACCTGAGACACAGAGACACTGGGACACAGAGACACTGAGAAAATGAGACACTGAGACACAGAGACACTGAGACACAGAGACACTGAGACATTGAGACACAGAGACATTGAGACACTGAGACACTGTGACACTGAGGCACAGAGACACTCAGACAAAGAGACAAAGAGACACTGAGTCAATGAGACACTGATACACTGAGAATATGAGATACAGAGACACTGAAACTCTGAGACACTGAGTCACTGGGACACAGAGACACGGAGACAGAGAGACACAGAGACACTGAATCTCTGAGACACTGTGACTCTGAGACACTGCGGCTCAGAGACTCTCAGACAGAGAGACACCGAGGCACTGATTCTCTGAGACACTAAGACACAGAGACAAAGAGACTGTGAGACTCTGAGACACTGAGACACAAAGAATTGAGACCCTGAGACACAGATACACAGAGACTCTGAGACACTGAGACACTGAGACACAGAGACACTGAGACACTGAACACTGAGACACAGAGACACTGAGACACTGAGACTCTGAGACACTGAGACAAAAAACACAGTGACACTGATACACTGAGACGCTGAGATACTGAGACTCAGAGACACTGAGACACTGAGGCACAGACACACTGAGACACTGAGACACAGAGACACTGAGACTCTGAGACACTGAGACACAGGGACGCTGAGACGCTGAACACTAAGACACAGAGACACTGAGACACTGAACACTGAGACACAGAGACACAGAGACACTGAGAGTCTGAGACACTGAGACTCTGAGACACTGAGACACAGAAATACTCAGACACAGAGACACTGAGACACAGAGACAATGAGACACAGAGACACTGTTACTCTGAGACACAGAGACACAGACACAATGAAACACTGAGACACTGATACATTGAGACACTGAGACACTGTGACACTGAGGCACAGAGACACTCAGACACAGAGACAAAGAGATATTGAGTCAATGAGACACTGATACACTGAGACACTGAGACACAGAGACACTGAGACTTTGAGACACTGAGACACAGAGATACTGAGATTCTGAGAGTCTGAGATACAGAGGCACAGAAACACTGAGACAATGAGACTTTGTGACACTGAGACACAGAGTCACTGAGACTCTGAGACACAAATGCACAGAGACTCTGAGACTGTGAGACATAGAGGCAAAAATACACTGAGACACAGAGCCACTGTGACACAGAGACACTGAGACACTGAGACACTAAGACACAGAGACACTGTGACTCTGAGACACTGAGGCAATGAGACACTGAGGCACAGAGACACTGAGACACTGAGACACAAAACTTTGAGACACAGAGACACTGAGACACTGAGACTCTGAGACACTGAGACACAAAGACACTGAGATAAGGAGGCACAGGGACTCTGAGACTCTGAGACTCTGAGATTCTGAGACACAGAGACACTGAGAGACTGAGACACAAAACTTTAAGACACGGAGACACTGAGACTCTGAGACAATGAAACACAAAGACACTGAGACACTGAGACTCAGACACTGAGACACAAAGACAGAGACACAGAGACAATGAGGCACAGAGACACTGAAACACTGAGACACAGAGACACTGAGGCACAGAGACACTGAGACACAGATACACTGAGACACTGAGACTCTGAGAAACTGAGACACTGAGACACAGAGACACTGAGACACAGAGACACTGTGACACTGAGGCACACAGACACTCAACACAGAGACAAAGTGACACTGAGTGTCTGAGACATTGACACACTGAGACTCTGAGACATTGAAACACTGAGACACAGAAACACTGAGACACAGAGAAACTGAGACACAGAGACTCTGAGACACTGAGACACAGAGACACTGAGACACTGACACACAGAGACACTGCGGCACAGAGACACTGAGACACAGATACACTGAGACACTGAGACTCTGAGAAACTGAGACACTGAGGCACAGTGATACTGAGAAACAGATTCAATGAGACTCTAAGACACTGTGACACTGAAGGCACAGGGACACTCAGACAGATAGACACTGAGACACTGAGTCTCTGAGACACTGATAAACTGAGACACAGGGACACAGAGACACTGTGACTCTGAGAACCTGAGACACAGAGACACTGGGACACAGAGACACTGAGACTCTGAGACACTGAGAAACAAAGACACTGAGACACTGAGACTCTGAGAATCTGAGACATTGAGTCACTGAGGCACAGAGACACAGAAAAACAGAGACACTGAGACTCTGAGACACTGTGACACAGAGACACTGAGACACTGAGACTCTGAGACGCTGAGACACTGAGGCTCAGTGATACTGAGACACAGATTCACTGAGACTCGAAGACACAGAAACACTGAAAATCTGAGACACTGAGGCACAGAGTCACTGAGACACAGAGACACTGAGACTCTGAGACACTGAGACACTGAGACACAGAGACACTGGGACACAGAGACACTGAGTCTCAGAGACACTGAGGCACAGAGTCACTGAGACACAGAGACACTGAGACTCTGAGACTCTGAGACACTGAGACACAGAGACACTGAGACACAGAGACACTGTGACACTGAGGCACAGAGACACTCAACACAGAGACAAAGTGACACTGAGTGTCTGAGACACTGAGACACATGAAAACTGAGACTCTGAGACATTGAGACACTGAGACACAGAGACACTGAGACACAGAGACATTGAGACACTGAGACACAGAGACACTGAGACACAGAGACACTGAGACACAACGACATTGAGACACTGAGACACAGAGACATTGAGCAACAGAGACACTGGGACACAGAGACACTGAGACTCTGAGACACTGAGACACTGAGACACTGAGACACAGAGACACTGTGACACTGAGGCACAGAGACACTCAACACAGAGACAAAGTGACACTGAGTGTCTGAGGCATTGATACACTGAGACACTGAGACTCTGAGACATTGAGAGACTGAGACACAGAAATACTGAGACACAGAGACACTGAGACACAGAGACACAGAGACACTGAGACACAGAGACACTGAGACATTGAGACACAGAGACATTGAGACACTGAGACACTGTGACACTGAGGCACAGAGACACTCAGACAAAGAGACAAAGAGACACTGAGTCAATGAGACACTGATACACTGAGACTATGAGACACAGAGACACTAAAACTCTGATACACTGAGTCACTGGGACACAGAGACATGGAGACAGAGAGACAGAGAGACACTGAATCTCTGAGACACTGTGACTCTGAGACACTGCGGCTCAGAGACTCTCAGACAGAGAGACACCGAGGCACAGATTCTCTGAGACACTAAGACACAGAGACAAAGAGACTGTGAGACACTGAGACACTGAGACACAAAGAATTGAGACCCTGAGACACAGATACACAGAGACTCTGAGACACTGAGACACTGAGAGACAGAGACACTGAGACGCTGAACACTAAGACAAAGAGACACTGAGACACAGAGACACTGAGACGCTGAGACGCTGAGACTCTGAGACACTGAGACACTGAGACACAGAGACACTGAGACACTGAACACTGAGACACAGAGACACTGAGACACAGAGACACTGAGACACTGAGACTCTGAGATACTCACTGACAGAAATACTGAGACAGAGAGACACAGAGACAATGAGACAAAGAGACACTGAGACTCTGAGACACTGAGACACAGAGACAATGAAACACTGAGACACAGATACATTGACAAAATGAGACACTGTGACACTGAGGCACAGAGACACTCAGACACAGAGACAAAGAGACATTGAGTCAATGAGACACTGATACACTGAGACACTGAGACACAGAGACACTGAGACTTTGAGACACTGAGACACAGAGTTACTGAGATTCTGAGACTCTGAGATACAGAGGCACAGAGACACTGAGAAAATGAGACTTTGTGACACTGAGACACTGAGACTCTGAGACACAAACGCACAGAGACTCTGAGCCTCTGAGACACAGAGGCACAGAGACACTGAGACACTGAGACACAGAGACACGGAGACACTGAGACACTGAGACACAGAGACACAGTGACTCTAAGACACTGAGGCAATGAGACACTGAGGCACAGTAACACTGAGACACTGAGACACAAAACTTTGAAACACAGAGACACTGAGTCTCTGAGACACTGAGACACAAAGACACTGGGACACTGAGACTCTGAGACACTGAGACAAAAAGACAAGTGGCACTGATACACTGAGACTCTGAGATACTGAGACTCTGAGATACTGAGACTCAGAGACACTGAGACACTGAGGCACAGACACACGGAGACTCTGAGACACTGAGACACAGAGACACTGAGATAATGAGGCACAGACACACTGAGACTCTGAGACACTGAGACTCTGAGACACTGAACACAAAGACTTTGAGACACTGAGACACAGAGACACTGAGACTCTGAGACACTGTGACACAGAGACACTGAGACGCTGAACACTAAGACACAGAGACACTCAGACACTGAATACTGAGACACAGAGACACAGATACACAGAGACACTGAGAGTCTGAGACACTGAGACTCTGAGACACTGAGACACAGAAATACTCAGACACAGAGACACTGAGACACAGAGACAATGAGACACAGAGACACTGAGACTCTGAGACACTGAGACACAGAGACAATGAAACACTGAGACACAGATACATTGAGACACTGAGACACTGTGACACTGAGGCACAGAAACACTCAGACACAGAGACAAAGAGACATTGAGTCAATGAGACACTGATACACTGAGACACTGAGACACAGAGACACTGAGACTTTGAGACACTGAGACACAGAGATACTGAGATTCTGAGACTCTGAGAAACAGAGGCACAGAAACACTGAGACAATGAGACTTTGGGACACTGAGACACAGAGACACTGAGACTCTGAGACACAAATGCACAGAGACTCTGAGACTCTGAGACACAGAGGCAAAAATACACTGAGACACAGAGACACTGTGACACAGAGACACAGAGACACTGAGACACAGAGACACTGAGACACTAAGACACAGAGACACTGTGACTCTGAGACAGTGAGGCAATGAGACACTGAGGCACAGAGACACTGAGACACTGAGACACAAAACTTTGAGACACAGAGACACTGAGACACTGAGACTCAGACACTGAGACACTGAGACACTGAGGCACCAAGACACAGAGACTCTGAGACACAGAGACACTGAGGCACAGAGACATTGAGTCACTGAGGCACAGAGACACAGAAAAACAGAGACACTGCGACTCTGAGACACTGTGACGCAGAGACACTGAGAGTCTGATAGACTGAGGCACAGAGACACTGAGACACTGAGGCACCAAGACACAGAGACTCTGAGACACAGAGACACTGAGACACAGAGACACTGAGATTCTGATACATTGAGACACAGAGATAATGATGCACCAATACACAGAGACACAGAGACACAGAGACACTGAGGCACAGAGACACTGAGACACTGAGACACAGAGACGCTGAGACACAGAGACATTGAGTCACTGAGGCACAGAGACACAGAAAAACAGAGACACTGAGACTCTGAGACACTGTGACGCAGAGACACTGAGAGTCTGATAGACTGAGGCACAGAGACACTGAGACACTGAGACACTGAGGCACCAAGACACAGAGACTCTGAGACACAGAGACACTGAGACACAGAGACACTGAGATTCTGATACATTGAGACACAGAGATAATGACGCACCAATACACAGAGACACAGAGACACAGAGACACTGAGGCACAGAGACACTGAGACACAGAGACACAGAGACACAGAGACACTGAGGCACAGAGACATTGAGACACAGAGACACTGAGACACTGAGACTCAGACACTGAGACACTGAGACACTGAGGCACCAAGGCACAGAGACTCTGAGACACAGAGACACTGAGACACAGAGACATAGAGACACTGAGATTTTGATACATTGAGTCACAGAGATAATGACGCACCAATACACAGAGACACAGAGACACTGAGGCACAGAGACACTGAGACACAGAGACACTGAGGCACAGAGACATTGAGACACAGAGACACTGAGACACTGAGGCTCAGACGCTGAGACTCTGTGACACAGACACAGAGACAGTGAGACTCTGAGAAACTGAGACACTGAGGCACAGAGACACTGAGACACAGAGACAGAGACACTGAGGCACTGAGGCACAGAGACATTGAGACACAGAGACATAGAGACACTGAAACTCTGAGACACTGAGAATCAGAGTCTCTGAGACACAGATACACTGAGGCACAAAGACACTGAGACACAGAGACACTGATACACTGAGACCCTGAGACACTGAGAATTTGAGATATTAAGACACTGAGGCACAGATACACTGAGTCTCTGAGACACAGAGTCACAGAGACACTGAGACACAGAGACACTGAGAGTCTGAGACACTGAGGCACAGAGACACTCAGACAGAGAGACACTGAGACAATGAGGCACCAAGACACAGAGACTCTGAGAGATTGAGACTCTGAGACTCAGAGACACTGAGACACAGTAACACAGCGACACAGAGACAATGAGGTACAGAGATACAGAGACACTGAGGCACAGAGGCACAGAGACACTGAGACACTGAGACACAGAGACACAGGTACACAGAGACATTGAGACTCTGAGACACTGAGGCACAGAGACACCGAGACACAGAAACATAGAGATACTGAAACACTGAGACACAGAGACTCTGAGACTTAGAGACACAGAGACACATACTCACTGAAACTCTGAGTCATTGAGACACTGGGACACAGAGGCACTGAGACAGAGAGAAACAGAGACACTGAATCTCTGAGACACTGATACACTGAGACACAGAGATACTGTGACTCTGAGACACTGAGACACTGAGACACAGAGACACAGAGACACTGAGACACTGAGACACAAAGAATTGAGACTCTGAGACACAGAGACACAGAAACAAAGATACACTGAGACTCTGAGACACTCAGACACAGAGGCATAGAGACACTGAAACTCTGAGACACAGAGACACTGGGACACAGAGACACTGAGACACAGAGACACAGAGACTCTGAGACACTGGGACACAGAGACACTGAGACACAGAGACACAGAGACACAGAGACACTGAGACACAGAGTCACTGAGACTCTGAGACACTGAGACACTGCGACACTGTGACACTGAGGCACAGAGAAACTCAGACACAGAGACACAGAGACACAGAGACACTGAGACACTGAGACACTGAGGCTCTGAGATACTGAGACACAGAGGCACTGAGAATCTGTGACACTGAGACACTGAGGCACAGGGACACTGAGACACTGAGACTCTGAGACATTGAGACACTGTGACACTGAGGCACAGAGACTCTCAGACAGAGAGACACCGAGGCACTGATTCTCTGAGACACTAAGACACAGAGACAAAGGGACTGTGAAACACTGAGACACAGAGATACTGGGACATAGAGACACTGACAGTCTGAGACACGGAGACACAGAGACACTGAGACACTGTGACACTGAGACACTGAGACACAGAGACAGAGACACTGAGACACGGTGACACTGAGGCACAGAGACATTCAGACACAGAGACACAGAGACACTGAGACTCTGAGACAATGAGACACTGAGATACTGAGGCACAGAGACACTGAGGCTCTGAGACACTGAGACACAAAGACACTGAGTCACTGAGACTCTGAGACACTGAGACACAAAGACACAGAGACACAGAGACAATGAGGCACAGAGACACTGAGACACAGATAAACTGAGACACTGAGACTCTGAGACGCTGAGACACTGAGGCACAGTGATACTGAGGTACAGATTCACTGAGACTCTAAGACACTGAGACATTGAAAATCTGACACACTGATAAACTGAGACACTGAGTCTCTGAGCCACTGATAAAATGAGACACAGAGACACTTTGACTCTGAGACACTGAGACACTGAGGCACCAAGACACAGAGACTCTGAGACACAGAGACACTGAGGCACAGAGACATTGAGTCACTGAGGCACAGAGACACAGAAAAACAGAGACACTGCGACTCTGAGACACTGTGACGCAGAGACACTGAGAGTCTGATAGACTGAGGCACAGAGACACTGAGACACTGAGGCACCAAGACACAGAGACTCTGAGACACAGAGACACTGAGACACAGAGACACTGAGATTCTGATACATTGAGACACAGAGATAATGATGCACCAATACACAGAGACACAGAGACACAGAGACACTGAGGCACAGAGACACTGAGACACAGAGACACTGAGACACAGAGACATTGAGTCACTGAGGCACAGAGACACAGAAAAACAGAGACACTGAGACTCTGAGACACTGTGACGCAGAGACACTGAGAGTCTGATAGACTGAGGCACAGAGACACTGAGACACTGAGGCACCAAGACACAGAGACTCTGAGACACAGAGACACTGAGACACAGAGACACTGAGATTCTGATACATTGAGACACAGAGATAATGACGCACCAATACACAGAGACACAGAGACACAGAGACACTGAGGCACAGAGACACTGAGACACAGAGACACAGAGACACAGAGACACTGAGGCACAGAGACATTGAGACACAGAGACACTGAGACACTGAGACTCAGACACTGAGACACTGAGACACTGAGACACTGAGGCACCAAGGCACAGAGACTCTGAGACACAGAGACACTGAGACACAGAGACATAGAGACACTGAGATTTTGATACATTGAGTCACAGAGATAATGACGCACCAATACACAGAGACACAGAGACACTGAGGCACAGAGACACTGAGACACAGAGACACTGAGGCACAGAGACATTGAGACACAGAGACACTGAGACACTGAGGCTCAGACGCTGAGACTCTGTGACACAGACACAGAGACAGTGAGACTCTGAGAAACTGAGACACTGAGGCACAGAGACACTGAGACACAGAGACAGAGACACTGAGGCACTGAGGCACAGAGACATTGAGACACAGAGACATAGAGACACTGAAACTCTGAGACACTGAGAATCAGAGTCTCTGAGACACAGATACACTGAGGCACAAAGACACTGAGACACAGAGACACTGATACACTGAGACCCTGAGACACTGAGAATTTGAGATATTAAGACACTGAGGCACAGATACACTGAGTCTCTGAGACACAGAGTCACAGAGACACTGAGACACAGAGACACTGAGAGTCTGAGACACTGAGGCACAGAGACACTCAGACAGAGAGACACTGAGACAATGAGGCACCAAGACACAGAGACTCTGAGAGATTGAGACTCTGAGACTCAGAGACACTGAGACACAGTAACACAGCGACACAGAGACAATGAGGTACAGAGATACAGAGACACTGAGGCACAGAGGCACAGAGACACTGAGACACTGAGACACTGAGACACAGAGACACAGGTACACAGAGACATTGAGACTCTGAGACACTGAGGCACAGAGACACCGAGACACAGAAACATAGAGATACTGAAACACTGAGACACAGAGACTCTGAGACTTAGAGACACAGAGACACATACTCACTGAAACTCTGAGTCATTGAGACACTGGGACACAGAGGCACTGAGACAGAGAGAAACAGAGACATTGAATCTCTGAGACACTGATACACTGAGACACAGAGATACTGTGACTCTGAGACACTGAGACACTGAGACACAGAGACACAGAGACACTGAGACACTGAGACACAAAGAATTGAGACTCTGAGACACAGAGACACAGAAACAAAGATACACTGAGACTCTGAGACACTCAGACACAGAGGCATAGAGACACTGAAACTCTGAGACACAGAGACACTGGGACACAGAGACACTGAGACACAGAGACACAGAGACTCTGAGACACTGGGACACAGAGACACTGAGACACAGAGACACAGAGACACAGAGACACTGAGACACAGAGTCACTGAGACTCTGAGACACTGAGACACTGCGACACTGTGACACTGAGGCACAGAGAAACTCAGACACAGAGACACAGAGACACTGAGACACTGAGACACTGAGGCTCTGAGATACTGAGACACAGAGGCACTGAGAATCTGTGACACTGAGACACTGAGGCACAGGGACACTGAGACACTGAGACTCTGAGACATTGAGACACTGTGACACTGAGGCACAGAGACTCTCAGACAGAGAGACACCGAGGCACTGATTCTCTGAGACACTAAGACACAGAGACAAAGGGACTGTGAAACACTGAGACACAGAGATACTGGGACATAGAGACACTGACAGTCTGAGACACGGAGACACAGAGACACTGAGACACTGTGACACTGAGACACTGAGACACAGAGACAGAGACACTGAGACACGGTGACACTGAGGCACAGAGACATTCAGACACAGAGACACAGAGACACTGAGACTCTGAGACAATGAGACACTGAGATACTGAGGCACAGAGACACTGAGGCTCTGAGACACTGAGACACAAAGACACTGAGTCACTGAGACTCTGAGACACTGAGACACAAAGACACAGAGACACAGAGACAATGAGGCACAGAGACACTGAGACACAGATAAACTGAGACACTGAGACTCTGAGACGCTGAGACACTGAGGCACAGTGATACTGAGGTACAGATTCACTGAGACTCTAAGACACTGAGACATTGAAAATCTGACACACTGATAAACTGAGACACTGAGTCTCTGAGCCACTGATAAAATGAGACACAGAGACACTTTGACTCTGAGACACTGAGACACTGTGACACTGAGGCACAGAGACTCTCAGACAGAGAGACACCGAGGCACTGATTCTCTGAGACACTAAGACACAGAGACAAAGGGACTGTGAGACACTGAGACACAGAGATACTGGGACATAGAGACACTGACAGTCTGAGACACTGAGACACAGAGACACTGATACACTGAGACTCTGAGACACTGAGACTCAGAGACATTGAGTCACTGAGGCACAGAGACACAGAAAAACAGACACACAGAGACTCTGAGACACTGTGACGCAGAGACACTGAGAGTCTGATAGACTGAGGCACAGAGACACTGAGACACTGAGGCACCAAGACACAGAGACTCTGAGACACAGAGACACTGAGACACAGAGACACTGAGATTCTGATACATTGAGACACAGAGATAATGACGCACCAATACACAGAGATACAGAGACACTGAGGCACAGAGACACTGAGACACTGAGACACAGAGACACAGAGACACTGAGGCACAGAGACATTGAGACACAGACACACTGAGACTCAGACACTGAGACACTGAGACACTGAGGCACCAAGACACAGAGACTCTGAGACACTGAGACACAGAGACATAGAGACACTGAGAGTCTGATACATTGAGACACAGAGATAATGACGCACCAATACACAGAGACACTGAGGCACAGAGACACTGAGACACTGAGACACAGAGACAGTGAGACTCTGAGACACTGAGACACTGAGGCACAGAGACACTGAGGCACAGAGACACTGAGACACAGAGACAGAGGCACTGAGGCACAGAGACATTGAGACACAGAGACATAGAGACACTGAAACTCTGAGACACTGAGAATCAGAGTCTCTGAGACACATGTACACTGAGGCACAGAGACATTGAGACACAGAGACACTGATTCACTGAGACCCTGAGACACTGAGAGTTTGAGATATTAAGACACTGAGGCACAGATACACTGAGTCTCTGAGACACAGAGACACAGACACACAGAGACACTGAGACACAGAGACACTGAGAGTCTGAGACACTGAGGCACAGAGACATTCAGACAGAGAGACACTGAGACACTGAGGCACCAAGACACAGAGACTCTCAGAGATTGAGATTCTGAGACTCAGAGACACTGAGACACAGTAACACAGCGACACAGAGACAATGAGGTACAGAGATACAGAGACACTGAGGCACAGAGGCACAGAGGCACAGAGACACTGAGACACAGAGACACAGGTACACAGAGACATTGAGACTCTGAGACACTGTGGCACAGAGACACCGAGACACAGAAACATAGAGACACTGAAACACTGAGACACAGAGACTCTGAGACTTAAAGACACAGAGACACAGACTCAATGAAACTCTGAGACACTGAGACACTGGGACACAGGGGAGCTGAGACAGAGAGACACAGAGACACTGAATCTCTGAGACACTGATACACTGAGACACAGAGATACTGTGACTCTGAGACACTGAGACACAGAGACACAGAGACACAGAGACACTGAGACACTGAGACACAAAGAATTGAGACCCTGAGACACAGAGACACAGAAACAAAGATACACTGAGACTCTGAGACACACAGACACAGAGACACTGAAACTCTGAGACACTGAGATACTGGGACACAGAGACACTGAGACACAGAGACTCTGAGACACTGACGCAATGAGACACTGAGGCACAGAGACACTGAGACACAAAGTCACTGAGACTCTGAGACACAGAGACACTGAGACACTGAGACACTGAGTCTCTGAGACACTGATAAACTGAGACACAGGGACACAGAGACACTGTGACTCTGAGAACCTGAGACACAGAGACACTGGGACACAGAGACACTGAGAATCTGTGACACTGAGACACAGAGACACAGAGACACTGAGACACAGAGACATTGAGACATTGAGACACAGAGACATTGAGACACTGAGACACTGTGACACTGAGGCACAGAGACACTCAGACAAAGAGACAAAGAGACACTGAGTCAATGAGACACTGATACACTGAGAATATGAGACACAGAGACACTGAAACTATGAGACACTGAGTCACTGGGACACAGAGACACGGAGACAGAGAGACACAGAGACACTGAATCTCTGAGACACTGTGACTCTGAGACACTGCGGCTCAGAGACTCTCAGACAGAGAGACACCGAGGCACTGATTCTCTGAGACACTAAGACACAGAGACAAAGAGACTGTGAGACACTGAGACACAAAGAATTGAGACACAGAGACACAGAGACACTGAGGCACAGAGACACTGAGACTCTGAGATACTGACTCACAGAAATACTGAGACACAGAGACACTGAGACACAGAGACAATGAGACAAAGAGACACTGAGACTCTGAGACACTGAGACACAGAGACACTGAGACACTGAGACATAGAGATATTGAGACACTGAGACACTGTGACACTGAGGCACAGAGACAGTCAGACACAGAGACAAAGAGACATTGAGTCAATGAGACACTGATACACTGAGACACTGAGACACAGAGACACTGAGACTTTGAGACACGGAGACACAGAGATACTGAGATTCTGAGACTCTGAGATACAGAGGCACGGAGACACTGAGACAATGAGACTTTGGGACACTGAGAGACAGAGACACTGAGACTCTGAGACACAAACGCACAGAGACTCTGAGACTCTGAGACACAGAGGCACAGAGACACTGAGACACAGAGACACGGAGACACTGAGACACTGAGACACAGAGACACTGTGACTCTGAGGCACTGAGGCAATGCGACACTGAGGCACAGTAACACTGAGACACTGAGACACAAAACTTTGAGACACAGAGACACTGAGACTCTGAGACACTGAGACACAAAGACACTGAGACACTGAGACTCTGAGACACTGAGACAAAAAGACACAGTGACACTGATACACTGAGACTCTGAGATACTGAGACTCAGAGTCACTGAGACACTGAGGCACAGACACACTGAGACACTGAGACACAGAGACACTGAGATAATGAGGCACAGACACACTGAGACTCTGAGACACTGAGACTCTGAGACACTGAACACAAAGACTTTGAGACACTGAGACACAGAGACACTGAGACTCTGAGACACTGAGACACAGAGACACTGAGACGCTGAACATTAAGTCACAGAGACACTGAGACACTGAACACTGAGACGCAGAGACACAGAGACACTGAGAGTCTGAGACACTGAGACTCTGAGACACTGAGACACAGAAATACTCAGACACAGAGACACTGAGACACAGAGACAATGAGACACAGAGACACTGAGACTCTGAGACACTGAGACACAGAGAGAATGAAACACTGAGACACAGATACATTGAGACACTGAGACACTGTGACACTGAGGCACAGAGACACTCAGACACAGAGACAAAGAGACATTGAGTCAATGAGACACTGATACACTGAGACACTGAGACACAGAGACACTGAGACTTTGAGACACTGAGACACAGAGATACTGAGATTCTGAGACTCTGAGATACAGAGGCACAGAAACACTGAGACACTGAGACTTTGGGACACTGAGACACAGAGACACTGAGACTCTGAGAACCTGAGACACAGAGACACTGGGACACAGAGACACTGAGAAAATGAGACACTGAGACACAGAGACACTGAGACACAGAGACACTGAGACATTGAGACACAGAGACATTGAGACACTGAGACACTGTGACACTGAGGCACAGAGACACTCAGACAAAGAGACAAAGAGACACTGAGTCAATGAGACACTGATACACTGAGAATATGAGATACAGAGACACTGAAACTCTGAGACACTGAGTCACTGGGACACAGAGACACGGAGACAGAGAGACACAGAGACACTGAATCTCTGAGACACTGTGACTCTGAGACACTGCGGCTCAGAGACTCTCAGACAGAGAGACACCGAGGCACTGATTCTCTGAGACACTAAGACACAGAGACAAAGAGACTGTGAGACTCTGAGACACTGAGACACAAAGAATTGAGACCCTGAGACACAGATACACAGAGACTCTGAGACACTGAGACACTGAGACACTGAGACACTGAACACTGAGACACAGAGACACTGAGACACTGAGACTCTGAGACACTGAGACAAAAAACACAGTGACACTGATACACTGAGACGCTGAGATACTGAGACTCAGAGACACTGAGACACTGAGGCACAGACACACTGAGACACTGAGACACAGAGACACTGAGACTCTGAGACACTGAGACACAGAGACGCTGAGACGCTGAACACTAAGACACAGAGACACTGAGACACTGAACACTGAGACACAGAGACACAGAGACACTGAGAGTCTGAGACACTGAGACTCTGAGACACTGAGACACAGAAATACTCAGACACAGAGACACTGAGACACAGAGACAATGAGACACAGAGACACTGTTACTCTGAGACACAGAGACACAGAGACAATGAAACACTGAGACACAGATACATTGAGACACTGAGACACTGTGACACTGAGGCACAGAGACACTCAGACACAGAGACAAAGAGATATTGAGTCAATGAGACACTGATACACTGAGACACTGAGACACAGAGACACTGAGACTTTGAGACACTGAGACACAGAGATACTGAGATTCTGAGAGTCTGAGATACAGAGGCACAGAAACACTGAGACAATGAGACTTTGTGACACTGAGACACAGAGTCACTGAGACTCTGAGACACAAATGCACAGAGACTCTGAGACTGTGAGACATAGAGGCAGAAATACACTGAGACACAGAGCCACTGTGACACAGAGACACTGAGACACTGAGACACTAAGACACAGAGACACTGTGACTCTGAGACACTGAGGCAATGAGACACTGAGGCACAGAGACACTGAGACACTGAGACACAAAACTTTGAGACACAGAGACACTGAGACACTGAGACTCTGAGACACTGAGACACAAAGACACTGAGATAAGGAGGCACAGGGACTCTGAGACTCTGAGACTCTGAGATTCTGAGACACTGAGAGACTGAGACACAAAACTTTAAGACACGGAGACACTGAGACTCTGAGACAATGAAACACAAAGACACTGAGACACTGAGACTCAGACACTGAGACACAAAGACAGAGACACAGAGACAATGAGGCACAGAGACACTGAAACACTGAGACACAGAGACACTGAGGCACAGAGACACAGAGACACAGAAAAACAGAGACACTGAGACTCTGAGACACTGTGACACAGAGACACTGAGACACTGAGACTCTGAGACGCTGAGACACTGAGGCACAGTGATACTGAGACACAGATTCACTGAGACTCGAAGACACAGAAACACTGAAAATCTGAGACACTGAGGCACAGAGTCACTGAGACACAGAGACACTGAGACTCTGAGACACTGAGACACTGAGACACAGAGACACTGGGACACAGAGACACTGAGTCTCAGAGACACTGAGGCACAGAGACACTGAGACACAGAGACACTGTGACACTGAGGCACAGAGACACTCAACACAGAGACAAAGTGACACTGAGTGTCTGAGACACTGAGACTCATGAAAACTGAGACTCTGAGACATTGAGACACTGAGACACAGAGACACTGAGACACAGAGACATTGAGACACTGAGACACAGAGACACTGAGACACAGAGACACTGAGACACAAAGACACTGAGACACTGAGACACAGAGACATTGAGCAACAGAGACACTGGGACACAGAGACACTGAGACTCTGAGACACTGAGACACTGAGACACTGAGACACAGAGACTCTGTGACACTGAGGCACAGAGACACTCAACACAGAGACAAAGTGACACTGAGTGTCTGAGGCATTGATACACTGAGACACTGAGACTCTGAGACATTGAGAGACTGAGACACAGAAATACTGAGACACAGAGACACTGAGGCACAGAGACACAGAGACACTGAGACACAGAGACACTGAGACATTGAGACACAGAGACATTGAGACACTGAGACACTGTGACACTGAGGCACAGAGACACTCAGACAAAGAGACAAAGAGACACTGAGTCAATGAGACACTGATACACTGAGACTATGAGACACAGAGACACTAAAACTCTGATACACTGAGTCACTGGGACACAGAGACATGGAGACAGAGAGACACAGAGACACTGAATCTCTGAGACACTGTGACTCTGAGACACTGCGGCTCAGAGACTCTCAGACAGAGAGACACCGAGGCACTGATTCTCTGAGACACTAAGACACAGAGACAAAGAGACTGTGAGACACTGAGACACTGAGACACAAAGAATTGAGACCCTGAGACACAGATACACAGAGACTCTGAGACACTGAGACACTGAGAGACAGAGACACTGAGACGCTGAACACTAAGACAAAGAGACACTGAGACACAGAGACACTGAGACGCTGAGACGCTGAGACTCTGAGACACTGAGACACTGAGACACAGAGACACTGAGACACTGAACATTGAGACACAGAGACACTGAGACACAGAGACACTGAGACACTGAGACTCTGAGATACTCACTGACAGAAATACTGAGACAGAGAGACACAGAGACAATGAGACAAAGAGACACTGAGACTCTGAGACACTGAGACACAGAGACAATGAAACACTGAGACACAGATACATTGAGAAACTGAGACACTGTGACACTGAGGCACAGAGACACTCAGACACAGAGACAAAGAGACATTGAGTCAATGAGACACTGATACACTGAGACACTGAGACACTGAGACACAGAGACACTGAGACTTTGAGACACTGAGACACAGAGTTACTGAGATTCTGAGACTCTGAGATACAGAGGCACAGAGACACTGAGAAAATGAGACTTTGTGACACTGAGACACTGAGACTCTGAGACACAAACGCACAGAGACTCTGAGCCTCTGAGACACAGAGGCACAGAGACACTGAGACACTGAGACACAGAGACACGGAGACACTGAGACACTGAGACACAGAGACACTGTGACTCTAAGACACTGAGGCAATGAGACACTGAGGCACAGTAACACTGAGACACTGAGACACAGAGACACTGAGACACTGAACACTGAGACACAGAGACACAGAGACACTGAGGCACAGAGACACTGAGACTCTGAGATACTGACTCACAGAAATACTGAGACACTGAGACACAGAGACAATGAGACAAAGAGACACTGAGACTCTGAGACACTGAGACACAGAGACACTGAGACACTGAGACACAGAGACATTGAGACACTGAGACACTGTGACACTGAGGCACAGAGACAGTCAGACACAGAGACAAGGAGACATTGAGTCAATGAGACACTGATACACTGAGACACTGAGACACAGAGACACTGAGACTTTGAGACACTGAGACACAGAGATACTGAGATTCTGAGACTCTGAGATACAGAGGCACGGAGACACTGAGACAATGAGACTTTGGGACACTGAGACACAGAGACACTGAGACTCTGAGACACAAACGCACAGAGACTCTGAGCCTCTGAGACACAGAGGCAAAAATACACTGAGACACAGAGACACTGTGACACTGAGACACAGAGACACTGAGACTCTGAGACACAGAGGCACAGAGACACTGAGACACTGAGACACAGAGACACTGAGACACTGAGACACTGAGACACTGTGACTCTGAGGCACTGAGGCAATGCGACACTGAGGCACAGTAACACTGAGACACAAAATTTTGAGACACTGAGACTCTGAGACACTGAGACAAAAAGACACAGTGACACTGATACACTGAGACTCTGAGATACTGAGACTCAGAGACACTGAGACACTGAGGCACAGACACACTGAGACACTGAGACACAGAGACACTGAGATAATGAGGCACAGACACACTGAGACTCTGAGACACTGAGACTCTGAGACACTGAACACAAAGACTTTGAGACACTGAGACACAGAGACACTGAGACTCTGAGACACTGAGACACAGAGACACTGAGATGCTGAACATTAAGACACAGAGACACTGAGACACAGAGACACAGAGACACTGAGAGTATGAGACACTGAGACTCTGAGACACTGAGACACAGAAATACTCAGACACAGAGACACTGAGACACAGAGACAATGAAACACTGAGACTCAGATACATTGAGACACTGAGACACTGTGACACTGAGGCACAGAGACACTCAGACACAGAGACAAAGAGACATTGAGTCAATGAGACACTGATACACTGAGACTTTGAGACACTGAGACACAGAGATACTGAGACTCTGAGATACAGAGGAACAGAAACACTGAGACAATGAGTCTTTGGGACACTGAGACTCTGAGACACTGAGACACAGAGACACTGAGACGCTGAACACTAAGACACAGAGACACTGAGACACAGAGACACTGAGACGCTGAGACTCTGAGACACTGAGACACAGAGACACTGAGACACTGAACACTGAGACACAGAGACACTGAGACACTGAGACTCTGAGACACTGAGACAAAAAGACACAGTGACACTGATACACTGAGACGCTGAGATACTGAGACTCAGAGACACTGAGACACTGAGGCACAGACACACTGAGACACTGAGACACAGAGACACTGAGACTCTGAGACACTGAGACACAGAGACACTGAGACGCTGAACACTAAGACACAGAGACACTGAAACACTGAACACTGAGACACAGAGACACAGAGACACTGAGAGTCTGAGACACTGAGACTCTGAGACACTGAGACACAGAAATACTCAGACACAGAGACACTGAGACACAGAGACAATGAAACACTGAGACACAGATACATTGAGACACTGAGACACTGTGACACTGAGGCATAGAGACACTCAGACACAGAGACAAAGAGACATTGAGTCAATGAGACACTGATACACTGAGACACTGAGACACAGAGACACTGAGACTTTGAGACACTGAGACACAGAGATACTGAGATACTGAGAGTCTGAGATACAGAGGCACAGAAACACTGAGAC
Organism: Prionace glauca; assembly: GCA_037974335.1. Classification (NCBI taxonomy): domain Eukaryota; kingdom Metazoa; phylum Chordata; class Chondrichthyes; order Carcharhiniformes; family Carcharhinidae; genus Prionace; species Prionace glauca. The sequence continues at coordinate 49,861 of JBBMRE010000232.1, read as the reverse complement.
AATGAGACATTGTGACACTGAGACACAGAGTCACTGAGACTCTGAGACACAAATGCACAGAGACTCTGAGACTGTGAGACATAGAGGCAAAAATACACTGAGACACAGAGCCACTGTGACACAGAGACACAGAGACACTGAGACACTGAGACACTAAGACACAGAGACACTGTGACTCTGAGACACTGAGGCAATGAGACACTGAGGCACAGAGACACTGAGACAATGAGACACAAAACTTTGAGACACAGAGACACTGAGACTCTGAGACACTGAGACACAAAGACACTGAGATAAGGAGGCACAGGGACTCTGAGACTCTGAGACTCTGAGATTCTGAGACACAGAGACACTGAGAGACTGAGACACAAAACTTTAAGACACGGAGACACTGAGACTCTGAGACAATGAGACACAAAGACACAGAGACACTGAGACTCAGACACTGAGACACAAAGACAGAGACACAGAGACAATGAGGCACAGAGACACTGAGACACTGAGACACTGAGGCACCAAGACACAGAGACACTGAGACACAGAGACACTGAGACACAGAGACACTGTGACACTGAGGCACACAGACACACAACACAGAGACAAAGTGACACTGAGTGTCTGAGACATTGACACACTGAGACTCTGAGACATTGAGACACTGAGACACAGAAACACTGAGACACAGAGAAACTGAGACACAGAGACTCTGAGACACTGAGACACAGAGACACTGCGGCACAGAGACACTGAGACACAGATACACTGAGACACTGAGACTCTGAGAAACTGAGACACTGAGGCACAGTGATACTGAGAAACAGATTCAATGAGACTCTAAGACACTGTGACACTGAAGGCACAGGGACACTCAGACAGATAGACATTGAGACACTGAGTCTCTGAGACACTGATAAACTGAGACACAGGGACACAGAGACACTGTGACTCTGAGAACCTGAGACCCAGAGACACTGGGACACAGAGACACTGAGACTCTGAGACACTGAGAAACAAAGACACTGAGACACTGAGACTCTGAGAATCTGAGACATTGAGTCACTGAGGCACAGAGACACAGAAAAACAGAGACACTGAGACTCTGAGACACTGTGACACAGAGACACTGAGACACTGAGACTCTGAGACGCTGAGACACTGAGGCACAGTGATACTGAGACACAGATTCACTGAGACTCGAAGACACAGAAACACTGAAAATCTGAGACACTGAGGCACAGAGTCACTGAGACACAGAGACACTGAGACTCTGAGACACTGAGACACTGAGACACAGAGACACTGGGACACAGAGACACTGGGTCTCAGAGACACTGAGACACAGAGACACTGAGACACAGAGACACTGTGACACTGAGGCACAGAGACACTCAACACAGAGACAAAGTGACACTGAGTGTCTGAGACACTGAGACACCTGAAAACTGAGACTCTGAGACATTGAGACACTGAGACACAGAGACACTGAGACATTGAGACACTGAGACACAGAGACACTGAGACACAGAGACACTGAGACACAAAGACACTGAGACACAGAGACATTGAGCAACAGAGACACTGGGACACAGAGACACTGAGACTCTGAGACACTGAGACACTGAGACACAGAGACACTGTGACACTGAGGCACAGAGACACTCAACACAGAGACAAAGTGACACTGAGTGTCTGAGGCATTGATACACTGAGACACTGAGACTCTGAGACATTGAGAGACTGAGACACAGAAATACTGAGACACAGAGACACTGAGACACAGAGACACAGAGACACTGAGACACAGAGACACTGAGACATTGAGACACTGAGACACTGTGACACTGAGGCACAGAGACACTCAGACAAAGAGACAAAGAGACACTGAGTCAATGAGACACTGATACACTGAGACTATGAGACACAGAGTCACTAAAACTCTGATACACTGAGTCACTGGGACACAGAGACATGGAGACAGAGAGACACAGAGACACTGAATCTCTGAGACACTGTGACTCTGAGACACTGCGGCTCAGAGACTCTCAGACAGAGAGACACCGAGGCACTGATTCTCTGAGACACTAAGACACAGAGACAAAGAGACTGTGGAACACTGAGACACTGAGACACAAAGAATTGAGACCCTGAGACACAGATACACAGAGACTCTGAGACACTGAGACACTGAGAGACAGAGACACTGAGACGCTGAACACTAAGACACAGAGACACTGAGACACAGAGACACTGAGACGCTGAGACTCTGAGACACTGAGACACAGAGACACTGAGACACTGAACACTGAGACACAGAGACACTGAGACACAGAGACACTGAGACACTGAGACTCTGAGATACTGACTGACAGAAATACTGAGACAGAGAGACACAGAGACAATGAGACAAAGAGACACTGAGACTCTGAGACACTGAGACACAGAGACAATGAAACACTGAGACACAGATACATTGAGAAACTGAGACACTGTGACACTGAGGCACAGAGACACTCAGACACAGAGACAAAGAGACATTGAGTCAATGAGACACTGATACACTGAGACACTGAGACACTGAGACACAGAGACACTGAGACTTTGAGACACTGAGACACAGAGATACTGAGATTCTGAGACTCTGAGAAACAGAGGCACAGAAACACTGTGACACTGAGACTTTGGGACACTGAGACACAGAGACACTGAGACTCTGAGACACAAATGCACAGAGACTCTGAGACACAGAGGCAAAAATACACTGAGACACAGAGACACTGTGACACAGAGACACAGAGACACTGAGACACAGAGACACTGAGACACTAAGACACAGAGACACTGTGACTCTGAGACAGTGAGGCAATGAGACACTGAGGCACAGAGACACTGAGACACAAAACTTTGAGACACAGAGACACTGAGACTCTGAGACACTGAGACACAAAAACACTGAGACTCTGAGACACTGAGACAAAAAGACACAGAGACACTGATACACTGAGACTCTGAGATACTGAGACTCTGAGATACTGAGACTCTGAGACACTGAGGCACAGACACACTGAGACTCTGAGACACTGAGACACAGAGACACTGAGATACTGAGGCACAGACACACTGAGACTCTGAGACACTGAGACTCTGAGACACTGAACACAAAGACTTTGAGACACTGAGACACAGAGACACTGAGACTCTGAGACAATGAGACACTGAGATACTGAGGCACAGGGACACTGAGGCTCTGAGACACTGAGACACAGAGACACTGAGACACAAAACTTTGAGACACAGAGACACTGAGGCTCTGAGACACTGAGACACAAAGACACTGAGTCACTGAGACTCTGAGACACTGAGACACAAAGACACAGAGACACAGAGACAATGAGGCACAGAGACACTGAGATACAGATAAACTGAGACACTGAGACTCTGAGACACTGAGACACTGAGACACAGAGACACTGGGACACAGAGACACTGAGTCTCAGAGACACTGAGACACAGAGACACTGAGACACAGAGACACTATGACACTGAGGCACAGAGACACTCAACACAGAGACAAAGTGACACTGAGTGTCTGAGACACTGAGACACATGAAAACTGAGACTCTGAGACATTGAGACACTGAGACACAGAGACACTGAGACATTGAGACACTGAGACACAGAGACACTGAGAAACAGAAACACTGAGACACAGAGACATTGAGTCAATGAGACACTGATACACTGAGACACTGAGACACTGAGACACAGAGACCCTGAGACTTTGAGACACTGAGACACAGAGTTACTGAGATTCTGAGACTCTGAGATACAGAGGCACAGAGACACTGAGAAAAAGAGACTTTGTGACACTGAGACACTGAGACTCTGAGACACAAACGCACAGAGACTCTGAGCCTCTGAGACACAGAGGCAAAAATACACTGAGACACAGAGACACTGAGACTCTGAGACTCTGAGACACAGAGGCACAGAGACACTGAGACACTGAGACACAGAGACACGGAGACACTGAGACACTGAGACACAGAGACACTGTGACTCTGAGACACTGAGGCAATGAGACACTGAGGCACAGTAACACTGAGACACTGAGACACAAAACTTTGAAACACAGAGACACTGAGACTCTGAGACACTGAGACACAAAGACACTGGGACACTGAGACTCTGAGACACTGAGAAAAAAAGACACAGTGGCACTGATACACTGAGACACTGAGATACTGAGACTCTGAGATACTGAGACTCAGAGACACTGAGACACTGAGGCACAGACACACTGAGACTCTGAGACGCTGAGACACAGAGACACTGAGACGCTGAACACTAAGACACAGAGACACAGATACACAGAGACACTGAGAGTCTGAGACACTGAGACTCTGAGACACTGAGACACAGAAATACTCAGACACAGAGACACTGAGACACAGAGACAATGAGACACAGAGACACTGAGACTCTGAGACACTGAGACACAGAGACAATGAAACACTGAGACACAGATACATTGAGACACTGAGACACTGTGACACTGAGGCACAGAGACACTCAGACACAGAGACAAAGAGACATTGAGTCAATGAGACACTGATACACTGAGACACTGAGACACAGAGACACAGAGACACTGAGACTTTGAGACACTGAGACACAGAGATACTGAGATTCTGAGACTCTGAGAAACAGAGGCGCAGAAACACTGAGACAATGAGACTTTGGGACACTGAGACACAGAGACACTGAGACTCTGAGACACAAATGCACAGAGACTCTGAGACTCTGAGACACAGAGGCAAAAATACACTGAGACACAGAGACACTGTGACACAGAGACACAGAGACACTGAGACACAGAGACACTGAGACACTAAGACACAGAGACACTGTGACTCTGAGACAGTGAGGCAATGAGACACTGAGGCACAGAGACACTGAGACACAAAACTTTGAGACACAGAGACACTGAGACTCTGAGACACTGAGACACAAAAACACTGAGACTCTGAGACACTGAGACAAAAAGACACAGAGACACTGATACACTGAGACTCTGAGATACTGAGACTCTGAGATACTGAGACTCTGAGACACTGAGGCACAGACACACTGAGACTCTGAGACACTGAGACACAGAGACACTGAGATACTGAGGCACAGACACACTGAGACTCTGTGACACTGAGACTCTGAGACACTGAACACAAAGACTTTGAGACACTGAGACACAGAGACACTGAGACTCTGAGACAATGAGACACTGAGATACTGAGGCACAGGGACACTGAGGCTCTGAGACACTGAGACACAGAGACACTGAGACAGTGAGACACAAAACTTTGAGACACAGAGACACTGAGGCTCTGAGACACTGAGACACAAAGACACTGAGTCACTGAGACTCTGAGACACTGAGACACAAAGACACAGAGACACAGAGACAATGAGGCACAGAGACACTGAGATACAGATAAACTGAGACACTGAGACTCTGAGACGCTGAGACACTGAGGCACAGTGATACTGAGACACAGATTCACTGAGACTCTAAGACACTGAGACATTGAAAATCTGACACACTGATAAACTGAGACACTGAGTCTCTGAACCACTGATAAAATGAGACACAGAGACACAGAGACACTTTGACTCTGAGACAATGAGACACTGAGACACAGAGATACTGGGACACAGAGACACAAAGAATTGAGACCCTGAGACACAGAGACACTGAAACACAGATACACTGAGACTCTGAGACACTGAGACACAGAGACATTGAGTCACAGAAAAACAGACACGGGGACTCTGAGACACTGTGATGCAGAGACACTGAGAGTCTGATAGACTGAGGCACAGAGACACTGAGACACTGAGACACTGAGGCACCAAGACACAGAGACTCTGAGACACAGAGACACTGAGACACAGAGACACTGAGGCACAGAGACATTGAGACACTGAGACACTGAGACTCAGACACTGAGACACTGAGACACTGAGGCACCAAGACACAGAGACTCTGAGACACAGAGACACTGAGACACAGAGACATTGAGTCACTGAGGCACAGAGACACAGAAAAACAGAGACACTGCGACTCTGAGACATTGTGACGCAGAGACACTGAGAGTCTGATAGACTGTGGCACAGAGACACTGAGACACTGAGGCACCAAGACACAGAGACTCTGAGACACAGAGACACTGAGACACAGAGACACTGAGATTCTGATACATTGAGACACAGAGATAATGACGCACCAATACACAGAGACACAGAGACACAGAGACACTGAGGCACAGAGACACTGAGACACTGAGACACAGAGACACTGAGACACAGAGACATTGAGTCACTGAGGCACAGAGACACAGAAAAACAGAGACACTGAGACTCTGAGACACTGTGACGCAGAGACACTGAGAGTCTGATAGACTGAGGCACAGAGACACTGAGACACTGAGGCACCAAGACACAGAAACTCTGAGACACAGAGACACTGAGACACAGAGACACGGAGATTCTGATACATTGAGACACAGAGATAATGACGCACCAATACACAGAGACACAGAGACACAGAAACACTGAGGCACAGAGACACTGAGACACAGAGACACTGAGGCACAGAGACATTGAGACACAGAGACACTGAGACACTGAGACTCAGACACTGAGACACTGAGACACTGAGGCACCAAGGCACAGAGACTCTGAGACACAGAGACACTGAGACACAGAGACATAGAGACACTGAGATTCTGATACATTGAGTCACAGAGATAATGACGCACCAATACACAGAGACACAGAGACACTGAGGCACAGAGACACTGAGACACTGAGACACAGAGACACTGAGGCACAAAGACATTGAGACACAGAGACACTGAGACACTGAGACTCAGACGCTGAGACTCTGTGACACAGACACAGAGACAGTGAGACTCTGAGAAACTGAGACACTGAGGCACAGAGACACTGAGGCACAGAGACAATGAGACACAGAGACAGAGACACTGAGGCACTGAGGCACAGAGACATTGAGACACAGAGACATAGAGACACTGAAACTCTGAGACACTGAGAATCAGAGTCTCTGAGACACAGATACACTGAGGCACAAAGACACTGAGACACAGAGACACTGATTCACTGAGACCCTGAGACACTGAGAATTTGAGATATTAAGACACTGAGGCACAGATACACTGAGTCTCTGAGACACAGAGTCACAGAGACACTGAGACACAGAGACACTGAGAGTCTGAGACACTGAGGCACAGAGACACTCAGACAGAGAGACACTGAGACAATGTGGCACCAAGACACAGAGACTCTGAGAGATTGAGACTCTGAGACTCAGAGACACTGAGACACAGTAACACAGCGACACAGAGACAATGAGGTACAGAGATACAGAGAGTCTGAGACACAGAGACACAGATACACAGAGACACTGAGAGTCTGAGACACTGAGACTCTGAGACACTGAGACACAGAAATACTCAGACACAGAGACACTGAGACACAGAGACAATGAGACACAGAGACACTGAGACTCTGAGACACTAAGACACAGAGACAATGAAACACTGAGACACAGATACATTGAGACACTGAGACACTGTGACACTGAGGCACAGAGACACTCAGACACAGAGACAAAGGGACATTGAGTCAATGAGACACTGATACACTGAGACACGGAGACACAGAGACACAGAGACACTGAGACTTTGAGCCACTGAGACACAGAGATACTGAGATTCTGAGACTCTGAGAAACAGAGGCACAGAAACACTGTGACACTGAGACTTTGGGACACTGAGACACAGAGACACTGAGACTCTGAGACACAAATGCACAGAGACTCTGAGACACAGAGGCAAAAATACACTGAGACACAGAGACACTGTGACACAGAGACACAGAGACACTGAGACACAGAGACACTGAGACACTAAGACACAGAGACACTGTGACTCTGAGACAGTGAGGCAATGAGACACTGAGGCACAGAGACACTGAGACACTGAGACACAAAACTTTGAGACACAGAGACACTGAGACTCTGAGACACTGAGACACAAAAACACTGAGACTCTGAGACACTGAGACAAAAAGACACAGAGACACTGATACACTGAGACTCTGAGATACTGAGACTCTGAGATACTGAGACTCTGAGACACTGAGGCACAGACACACTGAGACTCTGAGACACTGAGACACAGAGACACTGAGATACTGAGGCACAGACACACTGAGACTCTGAGACACTGAGACTCTGAGACACTGAACACAAAGACTTTGAGACACTGAGACACAGAGACACTGAGACTCTGAGACAATGAGACACTGAGATACTGAGGCACAGGGACACTGAGGCTCTGAGACACTGAGACACAGAGACACTGAGACACTGAGACACAAAACTTTGAGACACAGAGACACTGAGGCTCTGAGACACTGAGACACAAAGACACTGAGTCACTGAGACTCTGAGACACTGAGACACAAAGACACAGAGACACAGAGACAATGAGGCACAGAGACACTGAGATACAGATAAACTGAGACACTGAGACTCTGAGACGCTGAGACACTGAGGCACAGTGATACTGAGACACAGATTCACTGAGACTCTAAGACACTGAGACATTGAAAATCTGACACACTGATAAACTGAGACACTGAGTCTCTGAACCACTGATAAAATGAGACACAGAGACACAGAGACACTTTGACTCTGAGACAATGAGACACTGAGACACAGAGATACTGGAACACAGAGACACAAAGACTTGAGACCCTGAGACACAGAGACACTGAAACACAGATACACTGAGACTCTGAGACACTGAGACACAGAGACATTGAGTCACAGAAAAACAGAGACACGGGGACTCTGAGACACTGTGATGCAGAGACACTGAGAGTCTGATAGACTGAGGCACAGAGACACTGAGACCCTGAGACACTGAGGCACCAAGACACAGAGACTCTGAGGCACAGAGACACTGAGACACAGAGACACTGAGGCACAGAGACATTGAGACACAGAGACACTGAGACACTGAGACTCAGACACTGAGACACTGAGGCACCAAGACACAGAGACTCTGAGACACTGTGACGCAGAGACACTGAGAGTCTGATAGACTGAGGCACAGAGACACTGAGACACTGAGGCACCAAGACACAGAGACTCTGAGACACAGAGACACTGAGACACAGAGACACTGAGATTCTGATACATTGAGACACAGAGATAATGACGCACCAATACACAGAGACACAGAGACACAGAGACACTGAGGCACAGAGACACTGAGACACAGAGACACTGAGACACAGAGACATTGAGTCACTGAGGCACAGAGACACAGAAAAACAGAGACACTGAGACTCTGAGACACTGTGACGCAGAGACACTGAGAGTCTGATAGACTGAGGCACAGAGACACTGAGACACTGAGACACTGAGGCACCAAGACACAGAGACTCTGAGACACAGAGACACTGAGACACAGAGACACTGAGATTCTGATACATTGAGACACAGAGATAATGACGCACCAATACACAGAGACACAGAGACACTGAGTCACAGAGACACTGAGACACAGAGACACAGAGACACTGAGGCACAGAGACATTGAGACACAGAGACACTGAGACACTGAGACTCAGACACTGAGACACTGAGGCACCAAGGCACAGAGACTCTGAGACACAGAGACACTGAGACACAGAGACATAGAGACACTGAGATTCTGATACATTGAGTCACAGAGATAATGACGCACCAATACACAGAGACACAGAGACACTGAGGCACAGAGACACTGAGACACTGAGGCACAGAGACACTGAGGCACAGAGACACAGAGACAGAGGCACTGAGGCACAGAGACATTGAGACACAGAGACATAGAGACACTGAAACTCTGAGACACTGAGAATCAGAGTCTCTGAGACACATGTACACTGAGGCACAGAGACACTGAGACACAGAGACACTGATTCACTGAGACCCTGAGACACTGAGAGTTTGAGATATTAAGACACTGAGGCACAGATACACTGAGTCTCTGAGACACAGACACACAGAGACACTGAGACACAGAGACACTGAGAGTCTGAGACACTGAGGCACAGAGACACTCAGACAGAGAGACACTGAGACACTGAGGCACCAAGACAGAGACTCTGAGAGATTGAGATTCTGAGACTCAGAGACACTGAGACACAGTAACACAGCGACACAGAGACAATGAGGTACAGAGATACAGAGACACTGAGGCACAGAGGCACAGAGACACTGAGACACTGAGACACAGAGACACAGGTACACAGAGACATTGAGACTCTGAGACACTGTGGCACAGAGACACCGAGACACAGAAACATAGAGACACTGAAACACTGAGACACAGAGACTCTGAGACTTAGAGACACAGAGACACAGACTCAATGAAACTCTGAGACACTGAGACACTGGGACACAGAGGCACTGAGACAGAGAGACACAGAGACACTGAATCTCTGAGACACTGATACACTGAGACACAGAGATACTGTGACTCTGAGACACTGAGACACTGAGACACAGAGACACAGAGACACTGAGACACTGAGACACAAAGAATTGAGACCCTGAGACACAGAGACACAGAAACAAAGATACACTGAGACTCTGAGACACACAGACACAGAGACATAGAGACACTGAAACTCTGAGACACTGAGATACTGGGACACAGAGACACTGAGACACAGAGACTCTGAGACACTGAGGCAATGAGACACTGAGGCACAGAGACACTGAGACACAGAGTCACTGAGACTCTGAGACACTGAGACACTGAGACACTGAGACTCTGAGACACTGAGACACAGAGACACTGAGACTTTGAGACTCTGAGACACTGAGACACTGAGACTCTGAGACACTGAGACTCTGAGACATTGAGACACTGAGACTCTGAGACACAGAGACACTGAAGCACAGAGACACTGTGACACTGAGACTCTGAGACACAAAGACACATTGACACTGAGACACTGAGACACAGAAACACAGGGACACAGAGACACTGAGACTCTGAGACACTGAGACACAGAGACACTGAGACACAGAGACACTGAGACACTGAGACTCTGAAACACTGAGACACAGAGACACAGAGACACTAAGACACAGAGACACGAAGACTCAGAGACACAGAGACACAGAGACACTAAGACACAGAGACACGAAGAACAGAGACACAGAGACACTGAGGCACTGTGACAATGCGACTCTGAGACACAGAGATACTAAGACACAGAGACACTGAGACTCTAAGACACTGAGACTCTGAGACACTGAGACTCTGAGACACTAAGATATTGAGACTCTGAGACACAGAGACACTAAGACACAGAGACACTGATACACTGAGACACTGAGACTCTGAGGCACAGAGACACTAAGACACAGAGACACAGAGACACTGTGACACTGAGATTCTGAGATACAGAGGCACAGAGACACTGAGACATAGCGACACTGAGGCACAGAGACACTGAGACTCTGAGACTCTGAGATACAGAGACACGGAGACACTGAGACACTGAGACACAGAGACACTGAGACACAGAGACACAGACTCTGAGACTCTGTGACAGAGAAACACTGTGACACTGTGACACTGCACCACTAAGACACAGAGACACAGACACACTGTGACTCAGAGACACAGAGACCCTGAGACTCAGAGTCACTGACACACAGAGACACTGAGACTCTGGGACACTGAGACACTGAGATACTGAGACACTGAGACACAGAGACACAGAGAAACTAAGACACAGAAACACAGATACACTGAGACACTGAGGCACAGAGACACTGAGACACAGAGACACTGAGGCACAGAGACATTGAGACACAGAGACACTGAGACACTGAGACTCAGACACTGAGACACTGAGACACTGAGGCACCAAGGCACAGAGACTCTGAGACACAGAGACACTGAGACACAGAGACATAGAGACACTGAGATTCTGATACATTGAGTCACAGAGATAATGACGCACCAATACACAGAGACACAGAGACACTGAGGCACAGAGACACTGAGACACTGAGACACAGAGACACTGAGGCACAAAGACATTGAGACACAGAGACACTGAGACACTGAGACTCAGACGCTGAGACTCTGTGACACAGACACAGAGACAGTGAGACTCTGAGAAACTGAGACACTGAGGCACAGAGACACTGAGGCACAGAGACAATGAGACACAGAGACAGAGACACTGAGGCACTGAGGCACAGAGACATTGAGACACAGAGACATAGAGACACTGAAACTCTGAGACACTGAGAATCAGAGTCTCTGAGACACAGATACACTGAGGCACAAAGACACTGAGACACAGAGACACTGATTCACTGAGACCCTGAGACACTGAGAATTTGAGATATTAAGACACTGAGGCACAGATACACTGAGTCTCTGAGACACAGAGTCACAGAGACACTGAGACACAGAGACACTGAGAGTCTGAGACACTGAGGCACAGAGACACTCAGACAGAGAGACACTGAGACAATGTGGCACCAAGACACAGAGACTCTGAGAGATTGAGACTCTGAGACTCAGAGACACTGAGACACAGTAACACAGCGACACAGAGACAATGAGGTACAGAGATACAGAGAGTCTGAGACACAGAGACACAGATACACAGAGACACTGAGAGTCTGAGACACTGAGACTCTGAGACACTGAGACACAGAAATACTCAGACACAGAGACACTGAGACACAGAGACAATGAGACACAGAGACACTGAGACTCTGAGACACTAAGACACAGAGACAATGAAACACTGAGACACAGATACATTGAGACACTGAGACACTGTGACACTGAGGCACAGAGACACTCAGACACAGAGACAAAGGGACATTGAGTCAATGAGACACTGATACACTGAGACACGGAGACACAGAGACACAGAGACACTGAGACTTTGAGCCACTGAGACACAGAGATACTGAGATTCTGAGACTCTGAGAAACAGAGGCACAGAAACACTGTGACACTGAGACTTTGGGACACTGAGACACAGAGACACTGAGACTCTGAGACACAAATGCACAGAGACTCTGAGACACAGAGGCAAAAATACACTGAGACACAGAGACACTGTGACACAGAGACACAGAGACACTGAGACACAGAGACACTGAGACACTAAGACACAGAGACACTGTGACTCTGAGACAGTGAGGCAATGAGACACTGAGGCACAGAGACACTGAGACACTGAGACACAAAACTTTGAGACACAGAGACACTGAGACTCTGAGACACTGAGACACAAAAACACTGAGACTCTGAGACACTGAGACAAAAAGACACAGAGACACTGATACACTGAGACTCTGAGATACTGAGACTCTGAGATACTGAGACTCTGAGACACTGAGGCACAGACACACTGAGACTCTGAGACACTGAGACACAGAGACACTGAGATACTGAGGCACAGACACACTGAGACTCTGAGACACTGAGACTCTGAGACACTGAACACAAAGACTTTGAGACACTGAGACACAGAGACACTGAGACTCTGAGACAATGAGACACTGAGATACTGAGGCACAGGGACACTGAGGCTCTGAGACACTGAGACACAGAGACACTGAGACACTGAGACACAAAACTTTGAGACACAGAGACACTGAGGCTCTGAGACACTGAGACACAAAGACACTGAGTCACTGAGACTCTGAGACACTGAGACACAAAGACACAGAGACACAGAGACAATGAGGCACAGAGACACTGAGATACAGATAAACTGAGACACTGAGACTCTGAGACGCTGAGACACTGAGGCACAGTGATACTGAGACACAGATTCACTGAGACTCTAAGACACTGAGACATTGAAAATCTGACACACTGATAAACTGAGACACTGAGTCTCTGAACCACTGATAAAATGAGACACAGAGACACAGAGACACTTTGACTCTGAGACAATGAGACACTGAGACACAGAGATACTGGAACACAGAGACACAAAGACTTGAGACCCTGAGACACAGAGACACTGAAACACAGATACACTGAGACTCTGAGACACTGAGACACAGAGACATTGAGTCACAGAAAAACAGAGACACGGGGACTCTGAGACACTGTGATGCAGAGACACTGAGAGTCTGATAGACTGAGGCACAGAGACACTGAGACCCTGAGACACTGAGGCACCAAGACACAGAGACTCTGAGGCACAGAGACACTGAGACACAGAGACACTGAGGCACAGAGACATTGAGACACAGAGACACTGAGACACTGAGACTCAGACACTGAGACACTGAGGCACCAAGACACAGAGACTCTGAGACACTGTGACGCAGAGACACTGAGAGTCTGATAGACTGAGGCACAGAGACACTGAGACACTGAGGCACCAAGACACAGAGACTCTGAGACACAGAGACACTGAGACACAGAGACACTGAGATTCTGATACATTGAGACACAGAGATAATGACGCACCAATACACAGAGACACAGAGACACAGAGACACTGAGGCACAGAGACACTGAGACACAGAGACACTGAGACACAGAGACATTGAGTCACTGAGGCACAGAGACACAGAAAAACAGAGACACTGAGACTCTGAGACACTGTGACGCAGAGACACTGAGAGTCTGATAGACTGAGGCACAGAGACACTGAGACACTGAGACACTGAGGCACCAAGACACAGAGACTCTGAGACACAGAGACACTGAGACACAGAGACACTGAGATTCTGATACATTGAGACACAGAGATAATGACGCACCAATACACAGAGACACAGAGACACTGAGTCACAGAGACACTGAGACACAGAGACACAGAGACACTGAGGCACAGAGACATTGAGACACAGAGACACTGAGACACTGAGACTCAGACACTGAGACACTGAGGCACCAAGGCACAGAGACTCTGAGACACAGAGACACTGAGACACAGAGACATAGAGACACTGAGATTCTGATACATTGAGTCACAGAGATAATGACGCACCAATACACAGAGACACAGAGACACTGAGGCACAGAGACACTGAGACACTGAGGCACAGAGACACTGAGGCACAGAGACACAGAGACAGAGGCACTGAGGCACAGAGACATTGAGACACAGAGACATAGAGACACTGAAACTCTGAGACACTGAGAATCAGAGTCTCTGAGACACATGTACACTGAGGCACAGAGACACTGAGACACAGAGACACTGATTCACTGAGACCCTGAGACACTGAGAGTTTGAGATATTAAGACACTGAGGCACAGATACACTGAGTCTCTGAGACACAGACACACAGAGACACTGAGACACAGAGACACTGAGAGTCTGAGACACTGAGGCACAGAGACACTCAGACAGAGAGACACTGAGACACTGAGGCACCAAGACAGAGACTCTGAGAGATTGAGATTCTGAGACTCAGAGACACTGAGACACAGTAACACAGCGACACAGAGACAATGAGGTACAGAGATACAGAGACACTGAGGCACAGAGGCACAGAGACACTGAGACACTGAGACACAGAGACACAGGTACACAGAGACATTGAGACTCTGAGACACTGTGGCACAGAGACACCGAGACACAGAAACATAGAGACACTGAAACACTGAGACACAGAGACTCTGAGACTTAGAGACACAGAGACACAGACTCAATGAAACTCTGAGACACTGAGACACTGGGACACAGAGGCACTGAGACAGAGAGACACAGAGACACTGAATCTCTGAGACACTGATACACTGAGACACAGAGATACTGTGACTCTGAGACACTGAGACACTGAGACACAGAGACACAGAGACACTGAGACACTGAGACACAAAGAATTGAGACCCTGAGACACAGAGACACAGAAACAAAGATACACTGAGACTCTGAGACACACAGACACAGAGACATAGAGACACTGAAACTCTGAGACACTGAGATACTGGGACACAGAGACACTGAGACACAGAGACTCTGAGACACTGAGGCAATGAGACACTGAGGCACAGAGACACTGAGACACAGAGTCACTGAGACTCTGAGACACTGAGACACTGAGACACTGAGACTCTGAGACACTGAGACACAGAGACACTGAGACTTTGAGACTCTGAGACATTGAGACACTGAGACTCTGAGACACAGAGACACTGAAGCACAGAGACACTGTGACACTGAGACTCTGAGACACAAAGACACATTGACACTGAGACACTGAGACACAGAAACACAGGGACACAGAGACACTGAGACTCTGAGACACTGAGACACAGAGACACTGAGACACAGAGACACTGAGACACTGAGACTCTGAAACACTGAGACACAGAGACACAGAGACACTAAGACACAGAGACACGAAGACTCAGAGACACAGAGACACAGAGACACTAAGACACAGAGACACGAAGAACAGAGACACAGAGACACTGAGGCACTGTGACAATGCGACTCTGAGACACAGAGATACTAAGACACAGAGACACTGAGACTCTAAGACACTGAGACTCTGAGACACTGAGACTCTGAGACACTAAGATATTGAGACTCTGAGACACAGAGACACTAAGACACAGAGACACTGATACACTGAGACACTGAGACTCTGAGGCACAGAGACACTAAGACACAGAGACACAGAGACACTGTGACACTGAGATTCTGAGATACAGAGGCACAGAGACACTGAGACATAGCGACACTGAGGCACAGAGACACTGAGACTCTGAGACTCTGAGATACAGAGACACGGAGACACTGAGACACTGAGACACAGAGACACTGAGACACAGAGACACAGACTCTGAGACTCTGTGACAGAGAAACACTGTGACACTGTGACACTGCACCACTAAGACACAGAGACACAGACACACTGTGACTCAGAGACACAGAGACCCTGAGACTCAGAGTCACTGACACACAGAGACACTGAGACTCTGGGACACTGAGACACTGAGATACTGAGACACTGAGACACAGAGACACAGAGAAACTAAGACACAGAAACACAGATACACTGAGACACTGAGGCACAGAGACACTGAGACACAGAGACACTGAGGCACAGAGACATTGAGACACAGAGACACTGAGACACTGAGACTCAGACACTGAGACACTGAGACACTGAGGCACCAAGGCACAGAGACTCTGAGACACAGAGACACTGAGACACAGAGACATAGAGACACTGAGATTCTGATACATTGAGTCACAGAGATAATGACGCACCAATACACAGAGACACAGAGACACTGAGGCACAGAGACACTGAGACACTGAGACACAGAGACACTGAGGCACAAAGACATTGAGACACAGAGACACTGAGACACTGAGACTCAGACGCTGAGACTCTGTGACACAGACACAGAGACAGTGAGACTCTGAGAAACTGAGACACTGAGGCACAGAGACACTGAGGCACAGAGACAATGAGACACAGAGACAGAGACACTGAGGCACTGAGGCACAGAGACATTGAGACACAGAGACATAGAGACACTGAAACTCTGAGACACTGAGATACTGGGACACAGAGACACTGAGACACAGAGACTCTGAGACACTGAGGCAATGAGACACTGAGGCACAGAGACACTGAGACACAGAGTCACTGAGACTCTGAGACACTGAGACACTGAGACACTGAGACTCTGAGACACTGAGACACAGAGACACTGAGACTTTGAGACTCTGAGACACTGAGACACTGAGACTCTGAGACACTGAGACTCTGAGACATTGAGACACTGAGACTCTGAGACACAGAGACACTGAAGCACAGAGACACTGTGACACTGAGACTCTGAGACACAAAGACACATTGACACTGAGACACTGAGACACAGAAACACAGGGACACAGAGACACTGAGACTCTGAGACACTGAGACACAGAGACACTGAGACACAGAGACACTGAGACACTGAGACTCTGAAACACTGAGACACAGAGACACAGAGACACTAAGACACAGAGACACGAAGACTCAGAGACACAGAGACACAGAGACACTAAGACACAGAGACACGAAGAACAGAGACACAGAGACACTGAGGCACTGTGACAATGCGACTCTGAGACACAGAGATACTAAGACACAGAGACACTGAGACTCTAAGACACTGAGACTCTGAGACACTGAGACTCTGAGACACTAAGATATTGAGACTCTGAGACACAGAGACACTAAGACACAGAGACACTGATACACTGAGACACTGAGACTCTGAGGCACAGAGACACTAAGACACAGAGACACAGAGACACTGTGACACTGAGATTCTGAGATACAGAGGCACAGAGACACTGAGACATAGCGACACTGAGGCACAGAGACACTGAGACTCTGAGACTCTGAGATACAGAGACACGGAGACACTGAGACACTGAGACACAGAGACACTGAGACACAGAGACACAGACTCTGAGACTCTGTGACAGAGAAACACTGTGACACTGTGACACTGCACCACTAAGACACAGAGACACAGACACACTGTGACTCAGAGACACAGAGACCCTGAGACTCAGAGTCACTGACACACAGAGACACTGAGACTCTGGGACACTGAGACACTGAGATACTGAGACACTGAGACACAGAGACACAGAGAAACTAAGACACAGAAACACAGATACACTGAGACACTGAGACACAGAGACACTGTGACACTGTGACACTGCGACTCTGAGACACAGAGACATAGAGACACTGAATCTCTGAGACACTGAGACACTGGGACACAGAGACACTGAGACACAGAGACACAGAGACACAGAGTCTTTGAGCCACTGAGACACTGAGACTCTGAGACACTGAGACACTGATAATCTGAGACACTGTGACACTGAGGCACAGAGAAACTCAGACACAGAGACACAGAGATACAGAGACACTGAGACTCTGAGACACTGAGACACTGAGGCACTGAGACTCTGAGACATTGGGACACTGTGACACTGAGGCACAGAGACTCTCAGACAAAAAGACACCGAGGCACTGATTCTCTGAGACACTAAGACACAGAGACAAAGAGACTGTGAGACACTGAGACACAGGGACACTGAGACACTGACAGTCTGAGACACTGAGACACTGAGACACAGAGACACTGAGACACTGAGACACGGTGACACTGAGGCACAGAGACACTCAGACACAGAGACAAACAGACACTGAGTCTCTGAGACACTGATAAACTGAGACACAGAGACACAGAGACAGAGACATTGAGACGAAACATTGAGATACTAAGACGCTAAGGCACAGAGACTCTGAGGCACTGACATTTTGAGACACTAAGGCACAGAGACTCTGAGACTCTGAGACACTGAGACTCTGAAACACTGAGACACAGAGGCACTGAGACACTGAGACACAGAGACACAGAGACAGAGACACTGAGACATTGAGACACTGAGACATAGAGACACTGAGATTCTGAGAATCTGAGACACAGAGGCACTGAGACACTGAGACACAGAGACTCTGAGACTTTGAGACACTGAGACACAGAGACACTGAGACTCGGAGGCACTGAGACACTAACGCACAGAGATTCTGAGACTCTGAGACACAGAGGCACAAAGACACTGAGACACAGAGACACAGTGACACTGAGACACTGAGACACAGAGACACAGAGACACTGAGACTTTGAGACTCTGAGTCACGGAGACACTGAGACTTTGAGACTCTGAGACACAGAGTCACAGAGACACTGAGACACAGAGACACAGAGACACTGAGACTCTGAGACACTGAGACAGAGAGACACTGAGACACTGAGACTCTGAAACACTGAGACACAGAGACACAGAGACACTAAGACACAGAGACACTGAGACTCTGAGACACTGAGACAGAGAGACACTGTGACACTGAGACTCTGAAAGACTGAGACACTGAAACACTGAGATACTGAGACACTAAGGCACAGAGACTCTGAGTCTCTGATGCACTGAGATACTGAGACACTATGTCACAGGGAGACTGAGACTCTGAGACACTGAGACTCTGAAACACTGAGACACTGAGACACAGAAACACAGAGACAGAGACACTGAGACACAGAGACACTGAGACTCTGATACTCTGAGACACTGAGAAACTGAGGCCCGGAGACACTGAGACTCTGAGACACTGAGGCACTGATGCACAGAAACAGTGAGACACAGAGACAGAGAGACACTGAGACTCTGCGACTCTGCGACTCTGAGACTCTGAGACACTGAGACTCTGAGACACAGAGACACTGAGACACAGAGACACTGAGACTCTGAGACACTGACAAACTGAGGCACAGAGACACTGAGACTCTGAGACACTGAGACACTGAGACACAGAGACACTGAGACACTAAGACTCTGAGACTCAGAGTCACGGAGACACAGAGACACTGAAACTCTGGGACACTGAGATACTGAGATGCTGAGACACTAAGGAACAGAGAGTCTGAGACACAAAGACACAGAGACACTGAGGCACAGAGACACTGAGGCACTTAGACACTGAGACACAGAGACACTGAGGCACAGAGACACTGAGACACAGATACACTGAGACACTGAGACTCTGAGAAACTGAGACACTGAGACACAGAGACACTGAGGCACTTAGACTCTGAGACACAGAGACACTGAGGCACAGAGACACTGAGACACAGATACACTGAGACACTGAGACTCTGAGAAACTGAGAAACTGAGGCACAGAGACACTGAGACTGTGAGACACTGAGACACTGAGACACAGAGACACAGAGACTCTGAGACACAGAGACACTGAGACACAGAGACACTGAGATTCTGAGACACTGAGAAACTGAGGCACAGAGACACTGAGACTCTTAGACACTGAGGCACTGATGCACAGAGACACTGAGACTCTGCGAGACACTGAGACTCTGCGACTCTGCGACTTTGAGACTCTGAGACACAGAGGCACAGAGACACTGAGACACAGAGGCACAGAGACACTGAAACACTGAGACTCTGAGACTCTGAGACACTGAGACTCTGAGGCACAGAGACACTGAGACACTGAGACATTGAGACACTGGGACATTGTGACACTGAGGCACAGATTCACTGAGACACTGAGACTCCGATACACTGAGACACTGAGACACTGAGACAGAGAGACACTGTGACACTGAGACTCTGAAAGACTGAGACACTGAAACACTGAGATACTGAGACACTAAGGCACAGAGAGACTTAGACTCTGAAACACTGAGACTCTGAAACACTGAGACACTGAGACACAGAAACACAGAGACAGAGACATTGAGACACAGAGACACTGAGACTCTGATATTCTGAGACACTGAGAAACTGAGGCCCGGAGACACTGAGACTCTGAGACACTGAGGCACTGATGCAAAGAGACACTGAGGCACAGAGACACAGAGACACTGAGACTCTGCGACTCTGCGACTCTGAGACACTGAGACACAGAGACACAGAGATACAGAGACTCTGAGACACTGAGACTCTGAGACACAGAGACTGAGACACAGAGACACTGAGACTCTGAGACACTGAGAAACTGAGGCACAGAGACACTGAGACTCTGAGACACTGAGACACTGAGACACTGAAACTCTGGGACACTGAGACACTGAGATACTGAGACACTAAGGAACAGAGAGTCTGAGAAACAAAGACAGAGACACTGAGGCACAGAGACACTGAGGCACTGAGACAGTGAGACACAGAGACTTGAGACACTGAGATAATGTGACACTGAGACTCTGAGACACTGAGACACAGAGATACTAAGACACAGAGACACTGATACACTGAGACACTGAGACTCTGAGACACAGAGACACTAAGACACAGAGACACTGTGACACTGAGATTCTGAGATACAGAGGCACAGAGACACTGAGACATAGCGACACTGAGGCACAGAGACACTGAGACTCTGAGACTCTGAGATACAGAGACACGGAGACACTGAGACACAGAGACACTGAGACACAGAGACACAGACTCTGAGACTCTGTGACAGAGAAACACTGTGACACTGTGACACTGCACCACTGAGACACAGAGACACAGACACACTGTGACTCAGAGACACAGAGACCCTGAGACTCAGAGTCACTGAGACACAGAGACACTGAGACTCTGGGACACTGAGACACTGAGATACTGAGACACTGAGACACAGAGACACAGAGAAACTAAGACACAGGGACACAGATACACTGAGACACTGAGACACAGAGACACTGTGACACTGAGACTCTGAGACACTGGGACACAGAGACACAGAGACACAAAGACACTGAGACACTGAGACACTCTACCACTGAGACTCTGAGACACTGAGACACTGTGACTCTGAGACACAGAGACACAGAGACACTGTGACTAAGAGACACTGAGACACTGAGAGACAGAGACACTGAGACACTGAGACACTGAGACACTGAAGCACAGAGACACTGAGACACAGAGACACAGAGAGACTGAGACTCTGAGACACTGAGACACTGAAGCACAGAGACACTGAGACACAGAGACTGTGTGACACTGAGACATTGAGATACAGAGACACTGAGACTCTGAGTGACTGGGACACTGAGACCCTGAGACTATGATACTCTGAGACCGTGTCCCTCTGTCCCATGGTGCGTCCTTTAGGGGGATTGTCCTGTACAAACTGTCCCTCTGTCCCATGATGTGTCCTTTAGGGGGATTGTCGAGATAAACTGTCCCTCTGTCCCATGATGTGTCCTTTAGGGGGATTCTCCAGGATAAACTGTCCCTCTGTCCCATGATGTGTCCTTTAGGGGGATTGTCCAGAATAAACTGTCCCTCTGTCCCATGGTGTGTCCTTTAGGGGGATTGTCCAGGATAAACTGTCCCTCTGTCCCATGGTGTGTCCTTTAGGGGGATTGTCCAGGTTAAACTGTCCCTCTGTCCCATGGTGTGTCCTTTAGGGGGATTGTACGGGATAAACTGTCCCTCTGTCCCATGATGTGTCCTTTAGGGGGATTGTCCATGATAAACAGTCCCTCTGTCCCATGGTGTGTTCTTTAGGAGGATTGTCCGGGATAAAGTGTCCCTCTGTCCCATGATGTGTCCTTTTGGGGGATTGTCCAGGATAAAATGTCCCTCTGTCCCATGGTGTGTCCTTTAGGGGGATTGTCCGGGATAAACTGTCACCCTGTCCCATGATGTGTCCTTTAGGGAGATTGTCCGGGATAAACTGTCCCTCTGTCCCATGGTGTGTCCTTCAGGGGGATTGTCCAGGATAAACTGTCCCTCTGACCCATGATGTGTCCTTTAGGGGGACTGTCCAGGATAAACTGTCCCTCTGTCCCATGGTGTGTCCTTTAGGGGGATTGTCCGGGATAAACTGTCCCTCTGTCCCATGGTGTGTCCTTTAGGGGGATTGTCCAGGATAAACTGTCCCTCTGTCCCAAGATGTGTCTTTTAGTTGGATTGAACGGGATAAACTGTCCCTCTGTCCCATGGTGTGTCCTTTAGGGGAATTGTCCGAGATAAACTGTCCCTCTGTCCCATGGGGTGTCCTTTAGGGGGATTGTCCAGGATAAACTGTCCCTCTGTCCCATGATGTGTCCTTTAGAAGTATTGTCCAGGATAAACTGTCCCTCTGACCCATGGTGTATCCTTTATGGGGATTGTCCAGGATAAACTCTCTCTCTTTCCCATGGTGTGTCCTTTAGAAGTATTGTCCAGGATAAACTGTCCCTCTGACCCATGATGTGTCCTTTTGGGTGATTGTCCAGGATAAACTGTCCCTCTGTCCCATGATGTGTCCTTTTGGGTGATTGCCCAGATTAAACTGTCCCTCTGTCCCATGATGTGTCCTTTAGGGGGAATTAATGGGATAAACTGTCCCTCTGTCCCATGGTGTGTCCTTTAGGGGGATTGTCCAGGATAAACTGTCCCTCTGTCCCATGATGTGTCCATTAGGGTGATTGTCCAGGATAAATTGTCCATCTGTCCCATGGTGTGTCCTTTAGGGGGATTATCCTGGATAAACTGTCCCTCTGTCCCATGGAGTGTCCTTTAGGGGGATTGACCAGGATACACTGTCCCTCTGTCCCATGATGTGTCCTTTAGGGGGATTGTCCTGGATAAACTGTCCCTCTGTCCCATGATGTGTCCTTTAGGGGGATTCTCCGGGATAAACTGTCCCTCTTTCCCAGGATGTGTCCTTTAGGGGGGATTGTCCGGGATAAACTGTCCCTCTGTCCCAGGATGTGTCCTTTAGGGGTATTGCCCGGGATAAACTGTCCCTCTGACCCATGATTTGTCCTTCAGGGGGATTGTCCAGGTTATGGTGTCCCTCTGTCCCATGGTGTGTCCTTTAGTTGGATTGTCCAGGATAAACTGTCCCTCTGTCCCATGGTGTGTCCTTTAGGGGGATTGTCCTGGATAAACTGTCCCTCTGTCCCATGGGTGTCCTTTAGGGGGATTGTCAGGGATAAACTGTCCCTCTGTTCCATGATGTGTCCTTTAGGGGGATTGTCCAGGATAAATTGTCCCTCTCTCCCATGGTGTGTCCTTTAGGGGGATAGTCCAGGATAAACTGTCCCCCTGTCCCATGATGTGTCCTTTTGGGGGATTGTCCAGGATAAACTGTCCCTCTGTGCCATGATGTGTCCTTTTGGAGGATTGTCCAGGATAAACTGTCCCTCTGTCCCGTGATGTGTCCTTTAGGGGGATTGTCCAGGATAAACTCTATCTCTTTCCCATGGTGTGTCCTTTAGAGGGATTGTCCAGGATAAACTGTCCCTCTGTCCCATGGTGTATCCTTTAGGGGGATTGTCCGGTATAAATTGTCCCTCTGTCCCATGATGTGTCCTTTAGGGCCATTGTCCAGGATAAACTGTCCCTCTGTCCCATGGTGTGTCCTTTAGAGGGATTGTCCAGGATAAACTGTCCCTCTGTCCCATGGTGTGTCCTTTAGAGGGATTGTCCAGGACAAACTGTCCCTCTGTCCCATGATGTGTCCTTTAGGGGGATTGTCCGGTATAAATTTTCCCTCTGTCCCATGATGTGTCCTTTAGGGGGATTGTCCGGGATAAACTGTCCCTCTGTCCCATGGTGTGCCCTTTAGGGGGATTGTCCAGGATAAACTGTCCCTCTGTCCCATGGTGTGTCCTTTAGGGGGATTGTCCGGGATAAACTGTCCCAGTGACCCATGATGTGTCCTTTAGGGGGATTGTCCGGGATTAAGTGTCCCTCTGTCCCATGGTGTGTCCTTTAGGGGAATTGTCCGAGATAAACTGTCCCACTGTCCCATGGTGTGCCCTTTAGGGGGATTGTACAGGATAAACTGTCCTTCTGTCCCATGATGTGTCCTTTAGGGGGATTGTCCAGGATAAACTGTCCCTCTGTCCCATGGTGTGTCCTTTAGGGGGATTGTCCAGGATAAACTGTCCCTCTGTCCCATGATGTGCCCTTTAGGGGGAATTAATGGGATAAACTGTACCTCTGTCCCATGATGTGTCCTTTAGGGGGATTGTCCAGGATAAACTGTCCCTCTGTCCCATGATGTGCCCTTTAGGGGGAATTAATGGGATAAACTGTACCTCTGTCCCATGATGTGTCCTTTAGGGGGATTGTCCAGGATAAACTGTCCCTCTGTCCCATGATGTGTCCTTTAGGGGGATTGTCCAGGATAAACTGTCCCTCTGTCCCATGATGTGTCCTTTCGGGGGATTGTCCAGGATAAACTGTCCCTCTGTCCCATGGTGTGTCATTTAGGGGGATTGTCCAGGATAAACTGTCCCGCTGTGCCATGGTGTGTCCTTTAGGGGGATTGTCCGGGATAAACTGTCCCTCTGTCCCATGGTGTGTCCTTTAGGGGGATTGTCCAGGATAAACTGTCCCTCTGTCCCATGATGTGTCCTTTAGGGGGATTATCCGGGATAAACTGTCCCTCTGTCCCATGGTGTGTCCTTTAGGGGGATTGTCCAGGATAAACTGTCCCTCTGTCCCATGATGTGTCCTTTAGGCGGATTATCCGGGATAAACTGTCCCTCTGTCCCATGATGTGTCCTTTAGGGGGATTATCCGGGATAAACTGTCCCTCTGTCCCATGGTGTGTCCTTTAGGGGGATTATCCGGGATAAACTGTCCCTCTGTCCCATGGTGAGTCCTTTAGGGGGATTGTCCAGGATAAACTGTCCCTCTGTCCCATGGTGTGTCCTTTAGGGGGATTGTCCGGGATAAACTGTCCCTCTGTCCCATGTTGTGTCCTTTTGGGGGATTGTCCAGGATAAACTGTCCCTCTGTCCCATGGTGTGTCCTTTAGGGGGATTGTCCAGGATAAACTGTCCCTCTGTCCCATGATGTGTCCTTTAGGGGGATTGTCCAGGATAAACTGTCCCTCTGTCCCATGATGTACCCTTTAGGGGGATTGTCCGGGATAAACTGTCCCTCTGTCCCAAGATGTGTCTTTTAGTTGGTTTGAACGGGATAAACTGTCCCTCTGTCCCATGGTGTGTCCTTTATGGGGATTGTCTAGGATAAACTGTCCCTCTGTCCCATGGTGTGTCATTTAGGGGGATTGTCCAGGATAAATAGTCCCTCTGTCCCATGGTGTGTCCTTTAGGGGTATTGTCCAGGATAAACTGTCCCTCTGTCCCATGTTGTGTCATTTAGGGGGATTGTCCAGGAAAAACTGTCCCTCTGTCCCATGATGTGTCATTTAGGGGGATTGTCCAGGATAAATAGTCCCTCTGTCCCATGGTGTGTCCTTAAGGGGGATTGTCCAGGATAAACTGTCCCTCTGTCCCATGTTGTGTCCTTTAAGGGGACTGTCCGAGATAACCTCTCCCTCTGTCCCATGGTGTGTCCTTTAAGGGGATTGTCCAGGATAAACTGTCCCTCTGTCCCATGGTGTATCCTTTAGGGGGATTGTCCTGGATAAATTGTCCCTCTGTCCCATGATGTGTCCTTTAGGGGGAATTAATGGGATAAACTGTCCCTCTGTCCCATGATGTGTCCATTAGGGTGATTGTCCAGGATAAACTGTCCCTCTGTCCCATGGTGTGTCCTTTAGGGGGATTGTCCAGGATAAACTGTCCCTTTGTCCCATGATGTGTCCTTTAGGCGGATTGAACGGGATAAACTGTCCCTCTGACCCTTGATGTGTCCTTTAGGGGAATTGTCTGGGATAAACTGTCTCTCTTTTCCATGGTGTGACCTTTAGGGGATTGTCCAGGATAAACTGTCCCTCTGTCCCATGATGTGTCATTTAGAGGGATTATCCAGGATAAACTGTCCCTCTGTCCCATGGTGTGTCCTTTAGGGGGATTGTCCAGGATAAACTGTCCCTCTGTCCCATGGTGTGTCCATTAGGGTGATTGTCCAGGATAAATTGTCCATCTGTCCCATGGTGTGTCCTTTAGGGGGATTGTCCTGGATAAACTGTCCCTCTGTCCCATGGAGTGTCCTTTAGGGGGATTGTCCAGGATAAACTGTCCCTCTGTCCCATGGTGTGTCCTTTAGGGGGATTGTCCAGGATAAACTGTCCCTCTGTCCCATGGTGTGTCCTTTAGGGGGTTGTCCAGGATAAACTGTCCCTCTGTCCCATGATGTGTCCCTTTAGGGGGATTGTTCGGGATAAACTGTCCCTCTGTCCCATGGTGTGTCATTTAGGGGGATTGTCCACGATAATCTGTCCCTCTGTCCCAAGATGTGTCTTTTAGTTGGTTTGAACGGGATAAACTGTCCCTTTGTCCCATGATGTGTCCTTTAGGGGTATTGTCCGGGATAAACTGTCCCTCTGTCCCATGGTGTGTCATTTAGGGGGATTGTCCACGATAATCTGTCCCTCTGTCCCAAGATGTGTCTTTTAGTTGGTTTGAACGGGATAAACTGTCCCTTTGTCCCATGATGTGTCCTTTAGGGGGATTGTCCAGGATAAACAGTCCCTCTGTCCCATGGTGTGTCCTTTAGGGGGATTGTCCGGGATAAACTGTCCCTCTGTCCCCTGATGTGTACTTTAGTGGGATTATCCGGGATATCTGTCCATCTATCCCATGTTGTGTCCTTTAGGGGGATTGTCCAGGATAAACTGTCCCTCTGTCCCATGGTGTGTCCTTTAGGGGGATTGTCCAGGATAAACTGTCCCTCTGTCCCATGATGTGTCCTTTTGGGTGATTGCCCAGATTAAACTGTCCCTCTGTCCCATGATGTGTCCTTTAGGGGGAATTAATGGGATAAACTGTCCCTCTGTCCCATGATGTGTCCATTAGGGTGATTGTCCAGGATAAACTGTCCCTCTGTCCCATGGAGTGTCCTTTAGGGGGATTGACCAGGATACACTGTCCCTCTGTCCCATGATGTGTCCTTTAGGGGGATTGTCCGGGATAAACTGTCCCTCTGTCCCCTGATGTGTACTTTAGTGGGATTATCCGGGATATCTGTCCATCTATCCCATGTTGTGTCCTTTAGGGGGATTGTCCAGGATAAACTGTCCCTCTGTCCCATGGTGTGTCCTTTAGGGGGATTGTCCAGGATAAACTGTCCCTCTGTCCCATGATGTGTCCTTTTGGGTGATTGCCCAGATTAAACTGTCCCTCTGTCCCATGATGTGTCCTTTAGGGGGAATTAATGGGATAAACTGTCCCTCTGTCCCATGATGTGTCCATTAGGGTGATTGTCCAGGATAAACTGTCCCTCTGTCCCATGGAGTGTCCTTTAGGGGGATTGACCAGGATACACTGTCCCTCTGTCCCATGATGTGTCCTTTAGGGGGATTGTCTAGGATAAACTGTCCCTCTGTCCCATGATGTGTCCTTTAGGGGGATTCTCCGGGATAAACTGTCCCTCTTTCCCAGGATGTGTCCTTTAGGGGGGATTGTCCGGGATAAACTGTCCCTCTGTCCCAGGATGTGTCCTTTAGGGGGATTGTCCTGGATAAACTGTCCCTCTGTCCCATGATGTGTCCTTTAGGGGGATTCTCCGGGATAAACTGTCCCTCTTTCCCAGGATGTGTCCTTTAGGGGGGATTGTCCGGGATAAACTGTCCCTCTGTCCCAGGATGTGTCCTTTAGGGGTATTGCCCGGGATAAACTGTCCCTCTGACCCATGATGTGTCCTTCAGGGGGATTGTCCAGGTTATGGTGTCCCTCTGTCCCATGGTGTGTCCTTTAGGGGGATTGTCCAGGATAAACTGTCCCTCTGTCCCATGGTGTGTCCTTTAGGGGGATTGTCAGGGATAAACTGTCCCTCTGTTCCATGATGTGTCGTTTAGGGGGATTGTCCAGGATAAGTTGTCCCTCTCTCCCATGGTGTGTCCTTTAGGGGGATAGTCCAGGATAAACTGTCCCTCTGTCCCATGGTGTGTCCTTTAGGGGGATTGTCCAGGATAAACTGTCCCTCTGTCCCATGATGTGTCCTTTTGGGGGATTGTCCAGGATAAACTGTCCCTCTGTGCCATGATGTGTCCTTTTGGAGGATTGTCCAGGATAAACTGTCCCTCTGTCCCATGCTGTGTCCTTTAGGGGGATTGTCCAGGATAAACTCTATCTCTTTCCCATGGTGTGTCCTTTAGAGGGATTGTCCAGGATAAACTGTCCCTCTGTCCCATGGTGTATCCTTTAGGGGGATTGTCCGGTATAAATTGTCCCTCTGTCCCATGATGTGTCCTTTAGGGGGATTGTCCGGGATAAACTGTCCCTCTGTCCCATGGTGTGT
This sequence comes from Prionace glauca, assembly GCA_037974335.1. Lineage (NCBI taxonomy): Eukaryota > Metazoa > Chordata > Chondrichthyes > Carcharhiniformes > Carcharhinidae > Prionace > Prionace glauca. Next base: position 20,024 of record JBBMRE010000232.1, on the reverse strand, counting down.
CCTTTAGAGGGATTGTCCAGGATAAACTGTCCCTCTGTCCCATGGTGTGTCCTTTAGAGGGATTGTCCAGGACAAACTGTCCCTCTGTCCCATGATGTGTCCTTTAGGGGGATTGTCCGGTATAAATTTTCCCTCTGTCCCATGATGTGTCCTTTAGGGGGATTGTCCGGGATAAACTGTCCCTCTGTCCCATGGTGTGCCCTTTAGGGGGATTGTCCAGGATAAACTGTCCCTCTGTCCCATGGTGTGTCCTTTAGGGGGATTGTCCGGGATAAACTGTCCCAGTGACCCATGATGTGTCCTTTAGGGGGATTGTCCGGGATTAAGTGTCCCTCTGTCCCAAGATGTGTCTTTTAGTTGGATTGAACGGGATAAACTGTCCCTCTGTCCCATGGTGTGTCCTTTAGGGGAATTGTCCGAGATAAACTGTCCCTCTGTCCCATGGTGTGTCCTTTAGGGGGATTGTCCAGGATAAACTGTCCCTCTGTCCCATGGTGTGTCCTTTAGGGGGATTGTACAGGATAAACTGTCCCTCTGTCCAATGGTGTGTCCTTTAGGAGGATTGTCCAGGATAAACTGTCCCTCTGTCCCATGGTGTGTCCTTTAGGGGGATTGTACAGGATAAACTGTCCTTCTGTCCCATGATGTGTCCTTTAGGGGGATTGTCCAGGATAAACTGTCCCTCTGTCCCATGGTGTGTCCTTTAGGGGGATTGTCCAGGATAAACTGTCCCTCTGTCCCATGATGTGCCCTTTAGGGGGAATTAATGGGATAAACTGTACCTCTGTCCCATGATGTGTCCTTTAGGGGGATTGTCCAGGATAAACTGTCCCTCTGTCCCATGATGTGCCCTTTAGGGGGAATTAATGGGATAAACTGTACCTCTGTCCCATGATGTGTCCTTTAGGGGGATTGTCCAGGATAAACTGTCCCTCTGTCCCATGATGTGTCCTTTAGGGGGATTGTCCAGGATAAACTGTCCCTCTGTCCCATGATGTGTCCTTTCGGGGGATTGTCCAGGATAAACTGTCCCTCTGTCCCATGGTGTGTCATTTAGGGGGATTGTCCAGGATAAACTGTCCCGCTGTGCCATGGTGTGTCCTTTAGGGGGATTGTCCGGGATAAACTGTCCCTCTGTCCCATGGTGTGTCCTTTAGGGGGATTGTCCAGGATAAACTGTCCCTCTGTCCCATGATGTGTCCTTTAGGGGGATTATCCGGGATAAACTGTCCCTCTGTCCCATGGTGTGTCCTTTAGGGGGATTATCCGGGATACACAGTCCCTCGACCCCATGATGTGTCCTTTAGGGGGATTGTCAGGGATAAACTGTCCCTCTATCCCATGGTGTGTCCTTCAGGGGGTTGTCCAGGATAAACTGTCCCTCTGTCCCATGGTGTGTCCTTTAGGGGGATTGTCCGGGATAAACTGTCCCTCTGTCCCATGATGTGTCCTTTAGGGGGATTGTCCGGGATAAACTGTCCCTCTGTCCCCTGATGTGTACTTTAGTGGGATTATCCGGGATATCTGTCCATCTATCCCATGTTGTGTCCTTTTGGGGGATTGTCCAGGATAAACTGTCCCTCTGTCCCATGATGTGTCATTTAGGGGGATTGTCCACGATAATCTGTCCCTCTGTCCCATGATGTTTCCATTAGGGGGATTGAACGGGATATACTGTCCCTCTGTCCCATGGTGTGTCCTTTAGGGGATTGTCCAGGATAAACTGTCCCTCTGTCCCATGGTGTGTCCTTTATGGGGATTGTCTAGGATAAACTGTCCCTCTGTCCCATGGTGTGTCATTTAGGGGGATTGTCCAGGATAAATAGTCCCTCTGTCCCATGGTGTGTCCTTTAGGGGGATTGTCCAGGATAAACTGTCCCTCTGTCCCATGTTGTGTCATTTAGGGGGATTGTCCAGGAAAAACTGTCCCTCTGTCCCATGATGTGTCATTTAGGGGGATTGTCCAGGATAAATAGTCCCTCTGTCCCATGGTGTGTCCTTAAGGGGGATTGTCCAGGATAAACTGTCCCTCTGTCCCATGTTGTGTCCTTTAAGGGGACTGTCCGAGATAACCTCTCCCTCTGTCCCATGGTGTGTCCTTTAAGGGGATTGTCCAGGATAAACTGTCCCTCTGTCCCATGGTGTATCCTTTAGGGGGATTGTCCTGGATAAATTGTCCCTCTGTCCCATGATGTGTCCTTTAGGCGGATTGAACGGGATAAACTGTCCCTCTGTCCCATGGTGTGTCCTTTAGGGTGATTGTCCAGGATAAACTGTCCCTCTGTCCCATGGTGTGTCCTTTAGGGGGATTGTCCAGGATAAACTGTCCCTTTGTCCCATGATGTGTCCTTTAGGCGGATTGAACGGGATAAACTGTCCCTCTGACCCATGATGTGTCCTTTAGGGGGATTGCCCAGGATAAACTGTCCCTCTGTCCCATGATGTGTCCTTTAGGGGAATTGTCTGGGATAAACTGTCCCTCTGTCCCATGGTGTGACCTTTAGGGGATTGTCCAGGATAAAATGTCCCTCTGACCCATGGTGTGTCATTTAGAGGGATTATCCAGGATAAACTGTCCCTCTGTCCCATGGTGTGTCCTTTAGGGGGATTGTCCAGGATAAATTGTCCCTCTGTCCCATGGTGTGTCCTTTAGGGGGATTGCCCAGGATAAACTGTCCCTCTGTCCCATGATGTGTCCTTTAGGGGAATTGTCTGGGATAAACTGTCCCTCTGTCCCATGGTGTGACCTTTAGGGGATTGTCCAGGATAAAATGTCCCTCTGACCCATGGTGTGTCATTTAGAGGGATTATCCAGGATAAACTGTCCCTCTGTCCCATGATGTGTCCATTAGGGTGATTGTCCAGGATAAATTGTCCATCTGTCCCATGGTGTGTCCTTTAGGGGGATTGTCCGGGATAAACTGTCCCTCTGCCCCATGATGTGTCATTTAGGGGGATTGTCCACGATAATCTGTCCCTCTGTCCCAAGATGTGTCTTTTAGTTGGTTTGAACGGGATAAACTGTCCCTTTGTCCCATGATGTGTCCTTTAGGGGTATTGTCCGGGATAAACTGTCCCTCTGTCCCATGGTGTGTCCTTTAGGGGGATTGTCCAGGATAAATTGTCCCTCTGTCCCATGGTGTGTCCTTTAGGGGGATTGTCCAGGATAAACTGTCCCTCTGTCCCATGATGTGTCCTTTAGGGGGATTGTCCGGGATAAACTGTCCCTCTGTCCCCTGATGTGTACTTTAGTGGGATTATCCGGGATATCTGTCCATCTATCCCATGTTGTGTCCTTTAGGGGGATTGTCCGGGATAAACTGTCCCTCTGACCCATGATGTGTCCTTTAGGGGGATTGTCCAGGATAAACTGTCCCTCTGACCCATGGTGTGTCCTTTAGGGGGATTGTCCGTGATAAACTGTCCCTCTGACCCATGATGTGTCCTTTAGGGGGATTGTCCAGGATAAACTATCCCTCTGTCCCATGATGTGTCCTTTTGGGGGTTTGTCCAGGATAAACTGTCCCTCTGTCCCATGATGTGTCCTTTAGGGGGATTGTCCAGGATAAACTGTCCCTCTGTCCCATGATGTGTCATTTAGGGGGATTGTCCACGATAATCTGTCCCTCTGTCCCATGATGTGTCCTTTAGGGGGATTGTCCGGGATACACAGTCCCTCTGTCCCATGATGTGTCCTTTAGGGGGATTGTCCGGGATACACAGTCCCTCTGTCCCATGGTGTGTCCTTTAGGGGGATTGTCCGGGATAAACTGTCCCTCTGTCCCATGGTGTGTCCTTTATGGGGATTGTCTAGGATAAGCTGTCCCTCTGTCCCATGGTGTGTCCTTCAGGGGAAATATCCAGGATAAACTGTCCCTCTATCCCATGGTGTGTCCTTTAGGGGGATTGTCCAGGATAAACTGTCCCTCTGTCCCATGATGTGTCCTTTAGGGGGATTGTCCTGGATAAACTGTCCCTCTGTCCCATGATGTGTCCTTTAGGGGGATTGTCCTGGATAAACTGTCCCTCTGTCCCATGATGTGTCATTTAGGGGGATTGTCCAGGATAAATAGTCCCTCTGTCCCATCGTGTGTCCTTTAGGCGGATTGTCCAGGATAAAATGTCCCTCTGTCCCATGTTGTGTCCTTTAGGGGGACTGTCCGAGATAAACTCTCCCTCTGTCCCATGGTGTATCCTTTCGGGGGATTGTCCTGGATAAACTGTCCCTCTGTCCCATGATGTGTCCTTTAGGGGGATTGTCCAGGATAAACTGTCCCTCTGTCCCATGATGTGTCATTTAGGGGTATTGTCCAGAATAAGCTGTCCCTCTGTCCCATGATGTGTCCTTTTGGGTGATTGCCCAGCTTAACCTGTCCCTCTGTCCCATGATGTGTCCTTTAAGGGGAATTAATGGGATAAACTGTCCCTCTGTCCCATGGTGTGTCCTTTAGGGGAATTGTCCAGGATAATCTGTCCCTCTGTCCCATGATGTGTCCTTTAGGGGGATTGTCCAGGATAAACTGTCCCTCTGTCCCATGGTGTGTCCTTTAGGGGGATTGTCCGGGATAAACTGTCCCTCTGTCCCATGGAGTGTCCTTTAGGGGGAATGTCCAGGATACACTCTCCCTCTGTCCCATGATGTGTCCTTTAGGGGGATTGTCCGGGATAAACTGTCCCTCTGTCCCATGATGTGTCCTTTAGGGGGATTTTCCGGGATAAACTGTCCCTCTGTCCCAGGATGTGTCCTTTAGGGGGGATTGTCCGGGATAAACTGTCCCTCTGTCCCAGGATGTGTCCTTTAGGGGTATTGCCCGGGATGAACTGTCCCTCTGACCCATGATATGTACTTTAGGGGGATTGTCCAGGATAAACTGTCCCTCTGTCCCATGATGTGTCCTTTAGGGTGATTGTCCGGGATAAACTGTCCCGCTGTCCCATGATGTGTCCTTCAGGAGGATTGTCCAGTTTATGGTGTCCCTCTGTCCCATGATGTGTCCTTTAGGGGGATTGTCCGGGATAAACTGTCCCTCTGCCCCATGATGTGTCATTTAGGGGGATTGTCCACGATAATCTGTCCCTCTGTCCCAAGATGTGTCTTTTAGTTGGTTTGAACGGGATAAACTGTCCCTTTGTCCCATGATGTGTCCTTTAGGGGGAATGTCCAGGATAAACTGTCCCTCTGTCCCATGGTGTGTCCTTTAGGGGGATTGTCCGGGATAAACTGTCCCTCTGTCCCATGATGTGTCCTTTAGGGGGAATGTCCAGGATAAACTGTCCCTCTGTCCCATGGTGTGTCCTTTAGGGGGATTGTCCGGGATAAACTGTCCCTCTGTCCCATGATGTGTCCTTTAGGGGGATTGTCCGGGATAAACTGTCCCTCTGTCTCCTGATGTGTACTTTAGTGGGATTATCCGGGATATCTGTCCATCTATCCCATGTTGTGTCCTTTTGGGGGATTGTCCAGGATAAACTGTCCCTCTGTCCCATGATGTGTCATTTAGGGGGATTGTCCACGATAATCTGTCCCTCTGTCCCATGATGTTTCCATTAGGGGGATTGAACGGGATACACAGTCCCTCTGTCTCATGGTGTGTCCTTTAGGGGGATTGTCCACGATAAACTGTCCCTCTGTCCCATGGTGTGTCATTTAGGGGGATTGTCCAGGATAAATAGTCCCTCTGTCCCATGGTGTGTCCTTTAGGGGGATTGTCCAGGATAAACTGTCCCTCTGTCCCATGGTGTGTCATTTAGGGGGATTGTCCAGGATAAATAGTCCCTCTGTCCCATGGTGTGTCCTTTAGGGGGATTGTCCAGGATAAACTGTCCCTCTGTCCCATGGTGTGTCATTTAGGGGGATTGTCCAGGATAAATAGTCCCTCTGTCCCATGGTGTGTCCTTTAGGGGGATTGTCCAGGATAAACTGTCCCTCTGTCCCATGTTGTGTCATTTAGGGGGATTGTCCAGGATAAACTGTCCCTCTGTCCCATGATGTGTCATTTAGGGGGATTGTCCAGGATAAATAGTCCCTCTGTCCCATGGTGTGTCCTTAAGGGGGATTGTCCAGGATAAACTGTCCCTCTGTCCCATGTTGTGTCCTTTAGGGGATTGTCCAGGATAAACTGTCCCTCTGTCCCATGGTGTATCCTTTAGGGGGATTGTCCTGGATAAATTGTCCCTCTGTCCCATGATGTGTCCTTTAGGCGGATTGAACGGGATAAACTGTCCCTCTGTACCATGGTGTGTCCTTCAGGGGGATTGTCCAGGATAAACTGTCCCTCTGTCCCATGGTGTGTCCTTTAGGGGGATGCTCCTGGATAAACTGTCCCTCTGTCCCATGATGTGTCCTTTAGGGAGATTATCCAGGATAAACTGTCCCTCTGTCCCATGATGTGTCCTTTAGGGGGATTGTCCAGGATAAACTGTCCCTCTGTCCCATGGTGTGTCCTTTGGGGGGATTGTCCAGGATAAACTGTCCCTCTGTCCCAGGATGTGTCCTTTAGGGGGGATTGTCCGGGATAAACTGTCCCTCTGTCCCAGGATGTGTCCTTTAGGGGTATTGCCCGGGATGAACTGTCCCTCTGACCCATGATATGTACTTTAGGGGGATTGTCCAGGATAAACTGTCCCTCTGTCCCATGATGTGTCCTTTAGGGTGATTGTCCGGGATAAACTGTCCCGCTGTCCCATGATGTGTCCTTCAGGAGGATTGTCCAGTTTATGGTGTCCCTCTGTCCCATGATGTGTCCTTTAGGGGGATTGTCCGGGATAAACTGTCCCTCTGCCCCATGATGTGTCATTTAGGGGGATTGTCCACGATAATCTGTCCCTCTGTCCCAAGATGTGTCTTTTAGTTGGTTTGAACGGGATAAACTGTCCCTTTGTCCCATGATGTGTCCTTTAGGGGGAATGTCCAGGATAAACTGTCCCTCTGTCCCATGGTGTGTCCTTTAGGGGGATTGTCCGGGATAAACTGTCCCTCTGTCCCATGATGTGTCCTTTAGGGGGAATGTCCAGGATAAACTGTCCCTCTGTCCCATGGTGTGTCCTTTAGGGGGATTGTCCGGATAAACTGTCCCTCTGTCCCATGATGTGTCCTTTAGGGGGATTGTCCGGGATAAACTGTCCCTCTGTCCCCTGATGTGTACTTTAGTGGGATTATCCGGGATATCTGTCCATCTATCCCATGTTGTGTCCTTTTGGGGGATTGTCCAGGATAAACTGTCCCTCTGTCCCATGATGTGTCATTTAGGGGGATTGTCCACGATAATCTGTCCCTCTGTCCCATGATGTTTCCATTAGGGGGATGAACGGGATACACAGTCCCTCTGTCTCATGGTGTGTCCTTTAGGGGGATTGTCCACGATAAACTGTCCCTCTGTCCCATGGTGTGTCATTTAGGGGGATTGTCCAGGATAAATAGTCCCTCTGTCCCATGGTGTGTCCTTTAGGGGGATTGTCCAGGATAAACTGTCCCTCTGTCCCATGGTGTGTCATTTAGGGGGATTGTCCAGGATAAATAGTCCCTCTGTCCATGGTGTGTCCTTTAGGGGGATTGTCCAGGATAAACTGTCCCTCTGTCCCATGGTGTGTCATTTAGGGGGATTGTCCAGGATAAATAGTCCCTCTGTCCCATGGTGTGTCCTTTAGGGGGATTGTCCAGGATAAACTGTCCCTCTGTCCCATGTTGTGTCATTTAGGGGATTGTCCAGGATAAACTGTCCCTCTGTCCCATGATGTGTCATTTAGGGGGATTGTCCAGGATAAATAGTCCCTCTGTCCCATGGTGTGTCCTTAAGGGGGATTGTCAGGATAAACTGTCCCTCTGTCCCATGTTGTGTCCTTTAGGGGGATTGTCCAGGATAAACTGTCCCTCTGTCCCATGGTGTATCCTTTAGGGGGATTGTCCTGGATAAATTGTCCTCTGTCCCATGATGTGTCCTTTAGGCGGATTGAACGGGATAAACTGTCCCTCTGTACCATGGTGTGTCCTTCAGGGGGATTGTCCAGGATAAACTGTCCCTCTGTCCCATGGTGTGTCCTTTAGGGGGATGCTCCTGGATAAACTGTCCCTCTGTCCCATGATGTGTCCTTTAGGGAGATTATCCAGGATAAACTGTCCCTCTGTCCCATGATGTGTCCTTTAGGGGGATTGTCCAGGATAAACTGTCCCTCTGTCCCATGGTGTGTCCTTTGGGGGGATTGTCCAGGATAAACTGTCCCTCTGTCACATGATGTGTCCTTTTGGGGGATTGTCCAGAATAAGCTGTCCCTCTGACACACGGTGTGTCCTTTTGGGGATTGTCCCGTATAAACTGTCCCTCTGTCCCATGGTGTGTCCTTTAGGGCGATTGTCCAGGATAAACTGTCCCTCTGTCCCATGGTGTGTCCTTGAGGGGATTGTCGGGATAAACTGTCCCTCTGCCCCATGATGTGTCATTTAGGGGGATTGTCCACGATAATCTGTCCCTCTCTCCCAAGATGTGTCTTTTAGTTGGTTTGAACCGGATAAACTGTCCCTTTGTCCCATGATGTGTCCTTTAGGGGTATTGTCCGGGATAAACTGTCCCTCTGTCCCATGATGTGTCCTTTAGGGGGAATGTCCAGGATAAACTGTCCCTCTGTCCCATGATGTGTCCTTTAGGGGGATTGTCCGGGATATCTGTCCATCTATCCCATGTTGTGTCCTTTAGGGGGATTGCCCAGAATAAACTGTCCCTCTGTCCCATGGTGTGTCCTTTAGGGGGATTGTCCGGGATAAACTGTCCCTCTGACCCATGATGTGTCCTTTAGGGGATTGTCAGGATAAACTGTCCCTCTGACCCATGATGTGTCCTTTTGGGGGATTGTCCAGGATAAACTGTCCCTCTGTCCCATGATGTATCATTTAGGGGGATTGTCCACGATAATCTGTCCCTCTGTCCATGATGTTTCCATTAGGGGGATTGAACGGGATATACTGTCCCTCTGTCCCATGGTGTGTCGTTTAGGGGATTGTCCACGATAAACTGTCCCTCTGTCCCATGATGTGTCCCTTTAGGGGATTGTCCAGGATAAACTGTCCCTCTGTCCCATGATGTGTCCTTTAGGGGGATTGTCCAGGATAAACTGTCCCTCTGTCCCATGATGTGTCCTTTAGGGGGATTGTCCAGGATAAACTGTCCCTCTGTCCCATGATGTGTCCTTTAGGGGGATTGTCCAGGATAAACTGTTCTCTGTCCATGATGTGTCCTTTAGGGGGATTGTCCGGGATACACAGTCCTCTGTCCCATGGTGTGTCCTTTAGGGGATTGTCCGGATAAACTGTCCCTCTGTCCAAGATGTGTCTTTTAGTTGGTTGAACGGATAAACTGTCCCTCTGTCCCATGATGTGTCCTTCAGGGGAAATATCCAGGATAAACTGTCCCTCTGTCCCATGATGTGTCCTTTAGGGGGATTGTCCCTGGATAAACTGTCCCTCTGTCCCATGGTGTGTCCTTCAGGGAAATATCCAGGATAAACTGTCCCTCTGTCCCATGATGTGTCCTTTAGGGGGATTGTCCTGGATAAAACTGTCCCTCTGTCCCATGATGTGTCATTTAGGGGGATTGTCCAGGATAAATAGTCCCTCTGTCCCATCGTGTGTCCTTTAGGCGGATTGTCCAGGATAAACTGTCGCTCTGTCCCATGTTGTGTCCTTTAGGGGGACTGTCCGAGATAAACTCTCCCTCTGTCCCATGGTGTATCCTTTCGGGGATTGTCCTGGATAAACTGTCCCTCTGTCCCATGATGTGTCCTTTAGTCGGATTGAACGGGATAAACTGTCCCTCTGTCCCATGATGTGTCCTTTAGGGAGATTTTCCAAGGTAAACTGTCCCTGTGTCCCATGGTGTGTCCTTTAGGGTGATTGTCCAGGATAAACTGACCCTCTGTCCCATGGTGTGTCCTTTAGGGGGATTGTCCAGGATAAACTGTCCCTCTGTCCCATGGTGTATCCTTTAGGTGGATTGTCCTGGATAAACTGTCCCTCTGTCCCATGATGTGTCCTTTAGGCGGATTGAACGGGATAAACTGTCCCTCTGTACCATGGTGTGTCCTTTAGGGGGATTGTCCAGGATAAACTCTCTCTCTTTCCATGGTGTGTCCTTTAGAAGGATTGTCCAGGATAAACTGTCCTCTGTCCCATGATGTGTCCTTTTGGGTGATTGCCCAGCTTAAACTGTCCCTCTGTCCCATGATGTGTCCTTTAAGGGAATTAATGGGATAAACTGTCCCTCTGTCCCATGGTGTGTCCTTTAGGGGGATTGTCCAGGATAATCTGTCCCTCTGTCCCATGGTCTGTCCTTTAGGGGGATTGTCCAGGATAAACTGTCCCTCTGTCCCATGATGTGTCCATTAGGGGGATTGTCCTGGATAAACTGTCCCTCTGTCCCATGGTGTGATCTTTAGGGGGAATGTCCAGGATACACTCTCCCTCTGTCCCATGATGTGTCCTTTAGGGGATTGTCCGGGATAAACTGTCCCTCTGTCCCATTGATGTGTCCTTTAGGGGGATTCTCCGGAATAAACTGTCCCTCTGTCCCAGGATGTGTCCTTTAGGGGTATTGCCCGGGATGAACTGTCCCTCTGACCCATGATGTGTACTTTAGGGGGATTGTCCAGGATAAACTGTCCCTCTGTCCCATGATGTGTCCTTTAGGGTGATTGTCCGGGATAAACTGTACCGCTGTCCCATGATGTGTCCTTCAGGAGGATTGTCCAGTTTATGGTGTCCCTCTGTCCCATGGTGTGTCCTTTAGTGGGATTGTCCAGGATAAACTGTCCCTCTGTCCCGTGATGTGTCCATTAGGGTGATTGTCCGGGATAAACTGTCCCTCTGTCCCATGGTGTGTCCTTTTGGGGGATAGTCCAGGATAAACTCTATCTCTTTGCCATGGTGTGTCCTTTAGGGGATTGTCCAGGATAAACTGTCCTCTGACCCATGATGTGTCCTTTTGGGGGATTGTCCAGAATAAACTGTCCCTCTGACCCATGATGTGTCCTTTAGGGGGATTGTCCAGGATAAACTGTCCCTCTGACCCATGGTGTGTCCTTTAGGGGGATTGTCCGTGATAAACTGTCCCTCTGACCCATGATGTGTCCTTTAGGGGGATTGTCCAGGATAAACTATCCCTCTGTCCCATGATGTGTCCTTTTGGGGGTTTGTCCAGGATAAACTGTCCCTCTGTCCCATGATGTGTCCTTTAGGGGGATTGTCCAGGATAAACTGTCCTCTGTCCATGATGTGTCATTTAGGGGGATTGTCCACGATAATCTGTCCCTCTGTCCCATGATGTGTCCTTTAGGGGGATTGTCCGGGATACACAGTCCCTCTGTCCCATGATGTGTCCTTTAGAGGGATTGTCCGGGATACACAGTCCCTCTGTCCCATGGTGTGTCCTTTAGGGGGATTGTCCGGGATAAACTGTCCCTCTGTCCCAAGATGTGTCTTTAGTTGGTTTGAACGGGATAAACTGTCCCTCTGTCCCATGGTGTGTCCTTTATGGGGATTGTCTAGGATAAGCTGTCCCTCTGTCCCATGGTGTGTCCTTCAGGGAAATATCCAGGATAAACTGTCCCTCTATCCCATGGTGTGTCCTTTAGGGGGATTGTCCAGGATAAACTGTCCCTCTGTCCATGATGTGTCCTTTAGGGGATTGTCCTGGATAAACTGTCCCTCTGTCCCATGATGTGTCCTTTAGGGGGATTGTCCTGGATAAACTGTCCCTCTGTCCATGATGTGTCATTTAGGGGGATTGTCCAGGATAAATAGTCCCTCTGTCCCATCGTGTGTCCTTTAGCGGATTGTCCAGGATAAAATGTCCCTCTGTCCATGTTGTGTCCTTTAGGGGGACTGTCCGAGATAAACTCTCCCTCTGTCCCATGGTGTATCCTTTCGGGGGATTGTCCTGGATAAACTGTCCCTCTGTCTCATGATGTGTCCTTTAGGGGGATTGTCCAGGATAAACTGTCCCTCTGTCCCATGATGTGTCATTTAGGGGATTGTCCAGAATAAGCTGTCCCTCTGTCCCATGATGTGTCCTTTTGGGTGATTGCCCAGCTTAAACTGTCCCTCTGTCCCATGATGTGTCCTTTAAGGGGAATTAATGGGATAAACTGTCCCTCTGTCCCATGGTGTGTCCTTTAGGGGAATTGTCCAGGATAATCTGTCCCTCTGTCCCATGATGTGTACTTTAGGGGGATTGTCCAGGATAAACTGTCCCTCTGTCCCATGGTGTGTCCTTTAGGGGGATTGTCCGGGATAAACTGTCCCTCTGTCCCATGGAGTGTCCTTTAGGGGGAATGTCCAGGATACACTCTCCCTCTGTCCATGATGTGTCCTTTAGGGGGATTGTCCGGGATAAACTGTCCCTCTGTCCCATGATGTGTCCTTTAGGGGGATTTTCCGGGATAAACTGTCCCTCTGTCCCAGGATGTGTCCTTTAGGGGGGATTGTCCGGGATAAACTGTCCCTCTGTCCCAGGATGTGTCCTTTAGGGGTATTGCCCGGGATGAACTGTCCCTCTGACCCATGATATGTACTTTAGGGGGATTGTCCAGGATAAACTGTCCCTCTGTCCCATGATGTGTCCTTTAGGGTGATTGTCCTGGATAAACTGTCCCGCTGTCCCATGATGTGTCCTTCAGGAGGATTGTCCAGTTTATGGTGTCCCTCTGTCCCATGGTGTGTCCTTTTGGGGGATTGTCCAGAATAATCTGTCCATCTGTCCCATGGTGTGTCCTTTAGGGGGATTGTCCAGGATAAACTGTCCCTCTGTCCCATGATGTGTCCTTTAGGGGGATTGTCCGGGATAAACTGTCCCTCTGCCCCATGATGTGTCATTTAGGGGGATTGTCCACGATAATCTGTCCCTCTGTCCCAAGATGTGTCTTTTAGTTGGTTTGAACGGGATAAACTGTCCCTTTGTCCCATGATGTGTCCTTTAGGGGGAATGTCCAGGATAAACTGTCCCTCTGTCCCATGGTGTGTCCTTTAGGGGGATTGTCCGGGATAAACTGTCCCTCTGTCCCATGATGTGTCCTTTAGGGGGAATGTCCAGGATAAACTGTCCCTCTGTCCCATGGTGTGTCCTTTAGGGGGATTGTCCGGGATAAACTGTCCCTCTGTCCCATGATGTGTCCTTTAGGGGGATTGTCCGGGATAAACTGTCCTCTGTCCCCTGATGTGTACTTTAGTGGGATTATCCGGGATATCTGTCCATCTATCCCATGTTGTGTCCTTTTGGGGGATTGTCCAGGATAAACTGTCCTCTGTCCCATGATGTGTCATTTAGGGGGATTGTCCACGATAATCTGTCCCTCTGTCCCATTGATGTTTCCATTAGGGGGATTGAAACGGGATACACAGTCCTCTGTCTCATGGTGTGTCCTTTAGGGGGATTGTCCACGATAAACTGTCCCTCTGTCCCATGTGTGTCATTTAGGGGGATTGTCCAGGATAAATAGTCCCTCTGTCCCATGGTGTGTCCTTTAGGGGGATTGTCCAGGATAAACTGTCCCTCTGTCCCATGGTGTGTCATTTAGGGGGATTGTCCAGATAAATAGTCCCTCTGTCCCATGGTGTGTCCTTTAGGGGGATTGTCCAGGATAAACTGTCCCTCTGTCCCATGGTGTGTCATTTAGGGGGATTGTCCAGGATAAATAGTCCTCTGTCCCATGGTGTGTCCTTTAGGGGATTGTCCAGGATAAACTGTCCCTCTGTCCCATGTTGTGTCATTTAGGGGGATTGTCCAGGATAAACTGTCCCTCTGTCCCATGATGTGTCATTTAGGGGATTGTCCAGGATAAATAGTCCCTCTGTCCCATGGTGTGTCCTTAAGGGGATTGTCCAGGATAAACTGTCCCTCTGTCCCATGTTGTGTCCTTTAGGGGGACTGTCCGAGATAACCTCTCCCTCAGTCCATGGTGTGTCCTTTAGGGGATTGTCCAGGATAAACTGTCCCTCTGTCCATGGTGTATCCTTTAGGGGATTGTCCTGGATAAATTGTCCCTCTGTCCCATGATGTGTCCTTTAGGCGGATTGAACGGGATAAACTGTCCCTCTGTACCATGGTGTGTCCTTCAGGGGGATTGTCCAGGATAAACTGTCCCTCTGTCCCATGGTGTGTCCGTTAGGGGGATGCTCCTGGATAAACTGTCCCTCTGTCCCATGATGTGTCCTTTAGGGAGATTTTCCAGGATAAACTGTCCCTCTGTCCCATGGTGTGTCCTTTAGGGGGATTGTCCAGGTTATGGTGTCCCTCTGTCCCATGGTGTGTCCTTTAGGGTGATTGTCCAGGATAAACTGTCCCTCTGTCCCATGATGTGTCCTTCAGGGGATTGTCCAGGTTATGGTGTCCCTCTGTCCCATGGTGTGTCCTTTAGGGTGATTGTCCAGGATAAACTGTCCCTCTGTCCATGGTGTGTCCTTTAGGAGGATTGTCCAGGATAAACTGTCCTTTGTCCCATGATGTGTCCTTTAGGCGGATTGAACGGGATAAACTGTCCCTCTGTCCCATGATGTGTCCTTTAGGGGGTTTGCCCAGGATAAACTGTCCCTCTGTCCCATGATGTGTCCTTTAGGGAGATTTTCCAGGATAAACTGTCCCTCTGTCCCATGATGTGTCCTTCAGGGGGATTGTCCAGGTTATGGTGTCCCTCTGTCCCATGGTGTGTCCTTTAGGGTGATTGTCCAGGATAAACTGTCCCTCTGTCCCATGGTGTGTCCTTTAGGGGATTGTCCAGGATAAACTGTCCCTCTGTCCCATGATGTGTCCTTTAGGCGGATTGAACGGGATAAACCTGTCCCTCTGTCCCATGATGTGTCCTTTAGGGGGATTGCCCAGGATAAACTGTCCCTCTGTCCCATGATGTGTCCTTTAGGGGAATTGTCTCGGATAAACTGTCCCTCTTTTCCATGGTGTGACCTTTAGGGGTTTGTCCAGGATAAACTGTCCCTCTGTCCCATGATGTGTCATTTAGAGGGATTATCCAGGATAAACTGTCCCTCTGTCCCATGATGTGTCCTTTAGGGGGATTGTCCAGGATAAACTGTCCCTCTGTCCCATGGTGTGTCCTTTGGGGGGATTGTCCAGGATAAACTGTCCCTCTGTCACATGATGTGTCCTTTTGGGGGATTGTCCAGAATAAGCTGTCCCTCTGACACAACGGTGTGTCCTTTTGGGGATTGTCCCGTATAAACTGTCCCTCTGTCCCATGGTGTGTCCTTTAGGGCGATTGTCCAGGATAAACTGTCCCTCTGTCCCATGGTGTGTCCTTGAGGGGGATTGTCCGGGATAAACTGTCCCTCTGCCCCATGATGTGTCATTTAGGGGATTGTCCACGATAATCTGTCCCTCTCTCCCAAGATGTGTCTTTTAGTTGGTTTGAACCGGATAAACTGTCCCTTTGTCCCATGATGTGTCCTTTAGGGGTATTGTCCGGGATAAACTGTCCCTCTGTCCCATGATGTGTCCTTTAGGGGGAATGTCCAGGATAAACTGTCCCTCTGTCCCATGATGTGTCCTTTAGGGGGATTGTCCGGGATATCTGTCCATCTATCCCATGTTGTGTCCTTTAGGGGGATTGCCCAGAATAAACTGTCCCTCTGTCCCATGGTGTGTCCTTTAGGGGGATTGTCCGGATAAACTGTCCCTCTGACCCATGATGTGTCCTTTAGGGGATTGTCCAGGATAAACTGTCCCTCTGACCCATGAAGAGTCCTTTTGGGGGATTGTCCAGGATAAACTGTCCCTCTGTCCCATGATGTGTCATTTAGGGGGATTGTCCACGATAATCTGTCCCTCTGTCCCATTGATGTTTCCATTAGGGGGATTGAACGGGATATACTGTCCCTCTGTCCCATGGTGTGTCGTTTAGGGGATTGTCCACGATAAACTGTCCCTCTGTCCCATGATGTGTCCTTTAGGGGGATTGTCCAGGATAAACTGTCCCTCTGTCCCATGATGTGTCCTTTAGGGGATTGTCCAGGATAAACTGTCCCTCTGTCCCATGATGTGTCCTTTAGGGGGATTGTCCAGGATAAACTGTCCCTCTGTCCCATGATGTGTCCTTTAGGGGATTGTCCAGGATAAACTGTTCCTCTGTCCCATGATGTGTCCTTTAGGGGGATTGTCCGGGATACACAGTCCCCTCTGTCCCATGGTGTGTCCTTTAGGGGGATTGTCCGGGATAAACTGTCCCTCTGTCCCAAGATGTGTCTTTTAGTTGGTTTGAACGGGATAAACTGTCCTCTGTCCCATGATGTGTCCTTCAGGGGAAATATCCAGGATAAACTGTCCCTCTGTCCCATGATGTGTCCTTTAGGGGGATTGTCCTGGATAAACTGTCCCTCTGTCCCATGGTGTGTCCTTCAGGGGAAATATCCAGGATAAACTGTCCCTCTGTCCCATGATGTGTCCTTTAGGGGGATTGTCCTGGATAAACTGTCCCTCTGTCCCATGATGTGTCATTTAGGGGGATTGTCCAGGATAAATAGTCCCTCTGTCCCATCGTGTGTCCTTTAGGCGGATTGTCCAGGATAAACTGTCCCTCTGTCCCATGTTGTGTCCTTTAGGGGGACTGTCCGAGATAAACTCTCCCTCTGTCCCATGGTGTATCCTTTCGGGGGATTGTCCTGGATAAACTGTCCCTCTGTCCATGATGTGTCCTTTAGGCGGATTGAACGGGATAAACTGTCCTCTGTCCCATGATGTGTCCTTTAGGGAGATATCCAAGGTAAACTGTCCCTGTGTCCCATGGTGTGTCCTTTAGGGTGATTGTCCAGGATAAACTGACCCTCTGTCCCATGGTGTGTCCTTTAGGGGGATTGTCCAGGATAAACTGTCCCTCTGTCCCATGGTGTATCCTTTAGGTGGATTGTCCTGGATAAACTGTCCCTCTGTCCCATGATGTGTCCTTTAGGCGGATTGAACGGATAAACTGTCCCTCTGTACCATGGTGTGTCCTTTAGGGGGATTGTCCAGGATAAACTCTCTCTCTTTCCCATGGTGTGTCCTTTAGAAGGATTGTCCAGGATAAACTGTCCCTCTGTCCCATGATGTGTCATTTTGGGTGATTGCCCAGCTTAAACTGTCCCCTCTGTCCCATGATGTGTCCTTTAAGGGGAATTAATGGGGATAAACTGTCCCTCTGTCCCATGGTGTGTCCTTTAGGGGGATTGTCCAGGATAATCTGTCCCTCTGTCCATGGTCTGTCCTTTAGGGGGATTGTCCAGGATAAACTGTCCTCTGTCCCATGATGTGTCCATTAGGGGATTGTCCTGGATAAACTGTCCCTCTGTCCCATGGTGTGATCTTTAGGGGAATGTCCAGGATACACTCTCCCTCTGTCCCATGATGTGTCCTTTAGGGGATTGTCCGAGATAAACTGTCCCTCTGTCCCATGATGTGTCCTTTAGGGGGATTCTCCGGAATAACTGTCCCTCTGTCCCAGGATGTGTCCTTTAGGGGTATTGCCCGGGATGAACTGTCCCTCTGACCCATGATGTGTACTTTAGGGGATTGTCCAGGATAAACTGTCCCTCTGTCCCATGATGTGTCCTTTAGGGTGATTGTCCGGGATAAACTGTACCGCTGTCCCATGATGTGTCCATCAGGAGGATTGTCCAGTTTATGGTGTCCCTCTGTCCCATGGTGTGTCCTTTAGTGGATTGTCCAGGATAAACTGTCCCTCTGTCCCGTGATGTGTCCATTAGGGTGATTGTCCGGGATAAACTGTCCTCTGTCCCATGGTGTGTCCTTTTGGGGATAGTCCAGGATAAACTCTATCTCTTTGCCATGGTGTGTCCTTTAGGGGGATTGTCCAGGATAAACTGTCCCTCTGACCCATGATGTGTCCTTTGGGGGATTGTCCAGAATAAACTGTCCCTCTGACCCATGATGTGTCCTTTTGGCGGTTGTCCAGGATAAACTGTCCCTCTGTCCCATGATGTGTCCTTTTGGAGGATTGTCCAGGATAACTTTCCCTCTGTCCCATGATGTTGTCCTTTAGGGGATTGTCCAGGATAAACTGTCCCTCTGTCCCATGATGTGTCCTTTAGGGGGATTGTCCGGGATAAACTGTCCCTCTGTCCCATGATGTGTCCTTTAGGGGGAATTAATGGGATAAACTGTCCCTCTGTCCCATGGTGTGTCCTTTAGGGGAATTGTCCGAGATAAACTGTCCCACTGTCCCATGGGGTGTCCTTTAGGGGGATTGTCCGGGATAAACTGTCCCTCTGTCCCAGGATGTGTCCTTAAGGGTATTGCCCGGGATGAACTGTCCCCTCTGACCCATGATGTGTACTTTAGGGGATTGTCCAGGATAAACTGTCCCTCTGTCCCATGATGTGTCCTTTAGGGTGATTGTCCGGGATAAACTGTACCGCTGTCCCATGATGTGTCCTTCAGGAGGATTGTCCAGTTTATGGTGTCCCTCTGTCCCATGGTGTGTCCTTTAGGGGGATTGTCCAGGATAAACTGTCCTTCTGTCCCGTGATGTGTCCATTCAGGGTGATTGTCCGGATAAACTGTCCCTCTGTCCCATGGTGTGTCCTTTTGGGGATTGTCCAGGATAAACTGTCCCTCTGTCCCATGGTGTGTCCTTTAGGGGGATTGTCCAGGATAAACTGTCCCCCTGTCCCATGATGTGTCCTTTAGGGTGATTGTCAGGGATAAACTGTCCTGTGTTCCATGATGTGTCCTTTAGGGGGATTGTCCAGGATAAACTGTCCCTCTGACCCATGATGTGTCCTTTTGGGGGATTGTCCAGAATAAACTGTCCCTCTGTCCATGATGTGTCCTTTTGGAGGATTGTCCAGGATAAACTTTCCCTCTGTCCCATGATGTGTCCTTTAGGGGGATTGTCCAGGATAAACTCGATCTCTTTCCCATGATGTGTCCTTTAGGGGATTGTCCGGGATAAACTGTCCCTCTGTCCCATGATGTGTCCTTTAGGGGGAATTAATGGATAAACTGTCCCTCTGTCCATGGTGTGTCCTTTAGGGGGATTGTCCGAGATAAACTGTCCCACTGTCCCATGGGGTGTCCTTTAGGGGGATTGTCCAGGATAAACTTTCCTTCTGTCCCATGATGTGTCCTTTAGGCGGATTGTCCAGGATAAACTGTCCCTCTGTCCCATGGTGTGTCCTTTAGGAGGATTGTCCAGGATAAACTGTCCCTTTGTCCCATGATGCGTCCTTTAGGGGAATTGTCCGAGATAAACTGTCCCACTGTTCCCATGGGGTGTCCTTTAGGGGGATTGTCCAGGATAAACTTTCCTTCTGTCCCATGATGTGTCCTTTAGGCGGATTGTCCAGGATAAACTGTCCCTCTGTCCATGGTGTGTCCTTTAGGAGGATTGTCCAGGATAAACTGTCCCTTTGTCCCATGATGCGTCCTTTAGGGGGAATTAATGGGATAAACTGTCCCTCTGTCCCATGATGTGTCCTTTAGGGGAATGTCCAGGATAAACTGTCCCTCTGTCCCATGGTGTGTCCTTAGCGTGATTGTCCGGGATAAACTGTCCCTCTGTCCCATGATGTGCCCTTTAGGGGGAATTAATGGGATAAACTGTCCTCTGTCCCATGATGTGTCCTTTAGGGGAATGTCCAGGATAAACTGTCCCTCTGTCCCATGGTGTGTCCTTTAGCGTGATTGTCCGGGATAAACTGTCCCTCTGTCCCATGGTGTGTCCTTTAGGGTGATTGTCCGGGATAAACTGTCCCTCTGTCCATGCTGTGTCCTTTAGGGGAAATGAACGGGATAAACTGTCCCTCTGTCCCATGGTGTGTCCTTTAGGGGGATTGTCCAGGATAAATAGTCCCTCTGTCCCATGGTGTGTCCTTTAGGTTGATTGTCCAGGAATAAACTGTCCCTCTGTCCCATGATGTGTCCTTTTGGGGATTGTCCAGGATAAACTGTCCCTCTGTCCCATGTTGTGTCCTTTGGGGGGATTGTCCAGGATAAACTGTCCCTCTGTCCATGGTGTGTCCACACAGTGAGCACGTG